>CM029597.1:8237743-8593257 GCA_017311375.1 Mytilus coruscus | reverse complement strand
ACTAGGCAATGTTTATGGATTAAGATTAAGATTGTGTCGTGAGAATACTTTTTGACAACAATGGTCATCAATTCAATTTACTTGTCAACATACAAATTGTATATAGATTGAATAATGTCAATTAACACTTAATTTAATCTGCTTTTGATATATATTTCATTGTTTGGAAACTATTTGTTTATAAGTACCTTTTTCCATTTTCATTGGTCAAAACGTTTCTATGATCATATGTTTTATAAAGGGTAATTTTGAGAAAAAAGGGGTCAGAGAAAAGAGGGAGAACCACGTGACGCATCGGTTCGCCCCGCTCTCTATCTGCGAGTAGCGGCGGGTTAATGTATGTTGCCATGATTACTGTTTTGTATATATATGTTTTATGAACTGACTGTATATATGTTGGATGGAAAAATAAAGTATGTGAACGTTCATGTATCCAGTCTTCTGTATTGATATACAACAACTTCTCAGTATGGAACCTTTGTCATCTGAAATAGGACTAAGTTTGTTGGTGTCTTTGGTTCATGTCTGTCATATTTACTTTTCGTAAATTATTTTGTTATGAATTAAGCCGTTAGTTTTCTCAATTGAATTGTTTCGTATTTTTCATGTCGGGATCTTTTATAGCCGACTTTACGGTAGGGTTTTTCTCATTGTTGGAGGCCGTATAGTGACCTATAATTGCTTACATCACTTCATTTGAACTTTGGTGGATAGTTGTCTCATTGGCAATCTTACCACATCTCCTTATTTTTATATAGGTCCCTTGAGAGTCGTTGGTACTTCGGATTGACTTGATTTATGCCGTTTCCCCCCGAAAAGTAGTCGTAAGCATTTCATGACACGTAAAAAGGCCAAAATTCGATGGAAATTGATTTATGTTGGAGTATGGTATTGTATTGGATGTAAATAATAAAAGAGAGACGAAAGATACCAAAGGAATATTCAATAATCTGAAAGAATGAAAACTCTAAATTGGATTTGTCCGGGCGAAAAGGGAAGCAAAACAGGGACTTTGGCAAAAAAAGATTAAATTTTCAAGAAATAATAAAATAAACTTTATTGGAAAAATATTAACATCTACTGAAACGACATATTTTGAAAACTTTCGATTCATTTTCACTTAATCTAATCAGAGGGATCAAATAAATAATTCACGGTTGGTTTTTACATACATGTACATTTATTTTGCGCTAAGGTAAATCAACTGTATTGGAAATAGATAATCAAAACTATAACTTGAACACTATTATATGGTGCACCAGTATTGCTAGCCTCAAAACAGGGCGGATGGGGTGTCACCCGTTGATACCCTCTTTGTCGTCTGCATACTTATACAGAGATCTATTTTTTTTTAAAAGGAAAACTATCGTTGACGAAATCATAGAATAATTAGAGTCTCAAATTATTTTGGCTGCCCAACTTGAAAAAGTCTACTGACTTAATCTGTTATTTTCCTGGTTGACAAAATGGAATATGAGTAGATTAACCGGTTTTGAGGACAAAATGGAATATGAGTAGATTAACCGGTTTTGAGGACAAAATGGAATTTGAGTAGATTAACCGGTTTTGAGGACAAAATGGAATTTGAGTAGATTAACCGGTTTTGAGGACAAAATGGAATTTGATTAGATTAACCGGTTTTGAGGACAAAATGGAATTTGAGTAGATTAACCGGAAACACAAAACACAATATAAAGAGACAAAGTATTTGATGAAATATCGCGGGTCTGCACATCTCAGAGATCCATAAGCTGCAAAAAACTATTTGTTTTTATTTTTTTCTCCCAGCTCATGTTCCTACAGTCTGACATCATTACTGACGTTAAAATAACGACACACAAAATTAAATATTTTCTCAAAGTAATGTCATTCAAATGTTGTTTTTACTAATTCCAGAAAATAAATTTGAGAACACCTTGTCCTTAAGAAAAATATTAAAATTGAACATGATGAATTTCATCAAAAAGCGAAGGTGATTTTTTTTATAATGGATATGTACTGCTTACCATGTGCTTTGATATTGCAGTCGGGTTATCCAAACATATATACAGTGAAAATATATATTGTTGTAGTAAAATTGTATAAAGAATGGTTTATATCTAGATATAAGAAGATGTGGTATGAGTGCCAATGAGACAACTCTCCATCCAAGTCAAAATTTATAAAAGTAAACCATTATAGGTTAAAGTACGGTCTTCAACACGGAGCCTTGGCTCACACCGAACAGCAAGCTATAAAGGGCCCCAAAAATTACTAGTGTAAAACCATTCAAACGGGAAAACCAACGGTCTAATCTATATAAAAAACGAGAAACGAGAAACACTTATGAACCACATCAACAAACGACAACTTCTGAACATCAGATTCCTGACTTAGGACAGGTGCAAACAATTGCAGCGGGTTTAAACGTTTTAATGGTACCAAACCTTCACCCTTATCTGAAACAATAGTGTAACATCACAACATAGAAAACACACTATAAAATATCAATTGAAATGGCTTAACTCAATCAAAAGACATATTAACACCAGTGAACATACACTGAACAAATAAATTTGATCTATGATACAATGCAAATACAAAATAAATAAACTAAGGGAAGAATAATTAAAGTAACATGTTATACCGCTGTGAAATATTAAACAATTTAAGAAAAACAATATGCTTGAACAAAAAATATCAGCCATTTGCAATTACTTTAAACACAGGTAAATAAAAATAATTTTGTTGTAAGGTATACAGTTCCAATAGAGAAAGGAAATATTTTTACAAAATAAATAATTTTGATGTTCATAGTACGAAGAAGTGAAAATTTATAGTAATACCAAACACTTATCAAAGCTGGTATATAGACCAGATATAACCCCGAATAACATTAAATAACAAAAAAGCATTACAATTAATATCAACAGGTCATAAACAAGAAAGTATATGTTTATTTATATCATAGGAAGATGTGGTATGATTGCCAATGATACAACTATCTTCCAGAGACCAAATGACGTAGATGTAAGCAATTATACAGTCAATGTACGGCCTTCAACAATGAGTTAAATCGTTCCATTCCGTAGTGCTGTTTTCTCCTTCGTCTTTTTCCATTCCATGTGTATAACAATGTCATCGTTCAAGTAACAATTATGCATCAATTTGTCTGTAATTTTGTTTTCAGTGTAAATAATTCCTGCAGATGACCAATACAATTTGTCTGTGATTTTTGTTTTCAGTGTAATAAGTCCTTCAGAATGACCAATACAGTTTGTCTGTGATTTTTGTTTTCAGTGTAATAAGTCCTTCAGAATGACCAATACAATTTGTCTGTGATTTTTGTTTTCAGTGTAATAAGTCCTTCAGAATGACCAATACAATTTGTCTGTGATTTTTGTTTTCAGTGTAATAAGTCCTTCAGAATGACCAATACAATTTGTCTGTGATTTTTGTTTTCAGTGTAATAAGTCCTTCAGAATGACCAATACAATTTGTCTGTGATTTTGTTTTCAGTGTAATAAGTCCTTCAGAATGACCAATACAATTTGTCTGTGATTTTTGTTTTCAGTGTAATAAGTCCTTCAGAATGACCAATACAATTTGTCTGTGATTTTTGTTTTCAGTGTAATAAGTCCTTCAGAATGACCAATACAATTTGTCTGTGATTTTTGTTTTCAGTGTAATCTGTCCTTCAGAATGACCAATACAATTTGTCTGTGATTTTTGTTTTCAGTGTAATAAGTCCTTCAGAATGACCAATACAATTTGTCTGTGATTTTTGTTTTCAGTGTAATAAGTCCTTCAGAATGACCAATACAATTTGTCTGTGATTTTTGTTTTCAGTGTAATCTGTCCTTCAGAATGACCAATACAATTTGTCTGTGATTTTTGTTTTCAGTGTAATAAGTCCTTCAGAATGACCAATACAATTTGTCTGTGATTTTTGTTTTCAGTGTAATAAGTCCTTCAGAATGACCAATACAACAGAAACAGAGGAAGCGGAGGATATTCTATTTCCGTTATATTTAGTGGTAATATTCGGCATCATTATATCTATCTGCGTATTTTTTGGCTTTGTTGGAAACCTATTGACAATCTTAGCCTATGTCCGTGATAAACAACTTCACTCTGTCTACAACGCGTTTCTATTAAATCTCGCGGTGACTGACATTCTACTGAGTACAATTAGCATGCCGTTTTACGCCGTGTATACACTGGAAACATACACATGGCCATTTGGTTACCATTTCTGTAAAGCTTACATGACTATAGATTTTACTCTATGTCTAGAATCAGTATTAATGATGATAGTTATCAGCATAGATCGGTTACTGTTGTTAAAATTTGGACCTCATTATTCTTTAAGAGTCACAATGAAAAAGGCCTATTTACAGATCGGTGTCACGTGGTTGTTGGCATTCCTGTTGTATGGACCAGCAATAATCGGATGGGATATTTGGACGGGTGAAAATATCGTTGAAGATGAAGATTGTGACGTACAGTTTGCCCATGACAAAGCATTTACCACTACCACGGCATTTATAGAATTTGGGATTCCGCTTTGTTGTATTGTAATAGTTAACGGTGTTATTTATAACGAAATAAGAAAGAGAAATGTCGTCGGTGTTATTCCAAGCAAGCCGTCAAATCACACCAATGGCAAGCCTAAACGTGAAGTTAAAGCTGTCCGATTTTAGCAGCTTTGATCGTAGTGTTCTTCGTTACATGGGTGCCATATACTGTCACCACGATCATCATAGCATTCTGTGAGGATTGTGTCAACACAGATCTCTATGAAGTTTTTAACTGGGTTCTATGGTCCAAAGCAGCCATGAATCCTTTTCTGTACGCATATAACAGTACGAGATTTAGGAAAAACTTTTCAGAAATGGTTCCATGTTTCAGATCATTTGGAATCTCTAAAGAAAAAGAACATTCAGTAACGCCTAATACAATTGCAGTAACGCCTAACATATCTGCAGTAACGCCTAACGTATCTGCAGTAACGCCTAATACAATTGCAGTAACGCCTAACATATCCTCAGTAACGACTAACACAGTTACAGTAACGCCTAACAGAATTGCTTAGAACTAGTCTATTTTGTAGAATAATGACTGAAAAAAATGTACGGTATTGATTTACTACCAATAAATGTGTGACAATCCCCGTTGGACTATCAAATTTTAATTTGCAGGAGTGATTTAATTTAGATGTGTGCAGAAACAATTTTTAATGTGACCTTTCTATAATGGAGAAAAAAACCCGTTAGGCTTTGATGAAAAGTTGATAAAAATACAAGCTAACAAATATATCAATCTCTACTCTCGTGTGTAAATGTACACATTTGGCTTTCTGAAAAATCGCATTAAGCGTACCTGGTGATGGTTAAAATGTATGACTCGGACTTCTTTTAAACTGAGTTTTACTGTGCGTATTGCTGTGTGTTTCTTCATTCTAGGGGGAGGGTTGAGATCTCACAAAACATGTTTAATCCCGCCGCATTTTTGCGCCTGTCCCAAGTCAGGAGCCTCTGGCCTTTGTTAGTCTTTTATGATTTTTTAATTTTAGTTTATTTATATGTTTCGGAGTTTAGTGTGACGTTCATTTTCACTGAACTAGTACACATTTTTTTAGGGGTCAGCTGAAGCCCGCCTCCGGTGCGGGATTTCTCGCTATGTTGAAGACCCATTAGTGGCTTTGGGCTGTTTTCTGTTCTTTGGTCGGGTTGTTGTCTCTTAGACATTCCCCATTTCCATTATCAATTTTATGATAATGTATGATAATATCTATTGATGAGTAATTCCCCGCTGGTACAAGTAGCTTTGATCCGTTAGTCTGTGCTTTTGTCCATTAGTCCGTGATCTGGCCCATTTTCTATGCTTTGGCCAATAAGTCTGGACTTTTGGCCCATTAGTCTGTTCTTTGGCACTTGCTTTTTGACAAAAACATTTTCTTCCGTTGTTTGTGTTGTAATGTTTGCTATACCGTTGATGTTCACCCAATATCTTCTTGTACTTATAAATAAATACTAGTACCAAAGTTCACACTAATGTGCCAATCATTTATGTACCCTTGGGGAATTACACATCTATTGTAGATAAATCTAAAAACATACCTACCGTGCCTCTAAGAAAGCGTTTTTGATTTGTATTTCATCGAGTGAAAACTGTTAGGCTTTGAAAAAAAAATGTATAAATATAAGTGAACATTTATCAAAATTTAGGCAGTGTCTATTTTCATGCATTTATATACACCTCTGGCTGTCCGAAAAATCCCACTTAGTGTTCCTGATAATGGTTAAAACTGTATTGTAACGATTTCTGAAAAACAAAACTTGATAAAAGCTTTCTTCACATTGACATTTTAACCTTCAACAGGAACCCAAACCAGTTGTGTTTGGTAAGTCTAAAATTTACATTTATATTAGAATCTATATAGTAAAAAAGGACTTATTTTTTATGGGTATACAGTAAAGTACATTCAGATTGTTATTTCTCTATTCAATATTTTATACATTTATTTATTTGTGTATTATTTTTGGTTTAAAGTAGTAATTTCAACACAGCTTGGGAAATGATTTAACAATTCAGTGAATTAATCCATATTATAGTTCCGAATTGCAATGTTATATATAATATACTGATTTATCACATACTTAACATAATAGCCGAAATGAAGAAGTCCATTTCAGCATATCCCGGGCTGATAAGCTATCAAGTCCAACGAAAGCACATTATAAACAGATTGATATCGTGCCTTGTCCATTTTCGGCCGGTTATCGTCCCTCGACACGAATCAGAGCCTCGACTGGTGATCCGGACTGATATGGAAGTCACAGGATGATAACTGGGCAGATAGTTAAAAGACCATGTGCTAAGTGTATTCATTTGTATCGATATTTGATCATTTTATTTTTCACTTTTGCATAAGGATTTTAATAGAATTGACAATGTAATAAATGCACTTGTTAACACCTATTAACCAAACGCTACTTACAATTGCATCGGTTTTACAATGAACTATTTCAAATGTTGAATATGAATATCTATTTGAAGAAATGTACTTTATCTACACAATAAAATTTTAGAAATTATGATTTTATATTTATGTATTCAACTTATCACTTTTAATCGACATTATTAAATTTTCATATGACATAATATATATTGCTAATGGTCCAGCATTTTAGGGTAAAACATTTTTTCAACTTCATATGTAAAATGGACTAACCAGGAGCTTGCTATTCAGTGGTTGTCTTTGGTTGTTATCTGTGATATTTAGTTTTCGTTTACTGTTTTGTTATAAATCTGGCCATTGGTTTTCTCGTTTGAATTGTTGTGGTCACATTTTGTCATGTTGAAATCCTTTTATAGCGGACTATACGGTATTGTTTTTTCTCATTGTTGAAGGCAGTACGGCGACCTATTGTTGTTTAAATCTACGTCGTCTGGACTAGTTGTCTCATCGTCATTCACACTACATTTACATATCTTTGTTATGAAAATCTATTACAAGGACATCTCATGACTAACGTATACAGATTCAGTTAAAGTTGATTTTCTCAAAAGGAAATGGAGACATCGCCATTCGAATTTTGGTTAAAAGAATATCGGTGATGTTCCTTTTTTCTCGGGTATTAAACTATGCACAAACGCTATTGTTTCAATTGCATAAAATAAATATTAAACAGGTACCTACGATATCTAACAATGAGTATACATTGTACATTCCCCCCAAAAAAAGAATATCAAAAAGTCGTCAGTATCAATTTAAATAAAATTACATGGAAAAAAGAAACTTTAATCGTTTATTTGTTGTTTTTATTTGTTGTTTTTTATGTGTCTTATGGTTTTAAAGGTCTCTATATTGTTTGCATCTATGTGTTTTGGTTACGAACGAGCTGGTGGAGGTCAATGAATAAATGCATAAGATAGGACACGTTTCTGCTGAACAAATATTTTTTGTTAGGTTTAGGATCATTATACACGACTGGAGTTTGGGCCACGTTTTGTATAAAGAGCACGCTTTGTGCCACTGATTTCATGATGGCTAAATTTTTAACGGAGATCATTTGTCAGTATATGTCTGGTTAGTTTATTTTTATGTAATAAGGAAGAATTTTCTAGTTTAGATAAAAGTTTATTCAGGGGTCATAAGTTCGCTCTTTAAACAACAGCTATGAACAAAATCGCTTAAGTGTGAGTGATGTTGAGGAAAACACGAAAAGGTACACTAGCAATAATTTACTTATACTTTTCTTGAACTTTTCTACCTTCTTGTAAATCAGTACTGAACGGATGCATGATCAAATTGTAATATTGTACTTTTGGTAAATTTAGTACTGCTGAATCTTATACTTACACCGGCAAATTTTGCGCAAATGATTCTAACGTGATATTCATTTGAAAATTTCACGTGGATGAATCCCACGTTAATTCAACGTTAACTTTACCAAAAACAATTTAGTATTTTTCTTGATTTTTATTAGATGTTATTTGAATAACTTTATTTTGCAGAACTTTAATTTGAAAAATTCATGTGAATTTCACGTGAAAAAAATGCATGTGATTTTCACTTGTAATTCACGTGAATTTCACATGCGATTCACGTAAAACTCACATGAAATCAGTGAACGCGAATTTCACGTATAAGTCTGTTTGAGGTGAAATTCACGTCAATTTTACGCGAGATTCACGTAGAATTTCCCTGTGTACATTTGTACAGTAACTTATTTTTAATACTTCGTACTATTTTTTTGTCTTGACTTTTACAGTACTGATTTTTTTCAGTGTTATTTCAGTACTGTTTCTTCACTGATTTATTTCAGTAGGGATTTAATATTTACTGTCGATAGCCGATCCTTATTGTTCTTTCATCTTGTTGAAGTCACCTTTTAGGAAGTCTTATTTTTTAGTTTAACTTCAACAACTGTTTCCATAATGGTGAAAAGGAGATGCTGTATGATTGACAATGAGACAACTATTCACTAGATAGAGCATTAAAATGTTGACACTAAGTCCTCTTTTGTTAATTCTTATATACTCATGTTTATAAATTTGGTGTGGTTAATAGTAATTATTTGAGTTAATACTCTTTGATGTTGCAAAATAAGATAGCATCTGTAGGGTTATTCAAATTAATCATCACATTGGTGTTCCGGCGAGACTTTGGTACGACCAACATCAATCTTTTTTGGAAAGTTGTGTGAATGAGGTTTGTCTAGGATTGGTAATGTGTACCCTTATTCATTAACCTTTTATCTAAACCAAAATTTAATCTGACTGCATATGCAGTTGTACAAAAATCAGAAATTCGTCAATATAAACACCTGTAGTGAAGAAAATACCAAGAAGTGGTTCTGTTCTGTATACCTGTCAGTCAGTTCATATGCAATACACTACTCGGATCAACTGGATAATACGGAAGAAATGGTTCTCATCAGCGGATTATTGATGAGTGAATCGGCATTACATTTAATAGCTAATCTGGACACATCGACACATCTACATATTGACACATCGACATAATGACACATCGACACATTGACACAGCGACACATCGACATATTGACACATCGACATATCGACACATAGACACACTGACACTTGTTTATAATCAAACTGTCGCCATATCTAGGCTTTTGACAAAGAACAATATGACGCATTGTGCTGTGCCACTTTGGCATCTCCGGCACCATGGTAAGTGTAATAGGGAAATTTGCCGTCGTAAGGCTGTGTAAATAGGAATCTACTGGAGTAGGCTGTGTCAAGCCGTACGCTGTGTCCAATGGTAAGCTAGCGTCCTAGACTAGGTTTAGGGTTCGGGGTCACATTTAGGGTTAATGTAAGGGTTTGCGGTTAGGAATAGGGTTAGAGGTTAGGGTTAGGGTAGGTTTAGGATTACTACGGGATTAGGATAAGGATCAAAAGGCAATATAACTCCGTAGGCTGTGTCAAACGGCAATCTAGCGCCGTAGGCTGTGTCAAAGAGCAATCTCGCGCCGTAGGCTGTGTCAAAGAAAATAAATCGCCGTAGGTAAAGGGTAGAAGCGGGGTGTATAGAGATCGTTGAAGTCACCTTTTTAGTGAAGTCTTCTTTTTTAGTTTAACTTCAACAACTGTTGATCTTTTATTTATTGTTTGTTTGTTGTTGACTGGTGCCTGTCAGAAACTTGTATTCCTGTGTTTGTCTAATTCCTACACAGAATTACTTTAGTAAGGTCTTTCCTTTCACTATAGGAAAGACCTTATTGTATTTCTTCTGATAATTATTCTTTATCCGCCAATCTTTAACGACATTTCCCCAAAAAAGTACGCGACATGTTGAAATGATATTAGGTATCAAGTATTGGTTAACCAAAAGCTATCGTGTAGTTAAGGCACCACGCCGTAACATTTCCTTTATAGCAGTTATCTCCCCTAACACCGAAAACCTTGTTATCATTCAAACACCGTAACCGTAATAGGTAGAAAAACCGAAGGGTGGAATTTGTTCAGGACGAGACCCTGGTTCTTCGTTACATTTGAATCAAAAAGATTCAACGACTCATTGGTAGGGTTATGCCCTTTGAAAATTAACCGATGTCGGTTGGCCACTAAAACTCAGAAAACGTAAGTCGTAGCCACCTAGGATCTTCACCAATGATCATCAATTCATGTGACCTTGAAAATGCCTCAAGGATTGGAACTACTTCTACCGTATATTAATTTACCCCTATCTCCTGTATGATAGATATTTTATGTCATGAAGTAATACACTAAATCAAATCTTGGCTTTTTCAGATAAACTTGAATTATCTGTCCGTAATATTCATTCTCTTCGGTTTTCTGTTAAGAATTTCTATGATAAAACTTTTTTAGATATTGAAATTTCTAATCAAACATTTTTGTACACGTTAGAATAATTGGAACGAACCTGAATGCTCAATTTGATCTATATTTAGTACACGATGTCAATTTAAGCATGCAGGTGTAATGAAAACTAAGAACAAAATTGGTCATGAATTTATTGAATGACTATTTCTGTAAATGTTGTTTGTGGAGTTTATCATCTGGAGTATTTTTCTTTCTAGTTCAAAACAAAAACAAAATATTCATAATAAGACAAATATCAATTCTATCTGTATCACAATGCCAAGTTTATTAAAAGATATTATCAGATTCACTGAGATACTAATATTTAAAAAAAAAATATCATATGACTATAAAAATTCTCTGATCTCATTCTCTAAAAACGAAGGGAATCTTCTTTGATAAAACATTATATTCACCGGAAAAAATCACGAGAGGTTAATATAAGATTTGAAACAGCTAAAGAGTACAAACAAATATTTTTCCCAAGGCAACATCAATGACGTAGGTTTATTACGTCATACACATTCTCGTTTTTTTTTTTCTTATTTTTTGGTGTTGATTTTTAAGTTAATATTATAAATTATAAAAGTTAGCAACTGATAGAACAGATAATATTGCTACTATAAGAACAAGGAGCAGTTAAATGTCTTGAGCAAATAAAGGAAAATGGAGATGAACAAAAAAGTAATATAATAAAACAATTGTTGAATTTTGATATCAGTTGATACAATGATTTATCAACCCCAGAGATATGACATTCACCCTCGTCCGTTGGTCTCGTTGAATATAATATCTCTAGGGTTGATAATCATTTTATCAACCTCATTAAAAGTCAATAATTGTATAATATTGACTGATTGATAGTTTATCTAATTCAAAACTTCAAGGTATAAATCTTCAAAGATTCTGCAGAATACTACACCTGACAATTCATTCATTGTGTAGATTGTGAATAATGAATTCAATTTTCAGAAACAATTTACATCCATCTACATATGCTATGCGGGTTCTTTGATTTTTTCATCTAATGTATCCCTTTTATTCGTGCAAGTTCTTACCTATATATTACTTTTCGTGCTAATCTCAATTTGAAACAAAATGGTTACATCAACATGACATTCATTTACTGATTTTATTACTTTCATTATTCAGCCAAATAAATCCTATTATAAAATGTCCTTCCACAGCTTTTCATAAGATTCAAAAAATATCTCATTATTCTTTTCAGTTTGTGTAAAGCTAATGATTTGTTATATACATGCTGTTAAATATTTGTAATCTACTTTTCGGCGCGTTACGTTTGCGAATTTGTCCTACATTTGCAAAAAAAAATCCACGTTTGCGCAACAAAACGCATTACGATTGCGGCGAAATTTACCTTTTGAAAAGCCACTACGTTTGCGCGGATAATTAAAAAAAGAAATCCTTGACTTTTTATAAACAAATTGTGATTACCGAAATTAAACAAATCTACTTTTAATTAAAAAAACAATATAATTATATTGAACTGTTTTGGGCACAAAACGTACCACCAATAGGCCAGAGTATTTTTACAGCCATTACAATGAACAGTTTTATTCTACACCTCCATACTGCAAGTACATTAAAATTTGCTGTAGACAAAGACAAAATTCAGTTTACCGTTCAACAATTTTTCAAGTTTCAAACTGGGAAATTTCCCGCCAACGTTATCTGACATTGCTTGGGAACAAGTACCAGACAAGGACTGATTTATGGGTGGTTCCTGTAGATATCATATACATGAAGATTGAATACTGTTTTATTCATGACTGTATACTTTGAATGTTCCTTTCTAAGATATTCGCTGTATTTTATTGAAAAAAAATTCTTTTACATAAATGTAGTGCTTTTTAATGTTTATATAAACGAATAAAGACTTCTTTAATGTATATTCATTAGTATAAGAAATTAGAAGATGTAGTATGATTGCCAATTTATATTTAAAACAATAAACGAAAATTAAATATGATTGACAACAACCAACGACATAACTCATTTTCTGAAAACAAAAATAATAAATTAAGGTTATTCTCTGGATTAAATCCAAGGTTAAAATTCAGGTAAATTCGCGCACACCATTTCCTCGCGTAAACGTATATTCAAATTTGCGCAAACGTAGGTCGCCCCTACTTTTCATAACAAAAATAAAGGTCTTCATGGAAACAAGTACCATATCTATTCACAGATATCAAAACAAAACAAATAGCTAAAACAAACCTCCCTTAACAACTTAAAACTAAAAGATTTTATTTCATTTTGAAAATTTTTATCAAACCCCATACTGCAATTTTTAACCGTATTATAGTAGAACGGGGGTATAAACAAAAATATAATGCAATGTAACATGCGACATACAAATAAGGAGATGTGGTATGATCAGACAACTTTCCACCAGTGTTTAAATTACGAAGATATGAACAATCATAGGTCACCGTACAGACAAAAACTCATACCGTATAGTCATCTGTAAAAGGCTCCAACCTGATAAATGAGAAACAATTCAAACGAGAAAACTAACGGCCTAATATATGACAATACAATTGACAAAAACCAGACATGAAACAACGACAACCACTGACGTAAGACTGGCACATAAAGAAATTGCTTGGATTCAGCATGTTTGTGATCGCACACCTCCACTTCTAAACCTCGGACAGTGGTGTAACAGCACAACATAAGAACAAACCATAAAAATCAATTATTAATGGCTAAACTCAATAGATCAGTACAAAGCACATTATTAGAGTATACATTTTAAGAATTCGGTAATCAGGAAATTGACGAGCGACGAATCTGAAAACACATCACAACCCAAAGCATGATGGCATGAGGCCGGAAAACAATTTTCACGAACCTCTTATTTGTAGTTCCCTAGGAAAATTTTAGTAATCAGTAAACTGGAAGTTGATAAGTGATGAATCTAAGAACGCATCACATGGTTTAGCATGCTGAAATGAAGTGATGAATCTAAAACGCATCACACGGTTTAACATGCTGAAATGAAGTGATGAATCTAAGAACGCACCACACGGTTTAACATGCTGAAATGAAGTGATGAATCTAAGAACGCATCACACGGTTTAGCATGCTGAAATGAAGTGATGAATCTAAGAACGCATCACACGGTTTAGCATGCTGAAATGAAGTGATGAATCTAAAACGCATCACACGGTTTAACATGCTGAAACTAAGTGATGAATCTAAGAACGCATCACACGGTGAAATGAAGTGATGAATCTAAGAACGCATCACACGGTTTAGCATGCTGAAATGAAGTGATGAATCTAAAACGCATCACACGGTTTAACATGCTGAAACTAAGTGATGAATCTAAGAACGCATCACACGGTTTAACATGCTGAAATGACGTGATGAATCTAAGAACGCATCACACGGTTTAACATGCTGAAATGAAGTGATGAATCTAAGAACGCACCACACGGTTTAACATGCTGAAATGAAGTGATGAATCTAAGAACGCATCACACGGTTTAGCATGCTGAAATGAAGTGATGAATCTAAGAACGCATCACACGGTTTAGCATGCTGAAATGAAGTGATGAATCTAAAACGCATCACACGGTTTAACATGCTGAAACTAAGTGATGAATCTAAGAACGCATCACACGGTTTAACATGCTGAAATGACGTGATGAATCTAAGAACGCATCACACGGTTTAACATGCTGAAATGAAGTGATGAATCTAAGAACGCATCACACGGTTTAACATGCTGAAATGAAGTGATGAATCTAAGAACGCATCACACGGTTTAGCATGCTGAAATGAAGTGATGAATCTAAGAACGCATCACACGGTTTAGCATGCTGAAATGAAGTAATGAATCTAAAACGCATCACACGGTTTAACATGCTGAAATGAAGTGATGAATCTAAAACGTATCACACGGTTTAGCATGCTGACATGAAGTGATGAATCTAAAACGCATCACATGGTTTAGTATGCTGAAATGAAGCTTGATAACAGAAGCTCTTATTTGTAGTTCACTCGAAAAATGCTGCAAAAATTTCATAAAACTCATGATAATTATTTCTTAAGTATTCCTTAAGCAGGAAGTTGTGGAAGGATGAAATTTAAACTGCATCACACAGTACAGCATGTTCAGATGGGGGCTGATGACTTTCAAAAGCTCTTGCTTTGCAGTACCTCAGAAAAATGTGATGGATTTCATGTTTACGGAAGGACATACAGAGGTAATACAGTATAAAAATATACATAATGAAATAAATACTGATGTCAAACAGACCAATAAATGTCTGAATGATGTTATTTGGTATATCTCAAAACTTATTCGATTTTTGAACTCAGTTGGCCAAAAAGTGGCCTGATTATACCCTCTCCTTTCATTAAAAATGACTCAATCAACTATACTTCACCTTACAAGTTACACGAATTTAAGTTACATTATGTATATTTTTTAAATATTAACAAAAGCTCGTGTTGTGAAATGTTTATTCTTGAAAATTGTGGTCAGGTGCATATTTTATTGAACATTTAGATCCTTTTATCATTCTACAAAACCTCTCCATTGCAAGTTACAGTATGTGTAATAAAAAATAATCATATGAATGAACAGCATTAATTGATATTGTGCAGTTTTGTGATGTTTTCTCTCAATTTGATGTTTTAATCACTCTGATTTCTCCACTCTGATTCAATGTCATTTTCACTCCTCTTCCAATGCTTACAATATATTACTTCACCAACTTGTATCTGAAAAGGAAGACACATATTATGCACTGTTCAAATTTCAATGTCTTCATTTGGTCTAAGTCCAATTCATCTTTTGACTTAAGTTTTAGTAAAATTTGGTCATGGAATCGGTAACCTAGGAAACAAAATCCGGAGGACATATACTACCGGACCTAATTTACTATTAAAAATACCTACAATGCAACATGGTCTTGTTTCACAATATTGTTATACATCTTTTTTTTTTTAAGGAGAGGAGGCAACATATAGAGGACACTAACTACTGGAGTATTTGACTAAAGGACTACATATGGGTTTTTGCTTGTCACTGTCAGAGTTCCCCAAAATTTGGATATTTTGAAGCCAAAGGAAAAATTTCTCACATGCACCGCTGTGGTCGTGGAATTTCATCATTAATTTGTTTATTGATTGTAATATGTGAACATCCTGATACATACCCATTTCTATCACAGCACACATGTATACATAAACATTTTAAGTTTGAATATTGGCCCAGCTTGATAGGCGGGCAAGGTTAGATGTTGGCAAAGTGTTACAGGAAAACCAACGTCCCCAGTTCGGCAAATTATACACCAGAAAATATGAATATTTAAGCTTATATCAACACAAAATTGTACTGACATCAAGTTTAAGCAGCAACTACCACCCCAAGTATTTTACAATGCATACTAATTGGTAAAAAGAAAATATCAGTGGCGTAGAAGGAGATTGGAAAAAAAGGGGATGATATAAGATAAGATAACATAACATAACATAACATAAAATATTTCATTTTTCCAAATTAGGTCCCCAGGGGGCATACACATATAACAAATAAAATCTGTACAACATACAGTATTTTACATGACATTCATATAATACACCTAAAATATTGATATAAAGAGAAACAGGCTGTTATATATTAAGTAAAAAAAAGTATTTAAGAGTTGCTACTCCAGAGATGTGGCAAATGTCCTCTCACTTGATTTTATTTGCAGTTGTTTTTATTTCATTTTAAATTTTTTGCTGGAAATGTATAAATATGATTGATTGTTTAGCTGCAACAGGTACCATGGGACGTGTGAGCTCTAACAAACCTCCTCGTATACGATGCAGAGAAACAAACATAAATGTAGCAAAAGTTAAGTTTATTCACATCAAATATCACTGCAGTAATAGGTATCGAGAATAGTTTAGCTAGTTTCCCTACTGCAACAGACACCAAGGGGCGGTGCTCAAGGAGCTGTGTTATTTACACAGTCCTCCTCGTGTCTGAAGCAGACAAGAAAGCCACACAATTAACAATTTTTAGAAATAAATTTACCAGCAGCAGTGAGAATTGACTTATCTTCTGTGTTCATAAGCCATATTAGTTTATCTCTTGAGTTAAGACTTAGAAAATTGGGGCAACTTTTAGTTATTTCTTGTAATAGATGAATGCGGTCATCCTTAAATTTAACACATTGAAATAGAAAATGATATTCATCCTCCACATCTCCAGAGTTACAACGAGTACAAGTTCTGTCATTTAGGAGAGTACCCTGAAACCTTCCGGACTCAATTCTTAAGTGGTGTGATGAAATTCTGAGCTTTGTTAAGCTTCGTCTCTGTTCAAAATTCCCCATAATCGAAAGATATTTTCTCTCCCAAAATTTGATTTAAATGTAACATAAGTTCTAAGTATACCATCTGAATACTTTATCCGTTCAGTTTGTCATAATTCTATAAAATATGAATTTATTTTTTTTATTTAGCTTTGAAGCTATTAATTTTGGTGATGACAAAGCTATATGATTGATGTCTGGGATCATTTCAAGAACTGACTTCATAGAGCAATACCAAGATGATTTTTTAATGAAAAGATTTTGTGATGTTACATAAGCATCTTTGAGAAGAGAAAATCTGGAATCAAGATTTCCCAAGCGATACCAGTAATTTAAAATACTAATAATAGATTTAATCATATCATAATATAATGGGAATCGCCCTAGCTCGGATAAAATTCCAAAATTTGTGGATTTTTATGAACACATAAAACAAGTTTACTAACTTTGATATGTAGTCGCTCACATTTTAAATTGGAATAGATTTTATCAAATGATAAAGATATAAAAATGATAATATTTGGTATGGTAACAGATAGGACACCTAGCCACCAAAACATGAGAGTGTACAATGAGATATTTGAACAGTTCAAAAGAAAGGAAAGGAAATATTTACCAACGAAATATTTTTTTTTTTTTTAAATTTCTTCGGGACAAAAGTATGGTTAGTATATAAAAGTCGACCAAAAGAAAAAGAAGTTGCATGACTAATTAACATTAGGAGAATATAGAATGTTACAATTCAATCACAATGTATATCGGCAAATGATTGGTCAAATACCAGAGAGGCTAAATATGCGTTGTTTTGAATATTCATAATATTACTACCAGGCCAAACTTTTAGAAATAAGTTTAATTCTTTTAAGGAATGATCGTCTTGAAAATGTATGAACTTATGATTATAAAAACTTTGGGGTGGGAAAAGGGTTACAGGATGCTCATTTCCTAAATTCAGTTTTCTTGTCACATAGTATTTTTTCCCCACTTCCCACTTTTTTCTGCTTCTTCCCGATCCCACTTTTGTACCCCTACATCCCATAACCCTTGTTTTGTACCCCTATATCCCATATCCCCACTGTTTTGCCTCCTATAACCAACATCCCAAAAGCATGTTATCCCCCTCAAAAGTGTATTGATAAAACTCCGAACTCCGAGGTAAATCAAAAATGGGGCAGTCCATAAAACCTGACAACAGCAAACCCTCATATTCCCGAGTTGGTAAAGGCATTTTCAAGAAAAAAATGTGGGTGAAACTTGGTTAGCTAACGTGAAAGTACCCAATTTGCACCTATTTTTACAATATATTACTTCACCAACTTGTATCTGAAAAGGAAGACACATATTATGCACTGTTCAAATTTCAATGTCTTCATTTGGTCTAAGTCCAATTCATCTTTTGACTTAAGTTTTAGTAAAATTTGGTCATGGAATCGGTAACCTAGGAAACAAAATCCGGAGGACATATACTACCGGACCTAATTTACTATTAAAATACCTACAATGCAACATGGTCTTGTTTCACAATATTGTTATACATCTTTTTTTTTTTTTGGGCGAGAGGAGGCAACAATAGAGAGGACACTAACTACTGGAGTATTTGACTAAAGGACTACATATGGGTTTTTGCTTGTCACTGTCAGAGTTCCCAAAATTTGGATATTTTGAAGCCAAAAGGAAAAATTTCACATGCACCGCTGTGGTCGTGGAATTTCATCATTAATTTGTTTATTGATTGTAATATGTGAACATCCTGATACATACCCATTTCTATCACAGCACACATGTATACATAAACATTTTAAGTTTGAATATTGGCCCAGCTTGATAGGCGGGCAAGGTTAGATGTTGGCAAAGTGTTACGGGAAACCAACGTCCCCAGTTCGGCAAATTATACACCAGAAAATATGAATATTTAAGCTTATATCAACACAAAATTGTACTGACATCAAGTTTAAGCAGCAACTACCACCCCAAGTATTTTACAATGCATACTAATTGGTAAAAAGAAAATATCAGTGGCGTAGAAGGAGATTGGAAAAAAAGGGATGATATAAGATAAGATAACATAACATAACATAACATAAAATATTTCATTTTTCCAAATTAGGTCCCCAGGGGGCATACACATATAACAAATAAAATCTGTACAACATACAGTATTTTACATGACATTCATATAATACACCTAAAATATTGATATAAAGAGAAACAGGCTGTTATATGTTAAGTAAAAAAAAAAGTATTTAAGAGTTGCTACTCCAGAGATGTGGCAAATGTCCTCTCACTTGATTTTATTTGCAGTTGTTTTTATTTCATTTTAAATTTTTTGCTGGAAATGTATAAATATGATTGATTGTTTAGCTGCAACAGGTACCATGGGACGTGTGAGCTCTAACAAACCTCCTCGTATACGATGCAGAGAAACAAACATAAATGTAGCAAAAGTTAAGTTTATTCACATCAAATATCACTGCAGTAATAGGTATCGAGAATAGTTTAGCTAGTTTCCTACTGCAACAGACACCATAGGGCGGTGCTCATGAGCTGTGTTATTTACACAGTCCTCCTCGTGTCTGAAGCAGACAAGAAAGCCACACAATTAACAATTTTTAGAAATAAATTTACCAGCAGCAGTGAGAATCGACTTATCTTCTGTGTTCATAAGCCATAATAGTTTATCTCTTGAGTTAATTTGGGGCAACTTTTAGTTATTTCTTGTAATAGATGAATGCGGTCATCCTTAAATTTAACACATTGAAATGGAAAATGATATTCATCCTCCACATCTCCAGAGTTACAACGAGTACAAGTTCTGTCATTTAGAGAGTACCCTGAAACCTTCCTGACTCAATTCTTAAGTGGTGTGATGAAATTCTGAGCTTTGTTAAGCTTCGTCTCTGTTCAAAATTCCATAATCGAAAGATATTTTCTCTCCCAAAATTTGATTTAAATGTAACATAAGTTCTAAGTATACCATCTGAATACTTTATCCGTTCAGTTTGTCATAATTCTATAAAATATGAATTTATTTTTTTTATTTAGCTTTGAAGCTATTAATTTTGGTGATGACAAAGCTATATGATTGATGTCTGGGATCATTTCAAGAACTGACTTCATAGAGCAATACCAAGATGATTTTTTAATGAAAAGATTTTGTGATGTTACATAAGCATCTTTGAGAAGAGAAAATCTGGAATCAAGATTTCCCAAGCGATACCAGTAATTTAAAATACTAATAATAGATTTAATCATATCATAATATAATGGGAATCGCCCTAGCTCGGATAAAATTCCAAAATTTGTGGATTTTTATGAACACATAAAACAAGTTTACTAACTTTGATATGTAGTCGCTCACATTTTAAATTGGAATAGATTTTATCAAATGATAAAGATATAAAAATGATAATATTTGGTATGGTAACAGATAGGACACCTAGCCACCAAAACATGAGAGTGTACAATGAGATATTTGAACAGTTCAAAAGAAAGGAAAGGAAATATTTACCAACGTTTTTTTTTTTTTTTTAAATTTCTTCGGGACAAAAAGTATGGTTAGTATATAAAAGTCGACCAAAAAGAAAAGAAGTTGCATGGCTAATTAACATTAGGAGAATAGAATGTTACAATTCAATCACAATGTATATCGGCAAATGATTGGTCAAGTACCAGAGAGGCTAAATATGCGTTGTTTTGAATATTCATAATATTACTACCAGGCCAAACTTTTAGAAATAAGTTTAATTCTTTTAAGGAATGATCGTCTTGAAAATGTATGAACTTATGATTATAAAAACTTTGGGGTGGGAAAAGGGTTACACGGGATGCTCATTTCCTAAATTCAGTTTTTCTTGTCACATAGTATTTTTTTCCCCACTTCCCACTTTTTTCCTGCTTCTTCCCCGATCCCACTTTTTGTACCCCCTACATCCCATAACCCCTTGTTTTGTATCCCCTATATCCCATATCCCCACTGTTTTGCCTCCTATAACCAACATCCCAAAAGCATGTTATCCCCCTCAAAAGTGTATTGATAAAAACTCCGAACTCCGAGGTAAATCAAAAATGGGGCAGTCCATAAAACCTGACAACAACAAACCCTCATATTCCCGACTTGGTATAGGCGTTTTTCAAGAAAAAAAAATGTGGGTGAAACTTGGTTAGCTAACGTGAAAGTACCCAATTTGCACCTATTTCACAGTTTTTTCACCATCATTTATTTAAGAAACAGACAAAAGTTTCCATTCTGTATTTATTTTGTAGTTGTATCCTTATTTACATAACGTGAGGGTACCTATTGAGTAAATTATACAAGATATCCGTCGCTTTTATGCAAACAAGTGTGCAAATTTAATACTGTTACGTTTAACCGCCAATTTGTATGATAATTGTTCTGTTATATTGACAACATTGTTATATAATATTCAATCAATCATTTTACAAGCAATGGAGATGATTATTAAATATTTGAATATCTATTTTTTTCTAAGCTGAAGACACGTACGGAACAAAATATGCTAGCTATATATAATATTGAACAAGACACATCTTCAGTAGATATTTTATAAGAAATATGATTTTATATGAAATAATAGGGGAAATTCCATGTTCAAAAGGTGAAACACTTTTGTGAAACACTTTTGACCTAAGACTGTACATGTACGTATATATTGTATGCAATGATTATATTGACATGTCTCTTTGTTGTTGTTTTTTAATCTTTATTTCTTTTAGGAGGCGGGGGTGAGAAAGGGTATGTCATGTTCACTAACTGATCGTAAAGATCACATAGATCTGATTTTAAAAGCTACATATGCATGAAATATTTGCCACTGGCAAAAAAAAAATACTTCAGGGTTAATGGTTATAATTATTATATTTTCAATTTTTAATTTGGATAGAATTGCAACTTTGATCGATTATACATGTATATAAAGTAATGAGTCAATTTAAATTAGGGCTCCGCCGAATGGCGGACGCCCTATAGTGATCAGTCTGTCCGTCCGTCTGTCCGTCCGTCCGTCCGTCCGTCTGTTCGTAACAAATTGTGCCCGCTCTATCTCTAGAGAACCGTTAAGATTTCAAAGTTTATACTTGACATGTATATTAACCAACACCAGAGGGTGTGTCATAATGTATGTACAACTTCCTAGGTCAAAGGTCAAGGTCAAAAACTTTGGTTTTAGTTGACAACCCCATGTCCAATGATAAAGATACAAATTTTTTACCACACATTGATATATAGTTCCCTTAGTTGTGCATTTTTTTTTCTATTAAAACAACTAAGAAATAAGGAAACACAAGAAAGTTTGATAGCCTTCATAAAGTCATTTCATTTTCTTCCACAGAATAATTAACAGCATAAGAGTTGAAATGGAAACCTTTAGTGTGAAAGTTAAGGACCTGTACAGAAAGATGTCTTAATACGGCACTCACCAGAAAAGATAACATGCATGAACCAAGCAACCCCGTGTTTCGTAAAAGTACCAAAACATAAAAGATGGATGCTTATAATGAGCTCATATTAGAACTAAAGTGTCATCTGGAATTACCAATCTAGCAAGAAGTATCTACTGTGAACTAAAAACGTAAATACTGAATTATGCGGGATCAATACAATGTGGTTCCAGTGGATATGTTTAAAGAATGTTAAAATAAAAATAGGATTAAAGTTTAAATCGTTGCAATTGTCAACAGCGAACATGGTGACAATACATGCAGTTGACTTTAACGATTTTTTAACGGTACAAGTTGATTATATATAGTCCTCATGTTTTAAAAGTATGATAAGTATACATTATCATTCACCTGATCTGACAATACACTTGAAATCTCTGCAATAGTCAATCTCACACCCATTCACACAAAACCTTATTGGATAAAAAATGGTACGTTTTCTGGCATTTTATGAATGAGACAAAATAAAGTATAATTTCAGATTACTATGCAGTCATAGTATAAGGCTTGCTTAATTCCAATCTAAAAAATCAATAGAACCACTTCTTCACATTAAAGTTGGTATTAATCGATTTAATCCTTTGAAACATGTCTCAAAGTTATGGAACATGCATTATGCAAGCGACAGAATCATTTGAATAATTTCAGAATGTTAAAATGCACCAGAAAGATAGCTCGTTAAATATTATGGTACATGTATCGTGAAAAAGCATAAACTAGATAGTATTTACATCGATGTACATGCATCTGGTATTGTACCAGATCCAGGATCACTCTTACAAGTATACAGAACCCACGGTCACGCTTATCTTGTGGTATTAAGTAATGATGTATATATATTATTGTATTCAAATTAAATTACAAGCCACACCAAATTTATCAAAATAATAAAAGAAATTAGTCAAAGTGTACCAAGGCTC
This sequence comes from Mytilus coruscus, assembly GCA_017311375.1. Lineage (NCBI taxonomy): Eukaryota > Metazoa > Mollusca > Bivalvia > Mytilida > Mytilidae > Mytilus > Mytilus coruscus. The sequence goes on along the minus strand of CM029597.1, from coordinate 8,569,703 downwards.
CGTGTTGAAGGCCATACTTTGAGCTATAATGGTTTACATTTACAAATTGTGACTTGGATGGAGAGTTGTTTCATTGGCATTCATACCACATCTTCTTATATCTATTGATATGAGTGTTCATTATTATGGAAACAGTGATTGAATGTAAACTAACATCCCTAAAAAGACACTGAAAAAGATGGACTGCATGTATCATTTACTTAAACAGAAGAGAAATATTGATAAAGACTCTGGGTAGGAACTAAAGTCTAAAAGGTAAATACTGATCTAGTAGTGAAATAAAGCAGTCCATGAAACACACTGTTAAGGTACTGCAAAAATAAGTACTGTTACAGTACTGTAAAATCAATACTTGAAAAAATCAGTACTGCTACAGTACTGAAACTAGATGTGTCGGAACGACGCGAATGGCCCCGCTCGCAAAAAAGCTTGAAGCCATTTTAGGAATGGAAATGTGATAATGAAAGGTTGATAATTTTCACAAAAATCAACATGGTTAGAAAAATGCAAACGCAATGTAGATTAACCTAGAATAGGCAGACTGTTAAACTCAGTGATGCTGAATCAAATACGTATAACTGTATTCTTACGAAATTATCAGAGTCAGAAGCCCGTTATTTTAAGCAACAATCAGCGGAGCGCAACCAAACGTCAACTCGATCTGTAACTCATCATGGTTTACTCGCATATAACAATTCATCTGAATATGTGAAGGCGTTAAGAAAAAAAGTCTGTATAACTGTTCGTAGCAGAATGACGGAATAATAGAATGGCGGAATGACAAAATGACAGAATGACGGAATGACAGAATGACAGAATGACGGAATGGTGAAATGACGGACAAGGGTAAAACTATATGGCCCGACCACAAAGTGGCGGGCCATAAAAATCAATACTGTTACAGTACTGAAAAAATCAGCACTGTCACAGTACTGACTAAATCCTTACTGATATAAGCATTAAATTCAGCAGAACTAAATTTACCAAAAGTATAACATTACAATTTTATCACGTAGCCGTTCATTTAACCCAAATAATTTGATGAACAATCCTCCCCGTAATCGATCTCTCCTACTTGCGAGGATGTAGAAATCGTAGAATTATAACGACTTGAATTATCAGGGTTACAAGAGGGTAGAACAGTGTGAGTAAATTCTTGGTAGTGTACGATTTTACAGCGTCGGCGTTACGATTGTTGTGTCGTTTTGATCCTTTTTCCCGTGTCATATATATATATATCTAGACTTATTGATTTAACAAAAAAAAAAAAAAAAAAAAACGAATGCTATAACCCTTATCATTTCTGTTATCATTAAAACGGAAGTGTTTAGATCAATAACATCTCATGTTTTAATTAAGAAATAATTCTTTCATGCCATGCTCTATTCTCATTTTAACATGGGTAGGCATTATATTTGTCAATATCTTTATACCGAGCGTTAGCGAGGTGTAAAATGTTGACAAATATAATGCCTACCCATGTTAAAATGAGCATAGAGCAAGGCATAATAGCATTATTTCGATTCTAATAGGAAAATTTTGAACTTTTATACTTTGAAGTTAGAGCAAGAGTGAAAGGGAGTTAAAGTGATAAATGGGTCATGATATATTTATTATTATAAATTATTGTGATACTAAATACATATCAAAGGTGGTTATTATACACGTTCGAAAGGCAGCCATTTTGATTTGATGAAGCCAAAACGATATTGAAAATCAACCGTTTCACGAAAAAAAAAGAAAGATTTTATTTAATTTCCTAGCAAGAAACAACAACACAAATGACCATTTTGATCTCGGGCGTAGTTTAAAAATACAAATGACGTTGCAATTTCAATTGTGACGTTAATCACGTGCAGCCCATGTTTTATTCGAATTAGAACATGGCTTTGTTTCAAAAGCGAAACAAGAATTCATATTAGAATAGATTATGATGGCCATTTTTTTTACGTACATTCTAATACATAATTCGTAAATTTTAACTGACAGCATCTCTGGAAGTATGAAAGCTACATATTTCATTTTTCGATATTTAGAGGCAACTCAACAAGTTAAACATACATACAAAGTTTCATCAAAATCTTAAAAATCATGCTGTTCAACGAGTTACATATGTATATTAAATGCATAAAAAATACATATTATTACGTTCAATTTGCCTTAAATCAAATATTTATATAAAAGTAAAGTAAAGTACATTAAAGGCAAGCTAGATGTCTGTTATTTCTTTAAGTTGGTGTCTCAATTAGGGTTCCCATTAATTTCCTTATCCTGGTGATAAAATAAAAGGTCTTTGTAGATATATATCATCGCTTGGATTTTCCCAATAGCTAACGATTTATTAATGCAAACAATAACATCTATATGATATAGAAGGCAATGTTTGAAATATGGAGTAGTCACAGGTGCATCAATTTGCTACATCGATAAAAAAAAACAACATTCAGTTGTGCAAGTCTACTATAATATATTACTTTGCCAGTAATGGTAGATTTATTACCTTTAACATATAAAAGCTTTATATAAATATCATCCATTCCTTACTGGTCTTATAGTAAATCTAAGTGTCTAAACTATGAATAATGTCTGTCGATCTTCAGGTATATAAAGAATAAGAATGAATACATTTCTCTTTTCTATTAGATATTATAGTCTTTTCATATATGAGTGTCGTCAGCCACGAAGATATGAGACAACTATATCTTATCTAAATAGAAGAATACTTATTATATATTTTTTCTCTTATTCTAAAAAGAGCGATTTTTTTTTGATAAAACAGGAATAGTTACACTTTAAGAAGATGTTTTATTATTGTTAAGGATTTGGAAAGAAATCTTAATTGCTTCTATTTTTTCTGTCATCAAATTTGTTTAATTGCCAAAACCTGAACTTTTTGCAGATAAATGTTAGAACTTGCTGAAAGTCAGTAAGTAAGTGAATTGTATCTTAAGTCGGCGTACAGTTACAATATCACAAATTAGAACAGGAGCTATGGTGAGCTCTTTAACCGACTATCACGAAAAGTCAGAGTTTAGCAAAAAAAAAAAACAACAAAAAGGCGTGTAAATATAAGCCAATCCAGTTGATTTCTGGACTTCCAAAGTCAATGCCCATAAACCAAACGCCCTTCTGTGTATTTACTCAGTGGGCCAGCAATCACTGCAATGTTATGAAAATATTAACAAACAAAAAATCATTAAAGTTAATTATTAAATTGAGTATGCACAGGTTTTCAAAAAGCAGTTATATATAGTATGCAAAACTGTCGGGCAAAGGGAGAGAAAAAAAGAAGGGTATAGCATACAAATTCAATATTATAAGCCTGGTAACATTGATCAGTGTTTTAAGCTGTGAGGCAACACTGAATAGAAGCAAAATGCCCTCCCCGACTCACAAGAAACTTGTACTTGCTGTATACTATCAACATATAAAACATATATTTTCCTGAACGATTTTATATAAATAGTCTCAATCTAGCTAAGTGCGATGTATAGTGTGCTAGTTATCTAAGTGTATTCAGTTAGGTATCACCAAATACGTTAAATATATATAGCAGAGTAAAAATGTATAGACGCTTAAACATTGATTTTTTTTCTTGAATTTTTTAGCTTTAGTTAAAAGTTCTGTGTAATATGCAATAAAAAAACCATCTTGACAATTTTAATCTTGCTGGTTTTGTACTGTGATCGACCATTAAAGTGAAAGAATTTGACTTATTTATCGAATTGGTTTATTTCACAAAATAATAAGTACAGACAAGCTAATCACATATCGTTTGTCTGTCAGTGTTGGATTGGGAGTTTTCTCTGTCAGAAATATGTCCTGCTGTGAACTCGTTCTAATAATTTAAAAAAATGTTCACCATTCCATTACAAAAAAGAATTCCCATAAACACTGAACAGTACAAGAGACCACACCAACACCCGAATCCCTAGAAAAACAGACACACAAACAAAGGCAAACATCAAATGGTCTGGATACATGTAGTCTGACTAGGTAAAGGCACAACATATGGTGGGATTGAAAAGAGTTTCACATTCAAATACCCCCCCTCCCCCGGTCCCCACTTTATTTTGCCCATCTAAGCCTTATTTGAATATGTGGTAAAAGTAGATCACACAATAATAAATATGCACAGTCCAGATATCAACAGGATCACTACTGACTTGAAGAAGGAATTAAAAGTCGGCACATAATTGGAAACAGGATAAAAATGTGTTCGGTACTACAGTTAACTATTGTAAAAATGTCTGGAATAAACATATTATTTTAAAAGAAAGCAATGATTTTTGTTTACAGTTTTCGATATTGTAGTGCAAAGGTATTGCAGCAATCTGAAAGTGATTATCTAACAAAAAGGAGGAGAATAATATCCAATGCTTGGTATCGTACTCGCACATCTTTTAAATGTGTGTGGTTTTTGTTTTGTTTTGTTCTTTTTTTTTTAGAGTTGACGGCTCTATCAGGAGGACAAAGTGGAGATGATGATAGTGTGGAAGTGTTTGTGGCGGTGGAGTTTTTAATGGTGGAAGTGATGGTGATGATGATGATGTGGAGGAGTTTGTGATGGTGGAGTTAGTAATGGCGGTAGTGATGATAATGATGATGATGTGGAAGTGTTTGTAGCGGTGGAGGTAGACATGGCGGTTAATGATGAAAATGATGATAGCGACAGTGATGGTGAATGAGCTAAACTTTACTGACAAAACAAATGCTTCTGGTGTCATTAGAGGCAACATTTTTTTTACAAATTTGAACATGTAATGATTTATAGGAACAATACAGATTTGTTCACTTTGACTTTGTCCTTTTTTGTCATGGTGATGTCTGCTTTTCTATAATAGTTTAGTTTAGTTTAGTTTAATTTAAACATATTTCATTTGCTAAATTAAAGTAAAATGGATGAGACACAAGTAAATCATACTTATGAAGTCTTCTCCATAATACAATATGAATATATACAATAATAATATAATGAGCATACACGTAAAGCAAGCAGTTTATAGAATATTATACATGTTATACGAGCTATAGATCATGAATAATTCGGAAAGCCAATTAAGATAATTGAGTAAAGTTTCTCTACATGAAGTGTATTTTTGACAAACGAAAAAGTAATGATGAACATCCTCAATATCTGATCCACATTGACAATAAGGATCAAGTATAATTTTAGCTCGAAAAAGGTCATAGTTTAAGAATGAAGAGGAATATTGCAATTGAGTTAAAATAATATTCAATTTCCTCTGACCGTACAAATAAAACGTTTCAACTTTACTTAGGGGACTACCGTTTTTCAATTCTTTCTTAAATTCAGATATAGATCTAGAGTTGATGTTGCGAATTTTTGGATCAAGCTTATTCTATTCACGTATCGTGGACGGAATAAACGATTCAGTTGTAACGGAAAGTCTACAAAATAGAACAATAATATCATGACCATTTCGCAACGGATAGTTGGTTGTACTTTGTACACATGGAGGGATTGCATGGGTGCATGTATTTGATTCATATTATATAACATATTGTATAACAAAGTGCATCATAAGCGTATTTGGCTGGCTGATTATTTTTATTTTACAACATGTATTTATTTTTTTTATCCAGGTTGTACTACGATAAATTCTTCTTTTTCTTCCATAACATCTGTAATTTTCTTCTCCTTCACATTACAAAAAGAATTTCCCAGCCAACCTCAGAGTACAAGGTTTTAGTTTTAATGAAAATTGGTAGACCTGTTACAATTCTTGCGGCCTCTTTTTGCAAGTTTTTTATTTATGTGACCAATGTCCCACACTTCCGCCGTGGCATCTTCAATAATGAGTCGAATAAAAACTACGTACTAGGTACTGCTTTTCTTCGACTAGTGCAATAGATTTTTATTGCGATCTTGGTATCTTCTCCTCCTTCTTAGTCTCTCTTTGAAATGTTCTTTGATGAAAGGTGTTTTAAAAGTTAATTATGATGCCCCTCTTAATCAAAAAGAGGCTTATAACTATAAGCTAATCATCGTTTGAGTGTTTAACGTAAACACAGCTGATAAATTCACAAACATTGATAAATTCATCTAAAATAACAAAAGTATACTAAAGAAACTGAATCGATTAAAAAATTTAAATTGTATTAAAATAACTATTATTTAGCTTCCCCGCTTTGAAATACTACTTAACAAGGTATTTAACTAATGCAAATACATATGGATTTTCATATACTGTCCACTTGAGTTATGAAATCAATTCAAAAAATAATTTGAAAATTTGTTTATACCGCACTTGGAGGGATGTTAAATAACGGGAATTGATATCACTATCAGCATAGGTAATTTGTACAGTTACACTTAGTAAGACTTTTTTTTTAGAGATGATTGTTGTATATTTGTATTGGTATGTGACTGCACAGTATGACTTTTGTCTCAAATTATTACACTAAAAGTGATGATTTCATTTAAAATTATTTATTCAAGGATAATGTTAGCAGTTGAAACGTGTGTACTTTACAGAAAAGCTTCAATTATTTTAAATCATCTTTTTTATACTTTTTAACTAAATAATTCAGCTTTTTCAAAATTTTATTCAATTGCTCATTGTTCTTTTTTTTAATGGAAGTACTTGTGTCGATAGATGGTTGGAATAGATATGTCAAAGTCATAATATCGGGTTTTTAAATGGCATGCACCATCTGATACTCCCTTGAGTTTTGACATTCCAGATGAAAATTCATTCTAACAAAGTCATGTTTTAACATTTTGCTCAAGAAGAAAAACTTTACAAGGAAAACGCAGGTTTCCCCACGACCAACTCGAGACCACCAAAAGCTCGTTAACAACAGTTACATTTCTCGTCTACTTCTCTCAAAACATTAATATTTCTTATTATCAACGCTATACAAACACAATCTCTGCGTCGTCTTTCGCCTTCTTCGCCTACGTGAAAGAAAGCACTGGGCCACATCCGGAATTTAAACATATTTCTATTGCAGTCAAACTTCACAAAGCACTGAAGATCACTGAAAAAATCCATATCCGGAATTTTGAAATCATATTGACATTATCGATCCTTGTTTCATATACCGGCTGGAAAGATCAAAACGGAATCTGCATAATTTGAAGAAATTTTCCTTGACATCGACTGTGGATCACAAGATATGTCCCGAAGAATGAGAAGAAAGAATGACTTCTGGTCATGTATGCTGAAAACCATTTTCTAAAACGACCATCTCACTAAATATTTCAACCACGTGACTACCCATTTTCTGTCACATGCTTCATGGAGTTGTAACCGGGGAGCATGGTTCTCATGCACTAGAAAATAACGTTTCGGCTAAAAATTTTATCGACAGATTATAGGTATTCCTATGGACACCAATTGCACCCCTTTAATAGCAGACTTGTTCTTTTGCTTTTGTATCGATTTGATGAGTTAAGCCATTTTCAACTGAGTTTTATAGTTTGTTCTTATGTTGCACTGTTACACCACTGCCCCATGTTCGGGGAGGCTTGGGCGCCAGCAAACATGTTTAACCCCACCACATTTTGTATGTGCCTGTTGCAAGCCAGGAGCCTGTAATTCAGAGACGTGGTTGTCGTTTGTTGCTGTGTATCATATTTGTTTTTTATGTTTATTGTTTTAAACATATATAAAGCCGTTATTTTTCTCGTTTGAATTATTGTTTAACATTTGTCATTTCGGGGCTTGTTATAGCTTACCATGCGCAATGGGTTTTGCTCATTGTTAACGGCCATACAGTGACCTATAGTTGTTATCTTCTATGTCAATTGGTCTCTGGTAGAGAGTTGTCTCATTGGCAATCATACCACATCTTCATATTTTTATATTGTTCCTGAATTGTTATGAATCACTATGTATGGCCCAGCTCAACAAAGACCAGTCTAAATTTCATTTTTTTTTTTATAAATTCAATTAGAATAACCGTTACCTCGATGATGTTTTTTTCTCCATAAATAATCAAGAATTCTCTAAATATATTGCCAAACTTTACCCATGGGAACCTACTTTAAATAAACCAATATTAACAGCAATAACTGTCCTTTCCTAGATGTAGATATTTCTGTTTCACACGAGAAACTACACACACAAATTTCGACAAAAGGGGCGATTGTTCGTTCCCTATTGTTAATTTTCCGTTTTTGGACGGTGGTGTACCTATGGTCCCATCTTACATGTACGATGTTGATATATTCCAACTCTTTCGCTATCCTGTGTCTCTAGTGACACTTTGGATTTCAATGTACGCGTTATCTACGTATTACTATTAGATCATTAAATAAAAGATTTCGTTACCACTAATGACATAAAACCTTGAGTAAATTCTTTCATACTAAGATTTGGTTTGAAAGTTTGGCTGTACTGTTGAATACGGGATTTCACATCCTAATTTTTACGGTGATGTTGTTTATCGAGCCCGCAAATTTATATGCGATCCGTGTAAACTTATCGATCTTTTAAATAACTAATTCTAAAATTTTACCATTTAAACACTGTAATTAGATTTTTGAATATTGTTTTTATCGGTATAGATATTGATTTTGTTATCAATATCCCAAAACACAATTGTTATACTGCTATGAACATTTACAGTCCTACATTCTGTCGATACCTTTATTTTTGCATTGCACACGATCATGTTTTTCTCCTAAAATTATGACGTCTTTGTACTAAATCCATTGGATTTGCACTAGTGTTTTCAAATTGAACAGTTTTGCCTAACCGGTTACTCGGATAATCTTTCGACCGATTAACTGGTTAACCAGGGGTTGTAAAGATCTTATCTACAGTACTCTACAAATGCACGGTTTTATGATACGATCAATTGAAGTTTATTCGGGCATTTTAATGCTTGGCTTTGAGCATTCGTGGTGGAGTTTTACTTTTAATAATACAATACTACCATATCTACTATGACGTTTGTAATAACTTCATATTGAGAAGATGGAACTCTTCTTGATCTCGTCGAATTGTCAAAGTCTGAAACCGATGACTGTTTATTTTCCTTCTCTGGTGTCTCAGACAATTTTATGGAGTGTTTCAAATTAAGATGATTAAGCTTGTTACTCGTACCACCCATTATACATCATACAATATTCCATTCACATGATTTGCATTTCATCCTTTTTGAGTCGAAATTTCGTTTAATGTACGACACAGCCTTGGGCGATGGGGTGGCATATTGGTTTATTCCCGATTGTCCCACTTTTTTAAAATTTTGGAGTTCTGATTGTCTCACATGAAAAGTTCTGATTGTCCCACATCTTAGGCCACAGACCACAATTAATTCCCCCTATTAGTTCTTTATAACGTTTTGTCGCATTAAAAAAAATTTACCTGTTTTGGTTTTTTTTGTCAAATCTTTTGTGTGTGTAATGTACAGTACAAGTCCAAAAATATATCCAAGTTTCAGAAAAATTGAACGTTTACATCTTACAAATTTAGCCAATACACATCCATACCCCTATGGACAAGTCAAGAGATGTTCCGAAAACTGTAAATATTACCTTTTTGCACCTGGCCTAATCACTCTTTCCATATCAAAATTAGTTAAAATAAAACATCCAAACATTTATTTCAGCTCTCTTCTTTCATTTCCACCTTATAAAAACTAAGAAATGTATGAGAAAAGGAAAGAAAAAAAATAAAGAAAAAATACACTTTAATTAAAGGGAACTATATTCGTTAAGGGGACAACGAAAAGCGGGATCATTAATTGTGGTCTGGGGCCACATTATATTATGAAGTAAAATGTTCTTAAATAAACAAGATAGTTATTGTTTGTTTTGCTAAATAAACAAGAATTCATTATTACATGTTCAAACTATGATTTAATATCAATTTTATAAAAGTATAAAATCAGATAAATGCACTTTTGATTAAATAATATCACATTTCTGAGTTATGAAATAAATCTAAAATGTTACGTTTATTTATAAACAAATACCGATACCGTAATTTTAATCAAATTTTTTCTAAAGTTTTTAAATAAATTTAGAAATAATGCATGCAATTAAAAAAAACTATAAACTAATTTACACTGTACACTCTACATACACTTGTTGATGGAAAGATCTTTCCAATAGTATTTGCACTTTTAACAGAGAAGTCAGAGGACATTTACACAAATTTATTTACACTAGGATGACACAGCAGCTTGAAGAGGATAATCATCTAAGTACCACACCCAAACATATACCCGCTATTGAACTACTATAAAGAAGAGAAGACAGCAAACGAAGTGACCATCATTCAGTACCAATTTTTGCACCTCATGTTTGCGGTATACCGTCTTTTCCGCAAGTTTATTGTTTTCTGTTTGGTATTAAATTAATAATTAAGATCCATTTTGTTACATCTAGTGATACGTTTATTTGGCAATCGCCATGGCAGTCAGCAGGGTTTAAGAACATCCGTTGTTCGACCTGTTAGTCAAATGCGTTTTGTTAAAATATACTTTTTCACTTTTTTGGTCTTTTGGAAAATGTTGTTTGTGCTGTATTTAGACCCCTCTAACAAGAAATTTGTTTTGCATGCACACGTATAAAAATTGCGGTTTTTATCCAACGCAATCATAGGTTTGAACGTTGTTTTCAATTTAGACTTGTTTATAATTTTTCGTTTGGGCTTGTATTATATTTGCCTTCGGGTTTATATGATCCGTTCATCCTATTTTGACTCCTCAAAATTCAAGAGTCTATCCCAAATTGAGGTAAATTGTATGGCTTTCCAAATACCGTTTCGATTCCTAACATCACTGAAGAGACATTAATTGTCGAAATCCGGATATGGTGTACAAAAACCTATGCACCTCATTTTTGCGGTATACCATCTTTTCCGCAAGTTTATTGTTTTCTATTTAGTATTAAATTTATATTTAAGATCCATTTATTACATCGGTGATCCGTTTATTTGGCAATCGTCAATGGCAGTCAGCAGGGTTTAAGAACATTTGTTGTTCGACCTGTTAGTCAAATGCGTTTTGTTAAAATATACTTTTTCACTTTTTTGGTCTTTTGGAAAATGTTGTTTGTGCTGTATTTAGACCCTCTAACAAGAAATTAGTTTTGCATGCACACGTATAAAATTGCGGTTTTTATCCAACGCAATCATAGCTAGTTTGAACGTTGTTTTCAATTTAGACTTGTATATATATATATATATATATATATATATATATATATATATATATATATATATATATATATATATATATATAGATTGCCTAACAATGTTATTTTTACACACTATTTAGTATGTAAATATAAGAATGTTTAAAATATTTACAAAATGATGAAAACAAATGCAATATTTCGCTAGACTAACTAGCTTTATCAAGCGTGCATCTATCCAGGTGAAATCGGATGTAGATGATAAGAAACTTTTGCAGCTCAGTGTATATGTTGCACTTGAATTTAGCTGCCTTGAAAATAATACATAATTTGGATGAAGTTCAAGATTTTACAAAATTGATAGTTGAAGTTAGCAACGTCCATTGGCCAATATTACAGGATAAAGGACGATGCTGTGTACTAAATTGTTCTTTATCTTTCCTGTATCTTTTCTCATCTTTTCGTTAAGACCATCAGGTTCTAAAGTGTGGAGTTGGTGGATCCAAAATTTTTCTTCTCCTTCTCGCCGTGGTGTCCCACTCGGTGTTGACTTCTATGATTTGGAAAGTAACATTATCAAAAGAATGTTTCGTTGAACGAAGATGTCTTGTGAGAGGACAGTTTTTGTTGGTTTTGTACCATGAACGATGGTTATTGAGCCGAATATTAAATTTGTCCAGTGTTTCTCCCACATACTGAATGCCACAAGTGTCACATGTTAATATATAAATTGAGTTCTCCGTTTTACAGTTGGAATTTGAGTAGATGGTATAATTTTGTGTAATTGAATTAATCTCTGTACTGATTAATCCAGACTCCCATAGATTTGTATGTCATGTGCTGCTATTTATAGGCACTTATATATTATATATATATATAATTACTCTAAATATCAGCACAACTATGTTTAATCTGCACATTTGCGTGATAATTCGTCTCAAATTTAGCCCAACAATGTTAGATCTTCAAATTTGCGTTAGCAAATTTTTGTTCTTCCCTCAAGATGCGGTATGGGTTTTACTCATTGTTGAATGCCGAATGGGGACTTATAGTTAATTTCTGTACCATTTGGTCTCTTGTGGAGAGATGTCTCACATCTTCTTATTTTTATATTTATTGTATTAAAAGCTGTTTATTATGTGTGCTTAATGGTAACTCTTTAGTACACATTTATGTAGAATTGAGTAGTGCTTGATATGTGTTATTTTATGACTAAATATTATATTCTATGTTTGATGATACTTAAATTGTACTTCAATTGTACCCATTATATGCAAAATAAAATTTGTAAATATTATTATTTGTTAATGTTTATTTCATATTTTATAAGTTACATTGATTAGTTACCTGTAATTACCTGCTACACACTATAAAAACAAATTAGTCACTATCAAAACAATTCCCGATTGTCCCACATTTAAACTTCCCAACTGTCCCACAAACATATTCCCGATTGTCCCACAAAATTTCATTATTTTTTACCTGTAATTTAAAAAAGTGGGACAATCGGGAAGACACCTGCATATTTGCATGTAGGTCTACGCAATATTTAATACTTTAAAACAAATAAAGTAAATTTTCAAAATTTATCAACTGTTCAAAATTCATTCATGCTAATTATGTTTTAATTACTTTAGATATTGCCCGAGCGGATATACACATTGTCTTTGTGCTAATGAATTTTATAAAATTCGAATGTTTTCAAGGTTAACAATAGCAATCAATATACTTGACAATTGATCTATCAAATTAAATTACTCGTTTTAAAATTCGAATATTTACGAATATTTTATTCTCACCAACAGTATGTTACCGAGAAATTAGTATACAATTATAATACAATAATAATAGTGCATGCGTAAACAAATATGAAACAAAGACAGTACATGTAATTGTGTATGTTTAACACATTTTAACTAACCAGGAGGGACTACGAGCGATAATGCATGTTTAATAAATCTTGCGAGTTTTTCCAATACAATACTATCAGTTGATGAGAATAACTGATTAAATTTAACAGTATTTACATTGTTTAACAATATTGCGGTCATAATTTTTTCTTTCTGAACTAAAAAAAAATACAGACTAGAATATAATGGTACTCATCACCTATTTCATTTGAGTCACATACATTACAGGTTATTTCGTCTCTATGAATTTTATGCCATCTGCCCGATACATAAAAAGTACATTAGATATGAGGGTAGTATCGACAAATAATGCTCAAAAGAGAACTCATTCTTAAATATTCTATAACAAATTGTTTTACTTGAATTAAAAATATTAGACGACCATTCTTGCTTAAATTGGTCTTTAAGTCTAAGTTCTACACAGTTTTCTATACAATCTGTGGAAAAATGAGACTGGGATCTCCATACATTTGATAGACCACAATTATCAAAAATACTTTTAACAAATTTCAACCATTTGCTTTCAAAGCCATAATTGTCAAAATACACAAACAGCAATTTATAAAGAACTGAAGAGAACTTTTCCTCTTCACCATTTACTAATCTACACCAAAATTTTATCATTCGCATTTTAACTGTGACTGTGAGTGAAATCGGAAATCGTCCGAGTTCTCCAAAAATAATGCTATTTGGTGTTGTCTGCTTTATGTTTAATATGATCTTGCAAAATCGCAAGTGTACTTTTTCTAAAATATCCAAATTTTCAAAACACCAGACCTCTGAACTGTAAAGTAATGCTGGTAAAATAGACATTCAATTGATAAATTATGTCTTCGACATTTCTTAAATAAACTATGCATTGCGTTTGTTCCCTGATCTCTTAAATATTTTCTAGCTGTTAAATATGAACCACTTCTAGCAAAAAATACACCAAGATACTTTTAGTCTTTAACAATTTCAATTTCTTTATTACAAAAAATTAAAAAAAAAAATTCTGAAATCCTTCCTGTAGAAAATATAAGATTCTTTTTTTTCAATATTAACTTTCAGTTTCCAATTTTCACAATAATTTGCTAACGTATCTAACATTAACTGTAAATTCTTCCTTGATTCTGATAACAAAATTGTATCGTATGCATACAAAACAATAGGATTTGAAGATAAATCATAAACTCATTTTCTATATCGCAACTGATAGATTCTACACCTTTAATATCATTTTCTTCTAAATATGATTGAAGATGATTAAGATACAATGAAAATAGTATAGGAGATAGATTTTCTCCTTTTCTAACTCCTACTTCACACATAAAAAAACCCTGAACATTCATCATTATGTCTAATATATGATTTAATCCCTTCATACATATTTTGTATAATAAGTAAAAATCTACCATTTACATTATTTTGTAAAAGTTAAAAAAATCACGAATTTCTATGAACAAAGTCAACAAAATGTATTGATGATTTCAATACAAAACACACTTATATCAAATCTATTAAAATTGAAAAAAAGGTCCGGAAAACCGGTTAGCGTTTTTGGTATTCGATATTCGGTCATTCCGATTAACCGTTGACAACACTAATTTGCACTGATTGAAATTTAATCTCAGATACATGATTTCTAATTAGTTATAGGCTTTGAACTAGCTTTCAGTAACAGCGATTACTTGTTAGATCTGTACTTAGTGTCTTGGGTTGTTTTATTATTTGTTTTTTGTGCTTTGTATCGATCTGATGAGTTAATTTTTTTTCAACTGACTTTGATAGTTTATTGTTATGTTGAGCTGTTACACCACTGTCCCAGATTATGGGAGGTTCGGGCGCCAGCAAAATGCTTAACCCCGCCACATTCTGTATGTGCCTGTCCAAAGTCAGGTGCCTGTTATTCAGTGGTTGTCATTTGTTGCTGTATATCCTATTTATTTTCGTTTATTAATTTGTACATAAATCAGGTCGTTAGTTTTCTCGTTTGACTTGTTTTGCATTGCCATGTCGGAACCTTTTATGGCTTGTTATGCGGTATCGAGTCTGTTCATTGTTGAAGGCCGTACGATGCCCTATATATACTAACTTCTACGTCATTTGCTCTCTTGTAGAGAGTGTCTCATTGGCAATCATACCTTCTTACTTTTATTACAACTAAAAAGAACGTCTTTGGCTAAGTAATTTAGAGCACCGACATGAAAAATAGAGTTCGCAGAATTGAGTCCAAGAGGTAACAAGGAGATTTTATAAAGAGAATCACGCTCTACGGTTACATTTAACGCCCATCTCAAAAACCGACGGTGGTTAGAGTTGATATCTAACCAGAGTTTGTGTTGCGAAGAGTCATAATGTATGATGACTATTGATGTGGGGAAAAGTTGTAACGAGTGAAATCGAAAGAAACTTTATTTTGTGACCTTCATTCATGGATCAATTCTATGACCTATTATGCAGAAGAATAATGAAAGTGACATTACGCATACATATTACCAATAGTAGTGTTTCAGGCTTAAAATATGATGACATAAATGTTCACCTACGTCATTAATGCTTATCACAGGATATTGTATATACTCTGATTCCCAAAATAAAAGAACGGATTTATCTTGCGGAAATTAATTATTTTGCAAACAATTGATTTGCATTTCAAATTTCTATGTTGTCATGATATAATCAGATATGGAATAGTTAATTAAACCTGGTTTGGATTTTTATATTTGACCAAACATGGTCTTAATATATGACAGATATATACTATTCCCAGATCCATTTATAAGTAAAATATGGGGAAAATAAACTTTTTCCTTCAGATGCGATTTCTTATTCTTGAATCAGCTTCTGTAATGTCCAGGTTTCATAACATTCCTTGCAGATTGATAAAGTTATGTAACAATCTAATCCCAGACCGTGTGTAAATGTTAACTGCAAAAAACTACGTCCATACATAAGTAAAATACATAAAAATGAAAAAAAATATTCAAATTTTGCTTTAGACATATCTTCAATGATGAGAAAAATCCATATCATACCGTATATGAAGCCATAAAATGGTCCGGCATGACAAAATGTGAATCAACGACCTGCGTAAGGCTAAAATCAACAAACGCAAAACAAATACGAATACAATAGACAATAACTAACGAAAACCACTGAAAATACAGGCTCCAGAATTGAGCCAAGCACATAAAGAATGTGTTGGTGTTAAAAATGTTTGTGAATGCTCAAATCTCCCCTAATTTAAACATGTTTGTGAATGCTCAAATCTCCCCTAACATGTCACAGTGGTTTAAACACACAACTTCATAATACATCAACGTCAGATGGAAAAGCCTTGTCTCATCAGATCGACACCATTCAGTGATTACTGGTTCCCCCATTCAATGCACATAGAGGTGTGCCGAACCGATTAAAAAATCGAAACTACTGAAAGCTAGTTTAAAGCAAATCCCAACTCATAAATAAATCCTGTTTTCCCAGACAAGTTTCAATCAGTATACGTCTAATGGATTAAGTGTAAAGACTTCATAACAGAGCAAACAATAAAAGTATTCTTTGATATGTCATATATTCAAAGTTTGTCTTTGGTAAACATTGTTCATAATTGTTATTATATAAAACAACTTAATTATGAATTGGAAAGACAAAATTTGAATTTAACAGATATATTTATAAATGTATTTATTGAATTTATATCTCATGTTCGTATACTAAATGAACATGATAAGTTTCATTAGATGTGATATTTGGGATATCCAATAGAATATTTCTATTTCAATTTAATAACAAATGATCGAGCCTTTGGTGATTTTGTTATCATTTAATTTAAATGAAGAGAGTGGGAAACCAAAATCCTATAAAAAAAACGGCCACCAATAAAACATTACCATAGTTTAAGGAACAATTCTTTCAAACTAGACACTCTAAAGAGCTTGTGTCGCTCACCTGCATCTTTAACAATGGCCACTTTTTACTAAAAATCATCATTAAAGGAGAATAACTCTATCAAGAGTGAACTAACAATTTCAGTCATGCTGACATATTTGTAGATTTTATCCTGCTGATCATTTTCCTTCTTAAAGTTTCTATTCATCTATTATAGTTTTCAAGATAACAGGTCAAAACAAGAATGTGTCCATAGTACACGGATGCCCCACTCGCACTATCATTTTCTATGTTCAGTGGACCGTGAAATTGGGGTCAAAACTCTAATTTGGCATTAAAATTAGAAAGATCATATCATAGGGAACATGTGAACTAAGTTTCAAGTTGATTGGACTTCAACTTCATCAAAAACTACCTTGACCAAAAATTTTAACCTGAAGCGGGACAGACGGACGAACAAACGGACGCACTGTCCGAAAAACATAATGCCGCTCTACTATCGTAGGTGGGGCATAAAAAACGCAAAAAAAAAAGTGGAAATAATTATCAACAAAGGGCAAAAACTTCAATAACGAGTCGACTGAAGATTTCGGCCATTTGGCTTATTAGTAGATCTTATCTTGCGGATCTTTTTTACTATTTAAAGTTTTTATCTATCTATTAAAGTATTCAATTGTCTACAAATATAATTTTCTGGAATATTCAATTAATTATCTTTCATACGAGAACAATATGGCCAGTGCATGTACCTTTGATGCGAATGCAAATATTCTATTGAACTTCGATGGTGTCGTTTCGATAAGTTAAGGTCTAAAATGCCTGAAAGGTAAAGGGTTAAGCTGGGACATAATATATTGACATAATAGTCCCATGGTTAAGATAATAAGCAAAAACGCAAAAAAGTGATAAAAATCGTCATTAAAGAGCAATAACTCCTATATGGAGTCGTCTGACAATTTCAGCCATGATGACTTATATGTAGATCTTGTCTTAGTGATCATTTTTGCTTTTAAATTGTCTATCTATTATAGTTTCAAGATATAAGACTAAATGCAAAAACTTGGGGGTAAAAATCGTCATTAAAGGGCAATAACTTCAATAACATCAGGAACATAATATATATAGATATACTGTTCCCAGATAAGATGTCGTCTGACGATTTCGATGATGTTAGACTTACTTGTAGATCTTGTCTTGCTGATCATTTTTGCTAATACAGTTTCTGTTTATCTAATATAATTTTCAAGATAATAGACAAAAAATGGGGAAAAAAATGGTACAATTCGTCGATAAAGGGCAATAACTCCTATATGACAGTTTTGATATCAATAGACATTTGGTAGATCTTTTCATTCTGAACATTGTTTTTCTATCTACAGCGGTTTTAGCTTGCACCAAAGGCGTGATCAGTGTTATGATTTTGAAGTGAAGTATACAGTTATATGTGATATGGACAAGATACCTATGTGATGACATTTTTAAAGTTGCAGTCCCATCAAAAATGGAAACTGTAAATTTGTAGATACAGTGTACAGAGTATTTGTTTGATGAATTTTCTATAATAAGTAAGCATGTAAATCTGAGAAATAAAAATCATATTTGCTTAATTTTATCTATTACTTATTTTATAAGTGCACCGTTTTTCATGGTGTCCGATGAAATACATATTGTGACAATTCATGATTCAACTAGAATCTACACTGACAAAAGACAACAGTGCCAGTGGTTCATCTGATAGAAGTGGCAAATACAGGATAGGTAAAGGTAAAGACAAACCCTATGCTCTATTTTTAGCCATGTCGGCCATGTTTGTCGACAGGCGGGGTCATTGGACACATTTTTCAAACTGATTGATACCCATGAATGATTATGAAAAAGGTTTGTTAAATTTGGCCCAGTAGTTTCAGAGAAGATGATCTTTGTAAAAGTCGAAGACGACGAATTGAATTTTTATCCATAAATGATTAAAATAATGAAAAAAAGTATCGTATGGACTATAAACGATATATATTTTTACATATTTAATTATTTATGGATAGAAATACATGTGACTGTGTACAATGTAACTAGTCATTCCTATATCAATTGAGACAAAATGATTTATACAATACAATTACTTTTGCGATTCCAATTTTGGTAAATTTCCTGAAAGACTATCAGAGCGAAAAGACGTATGATAAGGCAACTTCTCTGGCCTCTTGAATAAAAAATATTGTATTTCCACAAAATAAACGTTTATGGCATTAGTCTGCAGTCTTGAATTCTGTCTCACATATCTGCAGAACTGCCAACATACACAAAAATATACTAGGGGTGTTTAACGACCTTGACTACCCATGAGGGTCTCGCATGGTCGGCCATAACTAGCTGTATAGCTTCATCATTAATATCCAATTTTATCATACTTCCTCCTCCTGAAAAAAAAGAGTGGACACACAGAAAAGTCTCGCCAGTCGTGTATTTCTAATTGAAGTTATGTCGAATGTAAATGCTATCAGACATACATTATAAATTTTAAGCTGTAAATAATGAGATAATGTCGCTGCTGCTGATGCCTGTATGAACGCTAAAGCTGCTGCCAGGCCTGCTGAAGACAACTATCATAGTGTCTTCATACTACTAATTGTATAGGTTATTATCCGCTATATGAAGATATGCTGGATAACTGTGGTTAAGAGTGAAATAACTTAGTGATATACCATTGATATTGATTATTGTGATTAAAGATGGCAGTGAAGAATGAAAAAAACTAACATTGACCTATGAACCATGAAAATAAGGTCAAGGTCATATGAACCCTGCCAGACAGACAGATACGCCTTACAATCATTCCATACACCAAATATAGTTGACCTATTGCTTATATTTTTTAAGAAACAAAGTTCAGCATTAAAACTTAACATTGACCAATGAGCCATGGAAAAGGGGTTAAGGTCGTATGATACCTGGCGGACAGACATAAACACCTTATAAACATTCCATACACCAAATATAGTTGACCTATTGCTTATAGTTGAACAAAAATAGACCAAAACACCAAATTTTAACACTGAGCAATGAACCGTGAAAATCAGGTCAAGGTCAGATAAAACCTGCGAGACAGACATGTACATCCTAAAATATTTCCATACACCAAATATAGTTCACCTATTGCATATAGTATAAGAAAAAAGGACCAAAACTAAAAAACTTAACTTTGACCACTGAACCATGAAAATGAGGTCAAGGTCAGATGACACCTGCCAGTTGGACATGTACACCTTACAATCATTCCATAATCCAAATATAGTTGACCTATTGCTGAAAGTATTAGAAAAATAGACCAAAACAAAAATTTAACATTGAGCAATGAACCGTAAAATTGAGGTCAAGGTCAGATGACACCTGCCAGTTGGACATGTACACCTTACAATCATTCCATACATTAAATATAGTAGACCTATTGCTTATAGTATCTGAGATATGGACTTTACCACCAAAACTTAATCTTGTTCACTGATCCATGAAATGAGGTCGAGGTCAAGTGAAAAGTGTCTGACGGGCATGACCTATAATGGTTTACTTTTATAAATTATGACTTGGATGGAGAGTTGTCTCATTGGCACTCATACCACATCTTCTCATATCAATGAGGACCTTGCAAGGTATGGTATGTACATACCAAATATAGTTATCCTATTGCTCATAATAAGAGAGAAATTAAGAATACTAAAATCTTAACTTTTTTCAAGTAGTCACTGAACCATGAAAATAAGGTCAAAGTTGATGGACATATGACAGACGGAAACTTCATAACATAAGGCATCTATATACAAAGTATGAAGGATCCAGGTATTCAACCTTCTGAAATATTAAGCTTTTAAGAAGTTAGCCAACGCCGCCGCCTGATCAATATCCCTATGTCGAGCTTTCTGCGACAAAAGACGCAGGCTCGACAAAAAATGTCACTAACATCTCAATAATATATTTTTGAGAAATATAATGTCCAACATGTCCAAAGCTTTTATATGGAACCATTGGATTTTAAAGGGTGTCATTTCAATATTTAGTAAATTGGAATTTCCTGTAAGTCTTTCAATTTAAGAGCAATATTGGAAAAGCACTTAGCAACTACATTTTTGGTGGAAGAAGACTTCAAGTCTTCTGAAGGCCTATGGTGCCGACTTTAAAATCATTGAACCACCTCCGTATGCCGCATCCGTTTCTGTGTATTACAATTTCATAACAACTTCCGATTCTTGACACCGATTTTACACCTGATTAAGCATCTGAATCATTTAATTTGTAAATTAGATTGAAAACAATCACTATCGTTAATATTTACCCTTTTATTTATGTAATTTATTAGATTTCATCTCATCTACATGAACGTTATTTGTTTCCTTGTAACCGGATGTTTTAATGTAGATATTTGTAGTACCCATGCGTGAATTTGGTATCGGGACAACTCGCCCTGTTTACATGTTCGCCCTTGGTCTGTTCGTCCTGAGTTCTTTCGCCCGTATAGTACGTTCACCCTGTGTTCATTCTCTTCACTCTTATCTTACACAACGTTTTATAATACGTCCTTGCATTTATTAAAAATATTGATATTAAGGGTATCGTTAAAAAGCTCTAAAACACGATTTAGTGAAAATCATCTGTTCCTTATTTTGTTCCCAAGGTAAGACAATAGTGTTCAGCCAATCAAATTCTGTGTTTCTCATGATCAAATTAATAAGCCAATCAAAACGTTTTCTCTGAAGATTATTCTAACATGCTAGATTTTGAACTTGTGTTGTTTTCATCTAGTACTTTAAAAATACTTTTAAATAATACAAGTGAAAACAACTCCGTTTCTACTTGGTGTTCCTAATTGGAAGGAAATACGAAGAAGAAGAAGAAGAAGTTGTAAAATCGTGAACATGGCATGTGAATTTTCATCTGCAAGGAGGTTCTTACACAGCTTAAGGATAAAAGCATGACTGATTGACCAAATTCAATGATGCAGTACTACCATAAAGATAATAAATAGTATTTTTTCACTAATTTATTGACATTATACTTTTGTAACATATGTTATTTTGTATTCAATTAAATCATTTAAAGCCCAATGTACTATTCTTTTTCACAAAGACAAACAAACAGGTTGGGACCCCCACCCCACCCCACCCATTATGAGTGGTGTCCCTTAAATGAGGGACTGTCCCTAAAAAAAGGGGTCATTTTACTGTTGAAAAAAAAAGAAAGAAAATTTTTAAGATTTTTAACTCAAAAGTGGGAAAATTAATTATATTTGGAACAACTTTTCTAAATGAGGGGTCAAATCTGGGAACAGTATATCTATGTTCCTGGTCAAATTAATAAAGAAGATATAATTTAAGTTTAGAAACATCACAAAATTCTTTTGACATGTTTTGACACTTTAATACTTGATAGATGCATAGTTCTTGGGGAAAAGTTTCATCAAATAATATGAATATAGAGGTGCTCATTTTTTACAGTGGGTTGTAATGTTCTTCTAATGAGGGTGACACATCTTTGCATAATTCAAAATTGGAAATTTCAACAAGCATCTAATATTCTTACACAAGAAAATAAACCCTGGTCTGCTAGCTACATGTTCATCTTTTCTACTGATTTAAAACTTAAATCATGCAAACAGACTTAAGGCATGTAAGCTCATCATACAAATATGACACTTTTTCAAGACAATCCAGATTGTGCAAAATACTTCGCTAAAAATTGTAACCTTTAAAATTGTTGTCACACACTAAAACCCCATGGGAAATTTCAAAAGTTGGCAGGTATGTAACAAGTCTTACTATTTTATGCCCCATTTATGGGCATTATGTTTACTGGTCTGTCCGTCCGTCCTGCTTCAGGTTAAAGTTTATGGTCGTGGTAGTTTTAATGAAGTTGAAATCCAATCAATTTGAAACTTAGTACACATGTGTTCCTTATGATATGATCTTTCTAATTTTACTGCCAAATTAAAGATTTTACCTAATTTTCACGGTCCACTGAACATAGAAAATGATTGTATAGATTGAAATCCATGTACTTATGACACATTCTTGTTTGAAGAAAAAATACATCATAGCGATAATGGAACAAAGCAGGCTGGGTTAGTGGGGCTGCTTTTATGGTAATTCAAGTTACCTTTTAATTTATTCACCTTCTTCCACCTCAGAGCTATCAGCTCTTTGATTTAAAGAAATAATCTAAACTTCAACTTGGAATAATTGAATTTTCAAAGGACATAATTTAGATTTTCTAAATTTCCTTGAAGTCTCTTCAAAGAAAATGATTTGAGAAGGCAATTAGCAAGCATATCTTTTAAAAAGCATTATGACGTACACATTGACATTAAACAAAGAATTTCAAAGGATGCTATTCTAATTTTGGTATATTTCCTGAATGACTATTAAACCCTGACTATTTTAAGAATGGTACCTCTCATATATTTTTGGAGACGTCATGGGCACTATAAAGTCATGTCTGATGAGTAAGTCAAAAACCCATATGGTAAATATCAATTGAAACTAAAGAGACTTCATTTGGGACAAAACAATATCCTGTGTCAATCCTTTTTTTTCTTTCTTGTGATTTCCTACCCTACTAATCCATTCATTATATTCCACCTCATGAAAGATCGCTACACTTAACCTCCAATAGAGGGTACAGAATCGGTCGAGTTAGTGATTTTAAAAAAAATAATGACATTTGAGTTGATAAAAATTTCAAAATTTCAAACATAAACAAGTGAAACTGCAAGCTACTGCTCACTGATGATACCCCTGCCGCAAGTGGATAATTTTAATAGTGTAAAAATATGTAAGTGTTCGGTAAACAGGAAGTTGTTGAGCGATGAATCTGAAAATGCATCACAAGGTATAGCTGACTTATATAAACCCTGAAACAAAATTTCAGAAATCCTTGTATTGTAGTTCCTTAGAAAATGTGACGAAAGTTTTCAACTTGGCTATCATGTGTAAAATGATACAAGTGTTCGGTAAACAGGAAATTGTTGAGTGATGAATCTGAAAACGCATCACACGGTATAGCTGACTTATAAAAATCCGAAACCAAATTTCAGAAATCATTGCAATGTAGTTCCTAAGAAAGATGCGACAAAAATATTCATGGGACGGAAGGATGGGCTGAAGGACTGACTGACGGATGGATGGAGGGACGGACCACCAGACGGACAGACAGAGGTAAACAGTATACCCCACATTTTAAAGCGGGGTATAATAAAAAGTGTGATGTGGTTCTGTTGTATTGTTTTATTTCTAGTGGTTCCTATCATTCTTTTATCCTTATACGTAATACTAATATTGTATTACTCCCTTATTTTCAAAATTGACGACATAACACATAAGGTTAATTATTTTATTGATTAACAGAAAAATAATTACACTACAAAGTGTGTTGTATAAGACTGAGAAAATTGCATTAAATGTACTACAAAAAAACCCTTCATGGATATTTCAAGACATTTAAGGATAATTTTTAACCTTAAGGTTTATGTTCATTTGAAAATTCAATTGAATTTAGTTAATGTTAAATGCAGTCAACAATCAAAAGCATAAATTAATAACAAGGATACTTTGATATTTTTTTTCTTTCATAAACATCCATAAAACAACAATTTGCATATAAAAAGGAAACACATGATCCAGTAACAAGACAAGTAAAGGCAAATATTACCTTTTAAATGAAAAGCATGAAAAATAAGGTAGTCAAAAAGCATGAAAAACATGAAAAATAAGGTAGTCAAAAAACATGAAAAATAAGGTAGTCAAAAAGCATGAAAAATCAGGTGGTTAAAAAGTATGATAATATATAAAACCTGATTTTTCCATAAAGTAGTATTAAGCATGTCAATATGAAAAATATAACTAATATAAACAACTTAATCAGGATTGTGCCATTCTAAGGAAATAAATTTGATAATTGGCATTACCTCAGAAAAATAAACCTTATAGACCTTCATCATATGCTGGCAAGCTCTTACATTGTTATAGATTGCGAAATTCAATGTTTTTCTGTAAAATGTACATTAATGTTCTTTTATCTTCTTTAATTTTTAAGGAAAATGTAACATTTGGCCCTTCATTGCAGTTACTGTGCATAACTTAATATTGTCATCAAAGGGTTTCACAAAACAACTCATTAATAAATTATTTCCAATACTAGTATATGACTGTCATAGAAGATTACTGGTAATAAATTGGACGGAAGCAAACAATAAATTAACATAATATACCATTGATGTTTTCATTCCATCAACTTGAATGAAAATTTTGTGAATGAAGTAAGGCAACCGTAGTGAATTATGTACTGTACATGATTGACCAGCTTAATTACAAAGAAACATGTGTAGTTTGGTGTAGGCCTCCAATTTAGACGAAATAAAATCCCTTGGACTAACAGCAACTGTATATAGGACTTACAATATTATAAATTTTATACTGCTACTATATAGATTAGACAAAAATAAAGATATAACTATTAATATCAAAGTGGTATCATCCTATAATATAGCAAATATAGCGTAAAATAATTATACCCTTCAAACTTAACGCTCTTTATCTTTGAAACCAGATCCCAACTTCACGTATAATTCAGCTGTGCTATTATTAAATTAAAGGATATGTGTTCTCTGTTTATAAATTCTACATGTTAAAAATAGAATGCTTTTGGATTACTTCAGCTAGTATATAAAGAATAATAAGGTTTTACACATGCTTTTTAATTTAAATATTAGTAAATGTATAACAAATGATACTAAGTGATACTATATACAACATTTTTTAATGTTTTGTTCTGTTTAATGGAACATTGCAAAACTGTCTTAGAGTTGAAGGTTATATCCACCACTTTCTAATCATGGAGATTATTTCAGGAAAATGACAGCTGCTTTCACTTTTGATTCATTAGCTAACATTAAATAATGTCCCAGATTTTGTCAGTGATTTTTCAAGACTGCACTAAAATTTTGTACAATTGTAATTTCCTTCAATTTTTTCAGTATGTCTCTGAAGCTTTCATTTATAAATCATTAATATACAACTTTAACACAATTTTAGTTTGCAAATCAAGAATAAGATTTTTGTCAGTCCAATTAACATTGAGATAATGAGTCTACTGTATACACAAAACATTAAACAAATATACAAAAAAGGCAGAATCAGATCTCATCTTCAATGGATGTTGCTTCTCTTTTTGAAGAATGAAAAAGTAGTTGCATATAAAAAACACACCATGAACAATTCTGTATTGAACTGCACCAAGAATATGTTACAATATACCAAAATGATACATTTCTAGTGGGAGTGGAGATATAAATTAACTAATGCAGCTTCAATCCCTAAGCAATGACATTATAATATCGATACTGTCATGTTTATAGATAATGATGTTATGTTACAGTACTTACATTTATTCTTGTTATTTCAGATTCAGTGTAATTGTGTCTATTCTATGTTGTTTTTTTGCTGTTGACAATTTTTGATATTGTCAGGTAATTAAGATGTTATATCAAATTATTCTTCCTGTGTCCAACTAGACATTTGTTTTTTTAAGGATTACACCGGATAGATATTTCATATCACAGCTCATTAGAATTTTCCCTCCTTTTCTACTATTCAATTCAATGTCACAATGTTTAAGTACTATCCTGTGTGTTTTAGTGTAGTTTGATTTCTTTCTCTTTGAATGGTGTCCACCTCATTCTTTACATATATACAATGTGAAAATACAACTAACAAAGATTAATACCCTATCAATTTCTATATTCAAAGACATGCCAAAAAAAATGTATCTTGCTCACAGTTTTTCATATTTTCACGTACAACATTTTTTTGTGATTGGAAATAATAAAATTTCAAGTCTGATGTTAATAAACCATTGTGCACTGTCAGCTTGCTGATGGTTAAACTTTTGTATCACAGGGTAGATAGTTATGACTGAAAACACAGGAACATACTAATACATGTATCTACAGTTTCATTTAGATTTTTACAAAAAAAATCTTACTTTCCTCCTAAAACAGCTAGTATACCTACAGTAGAAAATATTGTAAAAAATAACAAAATATGTAATAAATTGTAAAAATATAGGAAAAAAAAAACACGCAATGGGCGGATACAAATATCACATGCATTATTTTTGTCATAAACATCAACAGAAAATATTAAACATAACACATAGTGTTGATAAAAAATGAGCAAATAGATTTAATTGAGACAGAACTGTGAGGTATTCTAAAGTACATATAAATCATATAAGGTCAGTAGTCATTATGTTGTTAAGAGAAACTCTCATTATATTTACCCTTTATCTTAAAGAAGAATAAGACAAGCAAGGATTATACAAATTTGTTCCATAAATTCATGTTTATGAATAGGAAATTTACTCATTGTATTAGCAACTTCTTCAATTATTTGGCATCTAACTTAAACTACCAAAGTCCCAAGGGAATCATTACTTTTACCTGAAGGCTGGAGTCATTTTTCATGGAATGCCAAGACATTGAAAAATGACTCCAGCCTTCAATCAGTTTTGTCTAAACAAAAATCTATTACACAAGTATACTGCAAAAGATATGTAATAAAAAAACATTTACTTGTAAACATAGAACCAAAAGGACTTTTCTCTGAATGTGTTAAAATACTAGTACCATCTGGACAATAGTCATCCATCTATCAATTTGAAAGTTTCATTTTTTGACATATTTAAGACTTTTTAGTTTTGAAATTATGTTAACACTGTTTTTCGGTTTTTTTTATTTCATTATTAAGAATCTTACCAATTTTGTCAAAAAATTCCAAAAGCAATGTCATTCTGTTACCATATAAAAAAAGGTGTGTATGTTATAAACAAATGTATCTTTATTAGATTGAAGGATGTGTGATTTTCATTGTGTATTCCATAATCCATGAGACCCCACTTCCCTATCACATGTTAAAATCTTTGATTTTGTACATAAATGTTTATTTAAATGTAAAATCCTATAAAAATATTACAACAACTTAATCAACAACAAGAATGTGTCAATAGTACATGGATGCCCCACTCACACTATCATTTTTATGTTCAGTGGACCGTGAAATTGAGTCAAAACTCTAATTTGGCATTAAAATTAGAAAGATCATATCATAGGGAACATGTGTACAAGTTTCAAGTTGATTGGACTTCAATTTCATCAAAACTACCTTGACCAAAAACTTTAACCTGAAGCAGGACAGACGGACGACGGAAGAATGAACGGATTGAAAACATAATGCCCATAAATGGGGCATAATAATAATTCAAAAATAAATAAATAAGTGAATCCGTGAGCTACTGCTCACTTATGATACCCTGGCCCCACTAAAAGAATAAGGTAAACAGGAAGTTGTTGAGTGATGAATACGAAAACGCATCACACGGTATAGCTGACTCATATAAACCCTGAAACCAAATTTCAGGAAACCTTGTAATGTAGTTCCTGAGAAAGATGCGACGAAAACTATTCATGGGACGGACGGACAGACTGACGGTTGGATGGACAGACAGAGGTAAACAGTATACCCCCTTTTTAAAGCGGGGTATAATAAAATATAAATATATTAACATAGAGGAGGTATGATATGACTACTTGTTTGGTCCCTGAAAGTCAAATATCACAAGACATTTAATCTGTCACAAAAGTCATATCAATAACAGTATTATTCATTTCTTTTAACAGTTGATCTTCAGCATTCATCATGAAGCATCATTATTGACATTTAGCATAAAAAAATTACCTGACTTTATCTTCCAAATCTAACGATTAAGTGTAAGCCAAATCATGTCTTTTATCATACCATTCCCTAACAATTTTTCAATAAATACATAGTAAAGAGGGTTAAATCAATAATGTCACCAACTGTGCAAAAATCTTCAATTAAGACATCAGTAAAAATTTATTCTCTATGTATAAAAAAATTGCCATTCATTTCCTGCTATTTGTTCTATGTAACAGACAGAATAAACTACCGTAGATAATCAACACTACAAGATTGACTAGTCTATTGTAAGCTATGGTTTAGTTAATCACTGAGAACTACAAGCTTGACTGTTCTTTTGTCTTTTTGACCTCCTTCGAGAGAGTGTTGAAAGTCTAGTGTAAAGTCAATCACTGTATACTACAAGCTTGACTGTTCTTGTGTCTTTGGGACTTCCTCCGAGAGAGTGTACCACTTTTACCGCTAGTTGCAGTACTACTAGTACTGGAGTCAGGACGGGAGCTGGATGGACTAGGTATATTAATTGATGTATCTACAAATTAAAGAGTAAAAAACTTGTTATCTTATATTAAAAAGAGTTTTAGAACATTGTAGAAACATTAAATACTGTATCTTTTTTCCTGTGTTTCTAGTGGACTTAATTATTTCCTGTTTTTACTTTCTATTGAACTTAATTTTTTGTGTTATTTTTCTACTTTCAAAAGTAGTATTAATGAATCAATCACTTTACTTAGTTCGTTAACAGTACAGCACATATTTAAAAACTAAATGTGCCAGCCTGAGAGCAACACACTTTAGCCCTGATGACAATAACTCTAAGAGAAAACATATTTGTCACAGTGACTAAATCAGTTGCTGAGCTACCTTTGTTGAAGTTTGTTTATTTGTGTGCAGCAATTGTAGACTGTTGTTTCGTCTTTTTTCTCTTGTACATGGAGTTGTCTGTCTTTTATCTTTTTTCTTTCGTACATGGAGTTGTCTGTCTTTTATCTTTTTTCTTTCGTACATGGAGTTGTCTGTTGTTTATCTTTTTTCTTTTGTACATTGAGTTGTCTGTCATTTATCTTTTTTCTTTCTATCATTGATACTGTCCTATTGGTATATTTGCATCAAACGGATACCCAGAACTCATCTAAAGTTATTCAACCATAAAATGTAGGCCACCATGACAGAAGTTTGGTAGTGATGAACTAACATTAATACAATTCAATAGCATTATATGACAGGTAAACATCAAAATAATTTAAGGATGGTGTTCTAAAAGGGTAATGCATTTCAGTGATTAAATTTATGCAAAATATTCCATGTTTGTTTTTAGCACTATTATTCGGCATTTTACTCCAGACCTCATATGTAATACTTAGAACTGTAAACACTTGCTCAAAAAGAGTTTTTATTTTTTGAGTTTAAATGAGAAATTTTTTTATTTAAAGAGGAATTCATAAATAGGGATTCAGAGCCTCTATGAGCTGGTGGTATTTGGAGCTGTTGACAGTATGGTCATTTAATTAGAAATATATATTGTATATATGTGTATCACATTTCAAAACTTTTGACACAGAAATGACCAAATAAACTTTAAAATATCTTCCTTAACTTTTTTTACACGAGGAGAACCATTTTCCTTCAAATTTCATTTCCTTCCTTTCGACCCACACATATATATCTGAAGTCAAAACTATATGCACACTTATATATGGCCCATAAGTTACATAATTTGATGCGACTGTCATACAAGTGAGAGGTTTGGCTAGCCATAAAACCAGGTTCAGTCCACCATTTTCTACATAAGAAAATGCCTGTACCAAGTCAGGAATATGACAGTTGTTATCCATTCGTTTGATGTGTTTGAACTTTTGATTTTGACATTTGATTGAGGACTTTCCTTTTGAATTTGGAGTTCAGTATTTTGTGATTTTACTTTTACAACAAAGTCCTGATCAAATGCTGTTTAAGCTTTCTAAAGTAGTAATAGACGTGTTAGGAAAGGGATTTAAATACTGCGCTGATGTTAAATACCAATACCGATACAAGATTTAAGTGTGGACTTTCTCAAAATGCAATTGCATTGAAAAGTATCCCAGCGTAGTATAGTTTAGCTTTGTGGTGTGTTTGAAACAACATGAAGCGAACGGTTAACGTCGACTCCAAATTTTAAGACGTGCATTGGCCTTACGTAGATCTTCATACATTCATTTGTATTTGTTTGATTTAGGAGTGCAAAACAAAACTTAACAAAAATATATGTAAGAGTCAAGAATGGGAATGACGGATTTTACGGCTACAAGTCCAAATATATACACTAAGTGATATGATTAGAATACTAGTATGTTTAATAGTTAAATAACTCAGTTTGTCTCTCCACAATAGATATGTCCTATTTTCGTTGCAAAATATAGTTACCATGCATTTTGTGTCCGGGGATACAGGGACACGTATGTGTGGCTTAAACAAATCAGTCCTAATCTGAACACATCGTTATATCTATATATAAAAATAAATAAATAGTGGACACAAGTGGATACAGTGCTATTTCTATATAAAACTTTAAGAAGCAGGGGGCTACAGAAGAAGGTTGTCTTGCTGCGCATCGTTTTAATGGTCAAGAAAACCACTTTTCACGAGCTATATGTGATTCGTATTGTCTACTTCTATCTGGGTATGAATGCAATGCATGGACAGAGGGACGAAAGAACGGACGGATGGACCCATTCACCCATCACTATATACCGTCCAATTTAGAAAGCGGAGTGTATAGTGAATATTGGGCAAAACAAAATGAAGGAAATCGAAAAAAAAAAAATGCCTGACATATAATTTAGCTTTGTTTTGCAAGAGGTGAAAATGAATATTCCATTTTCAAAATATCCTCCTGATCAAAAGATAATAAAATTATTTCCTCCAAATGAAAGTTCAACGCCACTTTCAACAATATCTCAATTTAATCGTGGTGTTCTGTTTTGTTGGCGGAGGAAAATATCCTCCTGATCAAAAGATAATAAAATTATTTCCTCCAAATGAAAGTTCAACGCCACTTTCAACAATATCTCAATTTAATCGTGGTGTTCTGTTTTGTTGGTGGAGGAAGCCGTGATAAAAAGAACAAAAAAATTTCCGACCCTTCACCGAAACGTAAATTTAACATGCTTGATAATGTCCAAACGTTGTAATCTTTTAAAACTTTATTCGATAACCCCTCTTTTCCGAAAAACTAACTGATAAAAGTTGATAGAAAGAAAATGTCAGGAAAATGTGAATACGAATAATTAATTCACACATTTTAACGTTGTTTTAGGTATTGTCCTTTTAACATCACATTAAATTGCCAGTGACCTTTCTAAATAAAATAAAATATAAAGATAATCAAATTGAAAACACTTTTGTTTCATTTTTGTCAAGTACATAAAGATAATCAAATTGAAAACGCTTTTGTTTCATTCTTTTTTAATTGTCAAGTACTGTAAATTCAGAAATTATTGCGATGTTTTTATTATTGCGAAAAATGCGACAGGGTTATAATCGCAATAATTAAAATTCGCATTTTATTATTTTTTATAGGAATTAAACAGGATTTTGTCGATATCGTAAAATTAAAATCGCATTTTAGTCTAAGATGACAAAATCGCAATAATAAATGCATGCAATAATTTCTGAATTTACAGTACATAAATTTCTAGTTTGGTTTATTTTTAGAATTTTACGCTACTGTGTAACACATTTCTCTTTTCTAGAAAATGATATAAAATAAGGAGATGTGGTATGATGATTGCCAAAATAGACAACCTTCAACATGAAGCAAAACCCCTCCCGCATAAAAGCTAAGAAAGCCCCCGACATGACAAGTATATTTTAAATATATTTCAAATAAACGAACATTTTGAACAAAAATTGATGTAGAGTAAAAAATCGGATTCGAATGTGATTTGATTCCTGTGTTTTTTTTTATTCATTTATTCTGATCACTTTGTAGATTTTCCTTGTAGTCGTTCAACAAATAGGGGAACAACGATCTTAAAGTTAATCGATCACTACTATGAAACAATGCAATTTTAATAATAATGATCGTGTTGTTTTGCTGGATCCTCGTCCGTGTATTGTGGAATAAATTGTTTCTATTTTATTGATTAAAATCATCTCAGCATTACCATACAGGTAACTATAATGAATGATAATCTGTGCTTTTGAGATGGTCCCCACTATAGCATGTAGTGGTATTGGTATTTAACATCAGCGTCAAAATCGTAATGACTTTCCTAACACGTCTAATAAGTACACTACCAAGTACATTTTTCTTATTTAATGGGTTAGTACCAACACAAACATATTATATATTAACAAAGCAGTGAATATAAACAAGTTTTCCAGAAAACTCTCAAATTGAGCATTTCCTCAAATCAATGGGTTTTCTTCAAACTCTTTAAATCTAGTGATTTGATTGGTTTGATTTAGAGGAAATCCTTTAAATCCAGTGATTTTATTGGTTTGATTTAGAGGAAATCCTTTAAATCCAGTGATTTGATTGGTTTGATTTAGAGGAAATCCTACCAATGAGAATTTTTTTTTTCGAAAAATTCAAACCACATACAAAGATTACTGTAGAGAGCAGATATTACTGCTTTGTTTTCTTGTCTTAGCATTGGCCAGTCCACCAACTATTGTGCTCACAGTCTTCAATGACATTTTCTTTTTACCATCCTCAGTATTTGATGTGGATGGTGAGTTTGGTTTACTGGGAATGCTCGTGGACATTTCTGAGGTACACAAAATAATAAGAATTAAAACAGTCCGTAGGAATAACCCTCCATGGGTTGGAAAGGTTTAACAAATTTACAAAAGGCTAGCTTGAATTGAAACTTTATACATATTTTATGTCTTCAGTTAATTTTGAATTTTTTTTTATAGAAATTTTTATGCCATTGCTAAAACCTCATGGATTTTATTTTGCCTCATGTTGAAATTTTAACTGTTTGTAGATAAAAACATCTTAAGTTTGAATTTTAACTGTTTTTCATGTCTTTAATTACCATGATTTGACATCATGCAATATCCATATATATATACATATTATCTATAACCATGACCATCATAAACCATGTGACAGATTATGGACAAAAATGTGTAGAGTATGACTCATTTTCAAGCAGCTAAAGTTATGATGTGAAAAAAATGGGTGATGTATAAATCAACACTGATTTGTTAATTTATCCCCACCTCAACTTCATTTGCAAACTGTATACATATTGAGGAAATAAAAGAAGAATGTGCCTGAGGACTTGAATGCCTTGCTCAAGCTTTGCTATTTTTCAAGTTATAAAGGGGCATAACTCTAGAACGGAAAGTGACTCACTGTCTAAACTCAAACTCTGTCTTTGAGTTTTGGTTCTTAGCATTGTGTATGAGTTTCATAAAATTTGGATGAGGAAAACTTAAATTAGAGTGCGGAAACAAAAACATTTGAAATTTTCCAAGTAAAATCGGCATAACTCTAGAACGGTAAGTGACTCACTGCCCAATTTTGATCTCTGTCTGTAAGTTTCAGTTCTAAGCATTGTGCATGAGGTTTTTTTGAAAATTTAGATGAGGTTAACATGAGTTAGAGTGTGAAAACATAAATGGGATGGACAGGAGGATTGAAAGGAGGACGAACGGATGGTGAAGGGTAACACTTTATGCCCTCCTTGCCTAAAAAATATAGTTGTCAACAATACAATACTGAATAAAATGACACAAACCTGCAATTTTCACAGTTTTGTCTGATTTCTTTTTATGTGGAGTCCGTTCCTCACTGATTTTTGTATTATTTTCTTCCACTTTTTTCTCAACATTAACTTTTCCAACATCTGACTTTTCTTTCTTCAGCCCTGAAGTCTTCCTAACAAACGACTTTTCCTTCTGGACAGATGGGCCATCCTTTCCACCTTGTTTCTCCAAGAACAAGAACCTGTAAGCTACTGATAAATCTTTCAGTAGTTTGTCTTCCTCAAATATCAGTACCCGAGACGTGCCATGAATACTTGCTGTACCAATCTGCAGCTGAGTTATACCAGCCTTGTTTTGGTGGTCAGGACAAAGCCAGGAAATTTTACCACTCTGTAAATAGCACCTGAAAATATAAACCAAAACCTCTGTATATCAGATACAAAAGAAATTTTACCATTCTGTAAGTAGCTTCTGAAATATAAACCAAAACCCTACTTTATATAATTTATTTAAAGGTTTTTTATTCTCCCAAAAGCTGTGTCTTCCTCTAGAAGGGAGCAAATTTGAATGTGTTTTCCAAATGATGCTCCTTTATGTATTTCCCTATTGAAATCATTGTCCATCTTGTTGTTTGGTGGAGTGTGCAGGCTTTTTTATTGCTTGTTTTACTTCTACAGCATTTAGGCTAGGTTTAACTGTACCGACACCAAGTAAGGCTATTTGGATGACCAGCTATAAAATATAGTTGTTTGTCTTTGCTTGTACTTTTATTTATATTCGGGAGAAGTCATGTATTGTAATTGATGTGGTCTACTTATTGTTCAATATTTTGTTCTCAAAGCCCCCTGCTGGTTTAATCCATATTTACCTATTAAGTGGACTGATGAACTGGTCCCTGTCCTCACTTTCTGATACCAGTTTATGTATCACTTTGTATGCATCACTTAAGTTTTTGGTATCAATACCTTCCTGAATTAAACAGAAATAATTAAATGATAAGTGACAATGACCACAATGCAGGCAACATGATCTTAAATAATTAAATGATAAGTGACAATGACCACAATGCAGGAACATGATCTTAAATAATTAAATGACAAGTGACAATGACCACAATGCAGGGAACATGATCTTAAATAATTATATGATAAGTGTCAATGACCACAATGCAGGCAACATAATCTTAAATAATTATATGACAAGTGACAATGACCACAATGCAGGGAACATGATCTTAAATAATTATATGATAAGTGACAATGACCACAATGCAGGCAACATGATCTTAAATAATTATATGACAAGTGACAATGACCACAATGCAGGCAACATGATCTTAAATAATTATATGATAAGTGACAATGACCACAATGCAGGCAACATGATCTTAAATAATCATATGATAAGTGACAATGACCACAATGCAGGCAACATGATCTTAAATAATCATATGATAAGTGACAATGACCACAATACAGGCAACATGATCTTAAATAATCATATGATAAGTGACAATGACCACAATGCAGGCAACATGATCTTAAATAATTATATGATAAGTGACAATGACCACAATGCAGGCAACATGATCTTAAATAATCATATGATAAGTGACAATGACCACAATGCAGGCAACATGATCTTAAATAATCATATGATAAGTGACAATGACCACAATGCAGGCAACATGATCTTAAATAATTATATGATAAGTGACAATGACCACAATGCAGGCAACATGATCTTAAATAATTATATGATAAGTGACAATGACCACAATGCAGGCAACATGATCTTAAATAATTAAATGATAAGTGACAATGACCACAATGCAGGCAACATGATCTTAAATAATTAAATGATAAGTGACAATGACCACAATGCAGGCAACATGATCTTAAATAATTATATGACAAGTGACAATGACCACAATACAGGCAACATGATCTTAAATAATTAAAGAACCTTTGTGAGCACGCTCACATACCCCACACCCACATTGTCACTGGACAAAAAAAAATCTCACCAGATTCCTAAGTTCAAAGACTCATAAAAAATTTTCTTGTGGATATGCACATTTACATATTATGTCCTCATTAACTACAAAGTTTCATGAAATTCTGTTGTGTGGTTTCAGAGGAGTTGCGATGACAAACTGTTGCAGTAGTATATTGAGGCCAATAAGTTCAAAGGGGCTTAACTCCTAGAAAAAAATTGAATCATAATTTCCTGTCGATATGCACATCTACATAGTATGTCCTTATTATCTACAAAGTTTCATGAATTCTGTTGTGTGGTTTCAGAGGAGTTGCGATGACAAACTGTTGCAGTAGTATATTGAGGCCAATAAGTTCAAAGGGGCATAACTCCTAGAAAAAAATTGAATCATAATTTCCTGTCGATATGCACATCTACATAGTATGTCCTTATTATCTACAAAGTTTCATGAAATTCTGTTGTGTGGTTTCAGAGGAGTTGCGATGACAAACTGTTGCAGTAGTATATTGAGGCCAATAAGTTCAAAGGGCATAACTCCTAGAAAAAATTGAATCATAATTTCCTCTCGATATGCACATCTACATAGTATGTCCTTATTATCTACAAAGTTTCATGAAATTCTGTTCTGTGGTTTCAGAGGAGTTGCGATGACAAATTGTTGCAGTAGTATATTGATGCTAATAAGTTCAAAGGGCATAACTCCTAGAAAAAAATTGAATCATAATTTCCTGTCGATATGCACATCTACATAGTTTGTCCTTATTATCTACAAAGTTTCAAGAAATTCTGTTGTGTGGTTTCAGAGGAGTTTCGATGACAAGAACAGGACTGACAGACGGACGGGTCAAAACATTTTATACCCTCCGCAACTTCGTTGCGTGGGGTATAATTATATGATAAGTGACAATGACCACAATGCAGGCAACATGATCTTAAATAATCATATGACAAGTGACAATGACCACAATGCAGGCAACATGATCTTAAATAATCATATGACAAGTGACAATGACCACAATGCAGGCAACATGATCTTAAATAATTATATGATAAGTGACAATGACCACAATGCAGGCAACATGATCTTAAATAATTATATGATAAGTGACAATGACCACAATGCAGGCAACATGATCTTAAATAATTATATGACAAGTGACAATGACCACAATGCAGGAACATGATCTTAAATAATTATATGACAAGTGACAATGACCACAATGCAGGAACATGATCTTAAATGATTATATGACAAGTGTCAATGACCACAATGCAGGCAACATAATCTTAAATAATTATATGACAAGTGACAATGACCACAATGCAGGCAACATGATCTTAAATAATTATATGACAAGTGACAATGACCACAATGCAGGCAACATGATCTTAAATAATTATATGATAAGTGACAATGACCACAATGCAGGCAACATGATCTTAAATAATGACCACAATACAGGCAACATAATCTTAAATAATTATATGACAAGTGACAATGACCACAATACAGGCAACATAATCTTAAATAACTATATAATAAGTGACAATGACCACAATGCAGGCAACATGATCTTCAATAATCATATGATAAGTGACAATGACCACAATGCAGGCAACATGATCTTAAATAATTAAATGACAAGTGACAATGACCACAATACAGGCAACATGATCTTAAATAACTATATGATAAGTGACAATGACCACAATACAGGCAACATGATCTTAAATAATTATATGATAAGTGACAATGACCACAATGCAGGCAACATGATCTTAAATAATTATATGATAAGTGACAATGACCACAATGCAGGCAACATGATCTTAAATAATTATATGATAAGTGACAATGACCACAATGCAGGCAACATGATCTTAAATAATCATATGACAAGTGACAATGACCACAATGCAGGCAACATGATCTTAAATAATCATATGACAAGTGACAATGACCACAATGCAGGCAACATGATCTTAAATAATTATATGACAAGTGACAATGACCACAATGCAGGCAACATGATCTTAAATAATTATATGATAAGTGACAATGACCACAATGCAGGCAACATGATCTTAAATAATTATATGATAAGTGACAATGACCACAATGCAGGCAACATGATTTTAAAATCTTGTACATTTGAACCAGAGATTATATTATGAATGCATATCAGGATGTAGATACTAGTGGAATAACTTTATTACACTTCTATAGGTTAATATTGGAAGAGTTATTAAATGTGTTATTTTTCATAGAATGTCATATATGCACTTGACAAGAGCATTAAACATATAATATGATTCATGTTTATTAGGTTTTCATCATATGGCAAGTTTGCAAAGCCAAAATTATGAAACCTGAAAAGCACAAAGACCTTTAACACAATATGTTCTTGAACAGGAAATTTACATGCAAAAATCC
This sequence comes from Mytilus coruscus, assembly GCA_017311375.1. NCBI lineage: Eukaryota > Metazoa > Mollusca > Bivalvia > Mytilida > Mytilidae > Mytilus > Mytilus coruscus. The sequence goes on along the minus strand of CM029597.1, from coordinate 8,530,919 downwards.
TCCTTTTATCATGTTTATACTGTAACACTGACTACTTACATTACAATGATAGCATTTCACACTTGAAATGTAAACATAACTGTAACACTGACTACTTACATTACAATGATAGCATTTAACACTTGAAATGTAAACATTACTGTAACACTGACTACTTACATTACAATGATAGCATTTCACACTTGAAATGTAAACATTACTGTAACACTGACTACTTACATTACAATGATAGTATTTCACACTTGAAATGTAAACATTACTGTAACACTGACTACTTACATTACAATGATAGCATTTCACACTTGAAATGTAAACATTACTGTAACACTGACTACTTACATTACAATGATAGCATTTCACACTTGAAATGTAAACATTACTGTAACACTGACTACTTACATTACAATGATAGCATTTCACACTTTAAATGTAAACATTACTGTAACACTGACTACTTACATTACAATGATAGTATTTCACACTTGAAATGTAAACATTACTGTAACACTGACTACTTACATTACAATGATAGCATTTAACACTTGAAATGTAAACATTACTGTAACACTGACTACTTACATTACAATGATAGTATTTCACACTTGAAATGTAAACATTACTGTAACACTGACTACTTACATTACAATGATAGCATTTCACACTTGAAATGTAAACATTACTGTAACACTGACTACTTACATTACAATGATAGCATTTCACACTTGAAATGTAAACATTACTGTAACACTGACTACTTACATTACAATGATAGCATTTCACACTTGAAATGTAAACATTACTGTAACACTGACTACTTACATTACAATGATAGCATTTCACACTTGAAATGTAAACATTACTGTAACACTGACTACTTACATTACAATGATAGTATTTCACACTTGAAATGTAAACATTACTGTAACACTGACTACTTACATTACAATGATAGTATTTCACACTTGAAATGTAAACATTACTGTAACACTGACTACTTACATTACAATGATAGTATTTCACACTTGAAATGTAAACATTACTGTAACACTGACTACTTACATTACAATGATAGTATTTCACACTTGAAATGTAAACATTACTGTAACACTGACTACTTACATTACAATGATAGTATTTCACACTTGAAATGTAAACATTACTGTAACACTGACTACTTACATTTCAATGATAGTATTTCACACTTGAAATGTAAACATTACTGTAACACTGACTACTTACATTACAATGATAGCATTTCACACTTGAAATGTAAACATTACTGTAACACTGACTACTTACATTACAATGATAGCATTTCACACTTGAAATGTAAACATTACTGTAACACTGACTACTTATATTTCAATGATAGCATTTCACACTTGAAATGTAAACATTACTGTAACACTGACTACTTACATTTCAATGATAGTATTTCACACTTGAAATGTAAACATTACTGTAACACTGACTACTTACATTACAATGATAGCATTTCACACTTGAAATGTAAACATTACTGTAACACTGACTACTTACATTACAATGATAGCATTTCACACTTGAAATGTAAACATTACTGTAACACTGACTACTTACATTACAATGATAGCATTTCACACTTGAAATGTAAACATTGAGATGTCTTTTGTCTAATTTTTGTTGCTGGTTAACTATACCCCATACCTTCTTTCATTCATATAAATAAACTCATCATAGTTACCAGAATTGAAATTTTGTATTTGCATCACATCTTTAACATAAATTATTCCACTTCATGTTGATATTGATAGCGAAATCAATATTTGATTGGTTGAGACCTATCCCATGTGACGTTGAACAAATCTTCATATTCCCCTCTGTTCGAATATTGGGACTTCCATGTGCGACGTTACGCGCAGCTAATGTTTATAACATTTTGAGTGTTTTTTTTAGAGATAGTATAGTAATTTTGTTTTCAAAATTATTTCAGATCTTAAACCAAAACAAAAAGAATAAATAATTAAATTTTGATCGGTACTAATTATCATTGTTAATGCATGTCGTGTTTAGTTATAAAAACAAGAGGTTAAGAAAAGAAATATGTAATTTAATATCTTATGTTCAGGAAGCAAAAAAGTATAGGCAGTGGAATAAAACATTCATTTCCCTTGGCTTAGGGAGATATGAAGATTTGTTCACCCTCGAAAAGTCATATTTCCTCGGGTGATGCCCTCGTGAAATATGAATTTTCTTGGGTGAACAAATCTTCATAACTCCCTCAGGCACAGGAAATAAATGTATAATATTTATCTCTTACATTACAAATGGCATATTCAGAATGAATAAATAAGACAAAAAAAGGTTCTGTATAATCCATCTCTTTCCATTCTATATAACTTACTGTGTTAACTGAATCTCAGGACAGTTCAATGCCCAATGTGTGATAGATAAGGGGAAGTAATTCATACCTTTCTGATATAGTTTAAGAAGTTCTCTCCCTTTTTACTTGACAGGCAGTTCAAGTTTATAGCACTCTGTTTTAATACAGCATATATCCTAGCCAGAAAGGGTGAAGCATCTTTCAAAGCCTTGTAAATTTCTTCTGATGTTCTATTGATTAAAGACAAAGGTTCTCCAACTACATGCCATCCCTACAGAAGATAACATTACAGTTAATGTAAATAATATGTAAATGTTAAAAGGATAAATACTCAGGACATATCAATTATGTGAAAATATCCAAAACAAATATTTCAATCCCAAAGTCTCTTATCAATACCATTAACAGTACAAATATTACTGCATCAGATGCTCATTTCAACAATTAATGTCTCTTCAGTGATGCTCGAGCCGAAATATATGAAAATCCAAAACTAATAAAAACATTGAACAGCTGTTCAAACTAAAAAGAACCTAAAGTATAGCCAAATCCAGACATGGAATCAGAGCTTTGAATTAGGGAGATATATTCTGTAAAATATAAAATTATTTCAAAAAAAATATATACCAAAAAATAAGATGTTCAAAGAAGAGAAGATACAATAAACATATGTATTGCAAAATTACATTACATAAAAAATGTGAAAAGTTCAAAGTACAATGTGTGTATAATTGACCAGTTAGTGTAATTAATAGATCTCTTTATATTGGTAAATTGTGTATGAAGACTGCAGTAAAGTTTCTATATCCCTTTAAAGATCTGCATATTGATGATAGTTTAATACAATATATTTATGTATAACATTAAGTTTTGTTCACTGACCTGTTCATCCTCACACAGAACTCGTATACAGAAATCTTCTCCCTGCCAATCATCTTCTAATTCTTCTAATGTTACAGCCTACAACAAAAGGTTCAAAATATTATATCCATTGACAGGTTGACTATCCATATATACATTTGTAAAAGAATGTTCAATTGTTCTTCTATTATATATGGATAGAAACAAGTGCTTGTTACCAGTCACCCTAATTTCATTGGGATTAACTTTTTACATTTTGATTTTCCTTGTGACCAATGAATAATTTTCTATCTCTGTGTCACTTGACAATTTATCAACATTTTATATGGTGTTCAATTTCTTATTGTTTAACAATTTTATATTGCATATTTTTAGATATAGGAAGATGTGGTGTGAGTGCCAATGAGACAACTCTCCATCCAAATAACAATTTATAAAAATAAACCATTATAGGTCAATGTACGGCCTTCAACACGGAGTCTTGGCTCACACCGAACAACAAGCTATAAAGGGCCCCAAAATTACTAGTGTAAAACCATTCAAACGGGTAAACCAACGGTCTAGTCTATATAAAAACGAGAAACGAGAAACACATATAAATTACATAAACAAACGACAACTACTGTACATCAGATTCCTGACTTAGGACAGGTGCAAACATTTGCAGCGGATTAAACGTTTAATGGTACCAAACCTTCTCCTTTTTCTGAAACAATAGTATAACATCACAACATAGAAAACACACGATAAAATATCAATTGGAAAGCTTAACTCAATCAAAAACGTAAATTAACACACAATGAACGAATAAATTCGATCTGTGATACCTGAAAGTAAATACATAGTTAATAAAGTATTAGGGACAAACATTCAAGGCCAAAAAGCAAACAAACAAGTAGCCTATTTTTTCTGTAACTTTGATGTAGCATGATACATGAACAACATTCATATAACAATTGTTGAAGTAACCAAAATTAAATGCAGAAATTATTTCATCCATAACCTCTTTCGAAATGTTTTATTCAACTGAACATTTTTGTTTCTTAAAAATAAAATTTAATGCCAAAAAGTTACAATAAAGCACATTCACCTTTATATTAGGAAAATACAATACCTGCTACAAATGAGACAATTAGACTGTAAATAACATAAAAAAAAATAATCAAATTCAGGCTGTTTGCTTGTCAGGTTTTGGAATTTTTGTCAGATTTTTGAAATCCTCTGGTTTTATCCATTTGAATGCCTTAAAAATTTTTGCCCATGGACCCCCATTTTTCTATTTATAAATCTTTTACATGTATAATTATAAGCCATTTGTAAAAGTCTTATAAAATCTTATTTATTTTTTAATAGTTTTTGAGAACTTTAACTGACCAATGGTAAAGCTATGAAAAATCAAGACAGAACATTTTCCGCATAAAATTCTAATGGCTCATATCTCGAAACAAGCACATTGACCCCTATATTTTTTTGCTTTTTGATTCCTCAATTAATCCCCTATCAATATATACTGGTGTCATGGAAATTTATTTATTTTGAAACTGAGCAACAAACTTCCTTAAGAGGAAATATGTAGAGAAGTGTTCTTAAGAAGGAGTTTGTGATACCGTAAAAAAGTTGTATACACCAAAACTTCTCATACCTGCTTAAATGATAATGTTGAAAGTCCTTGATATAGGTATCACAAAAAGTGATCAATTATCAATGAAAATAAGGCCATGGTAAAAGAAGACTTACAACCTTTCTAATAATTATACATGCACATGACAGTTTATTTACTTGTACATTTCTGTAATTGTTACACAAGTATAATATTAAAAAATATTCCTTGTAAGCATTAATTAATACTCTATCAAAGAAATCATGATAGGAAATGCAAGCTCAGGATAATCATATAAACTGGGAGATATATACTCCATATGATACACTTTACTTACTCTAGCCCTAAATTCTGATCCTCCATTCTCTTAAATCAACTGTGACCAGATCTACACTTCGGTACAATTTATGTGTATCATATTCCTAGAACTCAAGGAATATAAATAAAACCTACCTTCATCTTATCTCTGCTTTGTGACATTTTACTTGTCCTAGCCCTAAGAGAATGTGCAGTTGAAGGCCTCTCTCCATCCATCTGAGATTGCAGGTCTCTTTCCCTGTCAGATATGGTCGTCCTCTTTACGGGAGCTGAAATTTACAGAACATTCAAAATCAGGTTTACAGTGGCTTGGCACTTTAACAAGGCACATTCCAACTTATTGTGTGTGAAATTTTTTGTCATGCATCAATTCCCACCAGTAAAGAATTATGGTATCCCATAATTCAAAATAAATACAAAATCAAAATTATTTTAGATGACCAACAAAAATGTCTCCCCTTCATCTGGTTCAATTTTCTTCAGATGAAGTCTAGTTCAAGGTGGTTCACTATTATATAAAAAAGTAAAATCACAAAAATACTGAACTCTGAAAATGATGTTGTTTTTTACAGAGACTGGTATGACAAAGGTGTACACATTGTAAATGATTTATTAGATGAAGCTGGAGAATATTTTTCCCTGACCAAATTCCAGTAAGTGTATCACATACGTACATACTTTCTGAAATATTATGGCTTAATAAATTGTGTTAAACAGTATTCCCAACAATTTGTTAAAAATGCTGAATCTCCGATAAAGAATTGTTACCCAACCATTCCTAACAATATCAAGATTTTTTTAAACATAAAAAAGGTTCTAAAGATATGTACTTCAAATTGAGTAAAAATCTTACTCAACCAACAAATAAAAAGAAAATTATGGAAAAGTTTGGTGTCACTGATGATGAAATGAAACTCATTTATACACTTCCATTTAAAATTACTACAAATAGTAGAGCACAGTGGTTCCAATACAGGATAAACCACTTAGTTCTGACTACTAATTATTTCCTGGAAAAGATAAAACTTGTACAAAGAGGGCTTTGTACTTTTTGTAATATACAACCAGAAACCATTATACACTTATTGTGGGAATGTGAAGAAGTACAAATTTTGTTAGAAAATTTTGATACATGGACTTCATCTACAGCACACATAACACTTAACTATAATTGTAAGACTTTCGTATTTGGTATTTTTGATGTAATAACTGTATTGTACGAAATAAGATATTGCTTTGTATTAAATATTATATTTATTCAAGTCGATGTTTGAAAAAAGTTCTATCACTTCAGGCACTCAAACAAAAGTTAAATGATCTGTACTGTACTGAAACTAGAGGCTCCAAGGACCCTGTGTCGCTCACCTGATATTTTTATTTACAATTGATGCATGATAAATGCAACTGTTGTACTGTCGTTTAGTTTCAGAGATATAAGACTAAAAAGTGCATTTGAAACCTATGTTTTATTTCAGCCATATGTGCCATGTTGGCAGGCAGGGTCATCATACACAGTGGTCCCTGGATATCCTAGTGGTGATTAAACCAAGTTTGGTTTAATTTGACAGTAGTTTCAGGGAGAATTTTGTAAAATTTATCTAACGAGAAATGCTAAGTGATGAGAAAGTTTGTTGTGAAGTTTTGTTGTTGCAACAACAACCCCCAAAAAAACAAAAGGTAATAAAAATTATCATTTAAGGGCAATCTTTCCTATTAATGATTTCTGCAAAATTCAGTTGATTGTGCAAGGGTTGTATAGCCAGCTGAGGTCGTTAAAACTCTCATTTGTTGTTGCAAAATTCAAGTGGTTTTGAATTGCTTTGTTGATCTTTTTGTATTCAACTTTTAAACAACAAAGTACAACAAATATGATGACTGATACTCATGACACTGAAAATATGGTCTTCATTCTTGTGAAGAAAATGGTAAGGTTTGAAATATTTCTTAAATATTAATTCAATACCAATACTTTAATTTGTATTGGATTTATCCAAGGAAATGAGAACAAGGGACACAATTAAATTCAATTTTTTCCTAAACTTCTGATAAAATATAAAATGAAGAACTATATTTTTTAATGAGAATTTTTTTTTTAATAGTTAATTGACAATTTGAACAATATTAATTAAGTTTTAGATCTTGCATGGTTGATTAATTTTCTCTCAAAATTTCTGATATTCTATTAAAGTTTTAAATATAATATGAGGCAGGCATTACCTGTGAAAGGGATGAAGTCTGTATAAATTAGTGTAGGAATTCAAGCATCATTTGCACTTGAATCTGTAGAAAATGAAGCCAAAGTACTGAAACATATCTGACATTCGACCTATTGTTCGGGATTATAGTTGTGACATCATTTTCAATGTAAAGAAAGAAACACCATCATCAGGTATTAATGTGTTTTTTTTTCATGTTATAGAATTATCAATTATTTTTATTGCCAGTTCATTAGTAGATTGTTTTCTATATTGATTTTCTACTGCAGTTTCAGAAAAGAAAATTACAAAAGGAAAACATTTTGTAAAAACTTACCAAAATTTACCAAATTAATGAAAATTGTTAAAAATTGACTATAAAGGGCAATAACTCCTTAAGGGGTCAACTGACCATTTTGGTCATGTTGACTTATTTGAAGATCTTACTTTGCTGAACATTATTGCTGTTTACAGTTTATCTCTATCTGTAATAATTTTCAAGATAACCAAAAACGGCAAAATTTCCTTAAAAATTACCAATTCAGGGACAGCAACCCAACAACCAGTTGTCCAATTCATCTGAAAATTTGAGGGCAGATAGATATTTACTTGATAAACAAGTTAATCCCTGTAAGATTTGCTTTAAATGCTTTGGTTTCAGAGTTACAAACCAAAATCTACATTTACCCTATGTTCTATTTTTAGCCATGGCAGCCATCTTGGTTGGTTGGCTGGGTCACCGCACACATTTTTTAAACTAAGTACCATAATAATGATTGTGGCTAAGTTTGGTTGAATTTGGTCCAGTAGTTTCAGAGGAGAAGATTTTTGTCAAAGATTACAAAAATTTACAAAAAACTGGTAAAAAATTACTTTAAAGGGCAATAACTCCTTAAGGGGTCAACTGACCATTTTGATCATGTTTGACTTATTTGAAGATCTTACTTTGCTGAACATTATTGCTGTTTACAGTTTATCTCTATCTGTAATAATTTTCAAGATAATAACCAAAAACGGCAAAATTTCCTTAAAAATTACCAATTCAGGGGCAGCAACCCAACAACCTGTTGTCCAATTCATCTGAAAATTTGAGGGCAGATAGATATTTACTTGATAAACAAGTTAATCCCATAAGATTTGCTTTAAATGCTTTGGTTTCAGAGTTACAAGCCAAAATCTACATTTTACCACTATGTTCTATTTTTAGCCATGGCAGCCATCTTGGTTGGTTGGCTGGGTCACCGCACACATTTTTTAAACTAAGTACCATAATAATGATTGTGGCTAAGTTTGGTTGAATTTGGTCCAGTAGTTTCAGAGGAGAAGATTTTTGTAAAGATTACAAAATTTACAAAAATTGGTAAAAAATTACTTTAAAGGGCAATAACTCCTTAAGGGGTCAACTGACCATTTTGATTATGTTGACTTATTTGTAGATCTTACTTTGCTGAACATTATTGCTGTTTACAGTTTATCTCTATCTATAATAATTTTCAAGATAATAACCGAAAACGGAAAAAAATCCTTAAAATTACTAATTCAGGGGCAGCAACCCAACAACCCATTGTCCGATTCATCTGAAAATTTCAGGGCAGATAGATCTTGACTTGATCAACAATTTTACCCAAGTCAGATTTGCTCTAAATGCTTTGGTTTCAGAGTTATAAGCCAAAATATACATTTTACCCCTATGTTCTATTTTTAGCCATGGCGGCCATCTTGGTTGGTTTGGCAGGTCACCGGACACAATTTTTAAACTAGATACCCTAATGATGATTGTGGCCAAGTTTGGTTAAATTTGGCCCAGTAGTTTCAGAGGAGAAGATTTTTGTAAAAGTTAACGACGACGGACGACGGACGCCAAGTGATGAGAAAAGCTCACTTGGCCCTTCGGGCCAGGTGAGCTAAAAACTGTAGCTATTTATAAACAAAAACAAGAACAGTTTGAGATAGAATGGAATAGCTGGCACTTTCTGTGTTTATACTGAGAACAATCACACAAATACATGAGACTTTTGTTTTTTAAATTTGTTAATAAAACCTATAAATCTGGCTCTTTACTTTCCATCTGTCTTGAATCAAATACCATATAAATGCAGTGATATATAGAGCAAACCACGGATGACCAATTCTTCTTTTTTTCCCAAAAATTTCATTTTGGTTTTGTTTTGTTTTTTTGACAATTTTTTTTTTTCTTTTAATTTCCTCTCCCAATTTTTTTTTCTTCTTCAAAATTTTAGTATAGAAATAAAACAAAACATAGACAAATTAGTTTGCAGCAGAAAACTCAAACTGTTCTTAAGAATTAGTAATTGATTGTAAGAATTGTTAAAATTAACTTAATTATAATGATCTGACATTGTATTATCTGCACTGTAAAGAATAATTTATATACCTTTGTATATTATCATGATTATGCATTATGTGTTTTGAAAAAATAAAATAAATATAAAAAAAGAATTATGGAAATCATTGTTGTCCAATAATTCAAAATAAACACAAAATCAAAATTATTTTAGATGACCAACAAAAATGTCTCCCCTTCATCTGGTTCAATTTTCTTCAGATGAAGTCTAGTTCAAGGTGGTTCACTATTATATAAAAAGTAAAATCACAAAAATACTGAACTCCGAGGAAAATTCAAAAAGGAAAGTTCCCAAACAAATGGCAAAACCAAAAGCTCAAACACATCAAACGAATGGATAACAACTGTCATATTCCTGACTTGGTACAGGCATTTCCTTATGTAGAAAATGGTGGATTAAACCTGGTTTTAAAGCTAACTAAACCTCTCACTTGTATGACAGTCGCATCAAATTCCATTATATTGACAACGATGTGTGAACAAAACAAACAAAAACAATAGGTAAAAATGTCACAAATAGGGGTAAATAGTCTAATTCGGTAGGTCACATTCGTGAAAAGGGAACGGGATTGTAGTTACGACATAAGGAACATATCCGATATCATCTGTGAAACAGATATTCCATAACGCTCAACCAACTCGTGATGGGGTCCATAAAATTTACAAAGTGATGATTTCAATTTCACCATTTGGAACTCTTGGTTTAAAAAAGAATATCCACAATTGGGAAGCTGAAATCATCTCTTTTGTTGTAGTAATGTCATATGGATGTTGCATTCACCTATACATCATTCAAAAAATTGATTTTTGCTCTTTTCGTCGAAAAAATTATCATAAAGCTATTTTTTGATACTTCTTCCAATAGTGCCAATAAAATCATATGTTCAGATCCTAAAAATATTGCTATAATAATGTTTTCAATTCTGCATAATAGGTTAAATGAATATTTTGGCCTTTTCCATTTTAAAAGCATTAGTTGTCCGAGCTGTACAAGCACTAGCCAAATAGTCTGGTTGGTCGGTTGAAAAAAGAAAAAGAAAACAAATATCTTACAAGACATAAATATGTAAAAAAAAAATTTGTAAGGGTTCCGCGGAACCCAGTGTCTCGCCTACTTTTGCTGTTAATCGCAGGCTCAACAAAAATTAGGAAAAAAATAATAACAATATTCCTTTCGATACAATCTTTTGATTGTAAGAAGCTTCTGTCTAAGTTTGGTAAAAATCCAGGATAGTTTATGAATCTAATAAATGTTTTAAATCTTTAACTGCAGACTGTATGTAATGTTAACTGGAAGAAAAACTAAGTCCATTTATAAGTAAAATACATATAAACAGGTACAAAATTTTAACAAAATTTCCTTCTAGATACTAGCTTCTGATCATAAACAAGCTTCTGACCAAGTATGGTACAAATCCAGGATAGTTTAAGAAAGTTATTATAATTTTAAAACTTTAACCACAGAGTGAATGTAATGTTAACTGGCAGAAAAACTAAGTCCATTTATAAGTTAAATACGGAAAAATGGAATTTTGTTTTTACAAATTTACTTCTGGATACTATCTTATGATCATAAACAAGCTTCTGTCCAAGTTTGGTAGAAATCCAGGATAGTTTAAGAAAGTTATAAAATTTTAAAAACTTTAACCACAGAGTGAATGTAATGTTTCCTGGCAGAAAAACTAAGTCCATTTAAAAGTAAAATACGGAAAAACAAGATTTTTTTTTACAAAATTTAATTCTGGATACTATCTTATGATCATAAACAAGCTTCTGTCCAAGTTTGGTAGAAATCCAGGTTAGTTTAAGAAAGTTATTAAAATTTTAAAACTTTAACCACAGAGTGAATGTAATGTTTCCTGGCAGAAAAACTAAGTCCATTTAAAAGTAAAATACGGAAAAACAGGATTTTTTTTACAAAATTTAATTCTGGATACTATCTTATGATCATAAACAAGCTTCTGTCCAAGTTTGGTAGAAATCCAGTATAGGTTAAGAAAGTTATTCAAATTTCAAAAACTTTAACCACAGAGTGAATATTTGTGGACGCCGCCGCCGACGGAATGTAGGATCGCTATGTCTCGCTTTTTCGACAAAAGTCGAAGGCTCGACAATAAATATATATTTCAGCTTACTAACAATATTTGTGGTATGCTACTTTGTCATAATTTCTTAAATCTTAGTCCCAAACATTATTGCTCAGCTGTTTTTAAACATACAATATGTGCCATCGTCATATTATTTCGAAAAAAAGGGGGTATCATGGAGAAACATGAAATTAAATCATCAATTCACGAACAAGAAAAAACAGCTCCATGTTGCTTTTTATCATCTTTCAGGAAAGATGATGAATAACAATCTTCAAGCACGATATCATCCTTGTCAAAAACGAAGTAGACTCGTCCACTGGAAGGACGAGGATATCGGTTTCATCATTTGTCATGCATTCCCACTTTTGATATCCAAATGGAAGAACTTTTTTTTTCAATCTATGAAACAACAAAATTTCAAATTGTTTATTAACTCTGCATCCATCTATAAGATGATAAATCTTAAGGAATTATGACAAAAAAGGAAAACGAACTTATTGTAATGTGTTTTTGGTGGAAGAAGACTTCAAGTCTTCTGAAGGCCTATGGTGCCGACTTTAAAATCATTGAACCACCTCCGTATGCCGCATCCGTTTCTGTGTATTACAATTTCATAACAACTTCCGATTCTTGACACCGATTTTACACATGATTAAGCATCTGAATCATTTAATTTGTAAATTAGGATTGAAAACAATCACTATCGTTAATATTTACCCTTTTATTTATGTAATTTATTAGATTTCATGTCATCTACATGAACGTTATTTGTTTACTTGTAACGGATGTTTTAATGTAGATATTTGTAGTACCCATGCGTGAATTTGGTATCGGGACAACTCGCCCTGTTTACATGTTCGCCCTTGGTCTGTTCGTCCTGAGTTCTTTCGCCCGTATAGTACGTTCACCCTGTGTTCATTCTCTTCACTCTTATCTTACACAACGTTTTATAATACGTCCTTGCATTTATTAAAAAATATTGATTTTAAGGGTATCGTTAAAAAAGCTCTAAAACACGATTTAGTGAAAATCATCTGTTCCTTATTTTGTTCCCAAGGTAAGACAATAGTGTTCAGCCAATCAAATTCTGTGTTTCTCATGATCAAATTAATAAGCCAATCAAAAACGTTTTCTCTGAAGATTATTCTAACATGCTAGATTTTGAACTTGTGTTGTTTTCATCCAGTAGCTGTGTAGCTGGAATAAGCGATATGTATGATTCGAACATTCATTTAAAGCAAACACAATGTTGTTAGAACTGTTGTGGTATTAAAGCTTATTGTAATAGCTTAAATTAATAATCTAGTATGAATAACACCTCCACGCAATGTAGATATAAAATATGTGTCTCTTATCATTGAGAAAACATGTCTCTGTATATTTGTGTTTGTTTATTTTGTCTATTTTTGTATTTGTATTTTGTAAATGTGAGCTGGTATCATTCCTGTATTGGAATTTACACCAATAAAATTATTTGATTTGATTTGATTTGATTCTAGTACTTTAAAAATACTTTTAAATAATACAAGTGAAAACAACTCCGTTTCTACTTGGTGTTCCTAATTGGAAGGAAAAATAAGAAGAAGAAGAAGAAGAAGAAGTTGTAAAATCGTGAACATGGCATGTGAATTTTCATCTGCAAGGAGGTTCTTACACAGCTTAAGGATAAAAGCATGACTGATTGACCAAATTCAATGATGCAGTACTACCATAAAGATAATAAATAGTATTTTTTCACTAATTTATTGACATTATACTTTTGTAACATATGTTATTTTGTATTCAATTAAATCATTTAAAGCACAATGTACTATTCTTTTTCACAAAGACAAACAAACAGGTTGGGACCCCCACCCCACCCCCACCCATTATGAGTGGTGTCCCTTAAATGAGGGACTGTCCCTAAAAAAGGGGTCATTTACTGTTGAAAAAAAAGAAAGAAAATTTTAAGATTTTTAACTCAAAAGTTGGAAAATTCATTATATTTGGAACAACTTTTCTAAATGAGGGTCAAATTAATAAAGAAGATATAAGTTTAGAAACATCACAAAATTCTTTTGACATGTTTTGACACTTTAATACTTGATAGATGCATAGTTCTTGGGGAAAAGTTTCATCAAATAATATGAATATAGAGGTGCTCATTTTTACAGTGGGTTGTAATGTTCTTCTAATGAGGGTGACACATCTTTGCATAATTCAAAATTGGAAATTTCAACAAGCATCTAATATTCTTACACAAGAAAATAAACCCTGGTCTGCTAGCTACATGTTCATCTTTTCTACTGATTTAAAACTTAAATCATGCAAACAGACTTAAGAAAAAGGCATGTAAGCTCATCATACAAATATGACACTTTTTCAAGACAATCCAGATCGTGCAAAATACTTAGCTAAAATTGTAACCTTTAAAATTGTTGTCGCACACTAAAACCCCCATGGGAAATTTCAAAAGTTGGCAGGTATGTAACAAGTCTTACTATTTCTATGCCCCATTTATGGGCATTATGTTTACTGGTCTGTCCGTCCGTCCTGCTTCAGGTTAAAGTTTATGGTCGTGGTAGTTTTAATGAAGTTGAAATCCAATCAATTTGAAACTTAGTACACATGTGTTCCTTATGATATGATCTTTCTAATTTTACTGCCAAATTAAAGATTTTACCTAATTTTCACGGTCCACTGAACATAGAAAATGATTGTATAGATTGAAATCCATGTACTTATGACACATTCTTGTTTGAAGAAAAAATACATCATAGCGATAATGGAACAAAGCAGGCTGGGTTAGTGGGGCTGCTTTTATGGTAATTCAAGTTACCTTTTAATTTATTTACCTTCTTCCACCTCAGAGCTATCAGCTCTTTGATTAACACAGGTTTCGTTCTGCAAAATTATTTGCACAAACAACATTTCAAGGTCAGTTCTGATTGTCTATTTTTAAATATGTAAACCTAGAGAATTAAAGGTAATCACTTTCAATTGCCTAGAGGGTCATTATGAAATTTGACACTGTCATTATATCAATTGTTTACAGAGTGGAGTTTATCAGTATCAACAGCAATTAAGGAAACCCTTAATAAATAACAGGGCCCATAATTTCAAGTAAGTATAAAAAACATAGTATGTATAATCAGAATGGGTAAACTGAGCTACTTTTAATTTCAAACAAATAATGCGAGATAGGATTACATTACTATAAGTTATAACATGCGTAGTGATTTTTAGCTAATTTTATGAATGAACAAGATTAACTTGACCTCTTTCGAAAAGAAACATGAATTAAACACATAAAATCATTTAAGAGATAATTCAGTAAAATTTTTCAATTTAAATCAACAACTGATATGATTTGATATTTTGTTGAAACATCTCAAAAACGAAATCGCAGGTAAAAATGCACTTTTTCACTTGGACTTCTATGTTCTTTGATAGTGAAATGGTTGTCCTTTAAATACAAAAATACATCTAATAGAACATATGTTGAAACTTCACAAACCCACTTATGTTTTTCAACTGTTTCAATTAATGTATTTCATTAGAAAATATACATAGGAGTTTTAGAATGACAGACCAGGAATCTGCTTAAAAACTTTAGCTTGATCGAGGTCACAAAGATGGCTGTACATTATAGCATGAAAGCAATTGCTTTAAAAACCCAAGCATAATTAAAACAAGCATATGTGTCTATAATGCACCACCTTTTGATCCCATGATCAGCAAACCATGAAATCTGGGTCAAAACAATAATCTATAAAGTTCACATTAAAATAAACATTGGATGATGGATGTGTACTGATTGTTATTTTAGTCTTAGATACATGATATTTTTATTTGTTGTTTTTGGCTTTGAACTAGCTGCCAGTAACTGTGAGTGCTCTCAGATCTGTACTTAGTGTTTTATTTGTTGTGGGGGATGCATAAATTCCCTGCTACATCCATTCTGTGTTTTTATTCGTTGTTTTTTCAACTGATTTTTATAGTTTGTTCTCATGTTGTACTGTTACACCATTGTCCAAGGAAAGTGGGAGGGTTTGGCTGCCGGGAAAGATGTTTAACCCTGACACATTCTTTTGGCCTTTCCCAAGTCAGTAGCCTGTAGTTCAGTGGTTGTCATTGGTTCATGTCTGTCATATTTGTTTTTCATAAATTGTTTTGTTATAAATTAGGTCCTTAGTTTTCTCAATTGAATTGTTTCACATTTTTCTTGTCAGGTTCTTTATTAGCCAACTACAGGTTAGGGTTTTTCTCATTATTGAAAGCAGTACGGTTGCCTTTAATTGCTTACATCCATTTCATTTGAATTATTAATAGATAGCTGTCTCATTGGCAATCATACCACATCTCCTTATTATTATTAATGCATGTGTACTTAATTTCAAGTTGACGAGACCATCAATACAAAACCGTAACTTTAAACCAGATACAGAATAGATATACAAACCAACCTTCTAATGGATGGAAGCTAGAAGATACCCTCTACTGCAGAGAGCATAAATAGAATACTGGCAAAAGGTAATTGAAGGCCAATTGGCTGAGTGGTTGCATTATTCCATTTCATATAGTGATTTTAAAATTGAACCAGTAAATACAATGAATGAGAAGAGTGAAACATAGAGGTTAGCTCAGGCCTCAGGCTTACAGGGTAACACAGGCTTTTAGTTTTCTCATTTGAATTGTATTACATTTGCCATTGGTGGCCTTTTATAGCTTGCTTTTAAGTATGGGTTTTGCTCATTGTTTAAGGCCTACAATGACCTATATTTTCTAACTTCTACATCATTTGGTTTCTGATTGAGAGTTGTATTATTGGCAATCATACCACATCTTCCTTATTTTATACGGTACATATGGATCTGGAAATGAAAGACATGATTTTTCTTAAGCATTTCACTAATATTAAAAACTAGAGGCTCTAAAGAGCCTGTGTCGCTCACCTCCTGATGCTTTGGAAATCATGTAAAATAAGGTTAAAATCATAATTTATAGTATTATATCTAAGAATAATAGCAAAAAAGGTAAAATTACTAAATGCAACCTAACAACTGGTTGTCCTGAAAATTTCAGGGCAGATATATCTAAATCTGATGAACATTTTGCCACCAGTATTTGGTCTATGCTTCAGTTTCAGAGATATAAACCAAAAACTGCATTTTACCCTATGTACTATTTTTAGCCATGTCTGCCATCAACTGGCAGGGTCATCGAAAACATTTTTAAACTAGATAATGAGAAGAGTTTGGTTACATTTGTCTTAGTACAGAGAAGGTTTTTAGCAAAATTTAAGAAAAATTGGTAAAATTGACTATAAAGGCAATAACTCAGGGGTCAACTGACCATTTTGACAGGACTTATTTGTAGAACACATTATGGCTGTTTACAGTTTATCTCTATCTTATTCAAGATAATAACCAAAACGCAAAATTTCTCAATTTGAATGTGTATTACAGATAGATCTTGACTTGATAAACAATTTTAACCCATTGACAGATTTGGCTTTTTTATAGCCAAAATCTGCTTTTACCCATGTTCTATTTTTAGCCATGGGTTTGCTGGCCGGGTCACCAGCTACCCAAATGATGATTGTGGTCAAGTTTGGAATTTGGTCTAGTAGTTTCAGAGGAGAAGATTTTGTAAAGATTACAAAATTTAAGAAAAATTGGTAAAATTGACTATAAAGGGCAATAACCTTAAGGGGTCAAATTTAAGAAAAATTGGTAAAATTGACTATAAAGGGCAATAACTCTACAACTGACCATTTGGTCTGACTTATTTGTAGATCTTACTTTGCTGAACATTATTGCTGTTTACAGTTGTCTTATTGGCAATTTCTTAAAATTACCAATTCAGGGTCGTTGTCCGATTCATCTGAAAATTTCAGGGCAGATAGATCTTGACTTGTTACAATTTTACCCTCATGTCAGATTTGCTCTAAATGCTTTGGTTTCAGAGTTATAAGAATTTTTAGCCACATGTCATCGGACACATTTTTAAACTAGATACTCTTTAATTGCAAGTATGGTTAAATTTCATTACAGAGGAGAAGATTTTGTAAAGTTAGTGATGAGAAACTCACTTGGCCCTTTTGGGCCAGGTGAAACAAACATACATTACATGTATTACAATATTTACCTTTTTTTACAAAGTCAAACACCATAAGTTTTGGGAGCTCATTTTCTAAGTCATCAGCTCTGGTTATTTTGGAAATATGTCTCATGAACTTTCTCTGTATCAGTTCTATCTCTTCCTATAAAGGTATTTTATGAAAATTGAATACAATCAAACAATTTCAAACTATTCTTGAATCATTAGATATTTATTGAATAGCCTTTCTCTGTTAACATCAATATCAATTTCAGGAGGTGTCTAGAAAAGTGAATAAAGATATATTTGACTTATGAAACAAGTTTCTTGTAATTATAATGTTATTGAAAGTCTTGAACCAATGCATGCATATGGACTAAACTAAGTCCCGTATGCACGTTTTATTACATTTTATTACAAATCTATAATGTATTATTGGCATATAATATTTCATTCAGGTAATTCATTAACTTTTGCAATATTTTTATTTTTGCACAATTGCAACAAAATAGGTTTCTGCAAAATAAAAAAAATAAATATAAGCTCAAGAGCTCTGCTCGAGCTCTGCTCGGGATTATATTGGTTGAGGGTTGATACGGTGTGTGATATTGAAAAAGCCATATTATATACACTTTATCATATATATCTCACGTAGATGTTTTTTTATGTGTCATAATGTCATAGAGAATAGGGGTTTGACATGACTTCATACAGATTAGGGGTTTGATAAAGCCGTTGCAACAGTGACCAAAAGCAATGACATGACGTCATACAGATTAAAGGTGTGATAAAGTCATCACGGGTAGCTGATACAGCACGATTGCCATTGACCGTAATACACATGCAATTTATCTGTATTTACTACTAAGTATATAATAATAAGTGATATTGCATAAATTTCTGAACTTACCATAGTCTCTATCAACTTCACTGAGGCTAAGATAATTTAAGGAGAAAAATTGTCTTATCTTAAATTTAGATTTTTGATATATTGGCCGAAAACACTCCAGAATAAATAGATTGAGTTTAAAGAACATTTACTTGGAAAGAGAATTTTGTGTCTCCTTGTTGCTTTAGGCTCTTTTCTAATTCTTCTTTCATTGTCTTTTCCTGTTTTTGTTGTACTTTTGCAAGTTTCTCTCTCATTTTCTTCTGTTTCTCTGTTTCTGGGCGCTTGAGAAAATTCTTAACATGTTCCAAGACTCTGTCATAAGAACCGGAGTTTCTCTCTGCATCTTAACAACAGTTGCTCCATCTCCTAGCTTCTGTATCATTAAAGCAATCTAAAATAACAAAATCCATGTCTCAATATACTCGTAATGATGAACATGGTATGAATATTTTATTGAATCAAATCAGTGATTGCTATAAAATTTGTGGAAACTTTTATGTGTATTTCTTCAGCTTAATATCTCCCAAGAATTTGACATTGTAATCTAAACCCTGATTACATGCTGTTGTGATCATAATTTACATTCATTATACTTGTAGAAAATATACATTGAAAAGTTAAGTGTCTTTTAAATGTAGCTGACTAGCTTTCTTGTGGTACTTGAATGATAGTGAGTATTCAGATTCATTCTTTTACTATTTTTAGTTGTAAATTCCTATTTTTTGTGGGACCTTGGTGGCCGAGTGGTCTTAGTAGTCAACCTGCTGTATTACTAGTCTGTCAACACTGAAGTTGTGAGTTTGCATCCTGCATGTGCGTTCAACTCTAATGAAAGGTCATGGTTCTCTCTGGGCACTCAGGCTTCCTCCACAAATAAAAACTGACCGCCACGAAAACAGCACTATTCAAAACAGCGCAATAGTGCTGTAAGTGGTGTTAATCACCAATCAATCAATCAATCAACCTATTTTTGTGTCTTTTTAAATGTAGTTGACTGGCTTTATTGTGGAACTTGAATGATCTTGAGTATTCAGATTAATTTTTTAAGTTTTTTTAGTTGTGAATTCTTATTTTTGTGATTTGTGAAATCATCACTGATTGTTAGGCTTTTGAAATCCTAGTTTTAGACTTTTACTTTTACTTTGACAATAATTCACAAACCTCTGATGTTTTCCAGTCTTTTCCAGTGCCTACCACACATACAACCATAGGTAAATGTAGATTATAACCTCCAAACCTGGCTTCCATCATACAGGCTTCTGATTGCAAATACTAGAAGCAAATAAAATGTTATACTAACCATACCCTAACTAAAGTCATTTGGATAAAAGAAGTACAAAAAGTTCAATTTTGAACAAATCTACTCATACAGGCCCTCTAAATCACTGAACACATCTTATCATATTGGCCTATGATCTGATTCTGAACATTTATAATCATACAGATCTATGCTTTGATGCTGAACATATAAAATCATACAGATCTATGCTCTGATGCTGAACATATCTAATCATACAGGCCTCTGATCAAATATTAAAAATCTCTGTTGATGGTACTACATAATAAAGACTTTGTTTCATGATATGACCATAAAAATTAAACATTGACCAATGAACCATGAAAATGAGGTCAAGGTCAGATGAAACCTGTCAAAAAGACATGTACACCTTATAGTCATTCTATACACCACATACAGGGGCTCTATTGCTTGTAGTATCTGAGAAAAGACCAAACTGGAAAAACTCAACTGTGTCCAGTGAACAATGAAAAGAACAAGAATGTGTCCCCAGTACACAGATGCCCCATCCGCACTATCATATTCTATGTTCAGTGGACCGTGAAAATGGGGGAAAATCTCTAATTTGGCATTAAAATTAGAAGTATCATATCATACGGAACATGTATTCTAAGTTTCAAGTTGATTGGACTTCAACTTCATCAAAAACTACCTCGACCAAAAACTTTAACCTGAAGCAGGACGAACGGACGGACGGACGAACAGACGAACGAACGAAAAGACAGACAGAGGAACAGACGAACAAACGAACGAACGGACGGACGGACGCACAGACCAGAAAACATAATGCCCATAAATAGGGCATAATAATAAATGGGGCATATAAAAGGAGTTAAAGTTAGATGAAACCTCACAGATGGACATGTAGATCTCACAATCATTCCATAATCAAATACAGCTGATATCTTGCTTATAGTACAGTGAAACTTCTCTGTCGGACCATGGAAAACGGTTTGCTGGGTGGCTGGTTTGTTGAAAATTGAAATCACCAAGAGTTACTTCCCTTTTATGTGTGTTTGAGTATATGTGAAAATGTATTTCACCTTAATCAAAATATATGTTTTCCTCTGTAAATTTTAGTTTTGTATAGTATATTTACCATAACATACAGCTACAACTTTTCTTTCATCTTATTTTATTGTTTAACCTTACAATCATTCCATACATCAAAATATAGTTGACCTATTGCTTATTGCATCTAAGATATGGACTTGACCACAAAAACTTAACCTTGATGACTGATCTATGAAATGAAATCAAGGTCAGGTGAACCCTGTCTGGTGGACAAGTTAACCTCTCAAGGATCCTATATACCAAATATAGTTATACTATTACTTATAATAAGTAAGTGTTTCAGATAAAAAAAATCTTCTTTTTTTTCAAGTAGTCGCTGAACCATGAAAATGAGGTCTAGGACAATGAACATATGACAAAACAAAAACTTTGTAACACAAGGCATCTGTGCTGCAGCTGGTAAGTAAACCTTTAATATGTCTCACATACTGTGACTTTTGTTTCAGGCGAGACAATAAAACAATCAATTAAAATCATTTCATATCCTTTAAAAACATGTTGAAATTTTCCATTCTAATTTTAACCCTTGAGCATTTATTATTAAAAAGTAAAAATAATAATTGCAATCTACTTAAATCAAAAGTTGTAGTGTATGTATTCTCACCTCATCAGAGACACAGATAACTAAAACTTTAGAATTCTGTAATCCAATAGTGATATCTTGGTAAATACCAAACTACAATACAAAAAAAAACAACTTGTCAAAATAGCACAATTAAATATCATTAAATAAGGACAAAATAAATCAATTGCACAAAATCTTTCACTTTTTGTATCACTTTTGTTTTTCAAATTTAAATTGATTATCCCAAGGCTCTAACTATTAACAACCACAAGTATATTCTAAAAAAATTTAAACAGTATAATTATATAGTAATGCTAGAAGTGTACAAAAATTTGTTTTATAACTACTCTAATTGAACTTGGAAATCTGGCAACTGGATAACATATTATCTTGATGCTAATTTTATTATAATACTGTGGAGTCATTATTATTTGTTGGATACCAATTTTCGTGGATTTTGTTGGTACAGGTGAACCACGAATTCCAATGTTCAACGAATTACAAATTTTCAGTAGGCTTTGTATACAGAGATTGGCAAAACTATGAAATCAAATATCCACGAAAATGCAAGTTTTCAGCAATCCACAAAAATTGATAACCACGAAAATAAATGAATCCACAGTAAATACATACATGTATTGCAAATAAAAATATTGTTTACACTAATTTAACGCATTAATGAATGTATTGATGCCCATGGTGAATAGTGAGTGCTATAAAAGACTTTAAAACATTAACCCTAGGTGGATGTGTCAGAACAACACAAATGACCCTGCTCGCAAAAAAAAAGAATGAAGCCATTTTTAGGAGTGGAAATTTGAGAATGAAAGTCTGTATAACTGTTATTTTCACGAAATTTTCAAAGTCCAAAACCCGTAATTTCCGCACAAATCAGTAGAGCAGAACCAGACGTAAACACAATCAGTAACTAATCATTGTAGGTGGCATGGTAGTATTTCCTGGCCCATAAGGGATAATGATAGCCTTTTTAGGATTTTCACCACTTTCTAGCACTGCCAAAAATTCTACATACACAGTTAACTGAAGTACTTTCATTTTACTAATCAGAAATAAATTTGAATATGTATCATGACCGTTTACTTTTTTCGCTATTTCTAAAAACCTAAGGCCACTAGTGCTTTTAGGTCTTTTATCATGCAGTGAATACAAAATTTTTAAAAATTCTCAAAAAATCATTTTCACCTGTATGTAAAATTATTTCATATTTTTCTACACCTGATTCATCCCTCAGTTTGGGAAAGTATGTTCAGTTGATACTGTATTTTTTGTCCAATCACACTGTTCAGATACATTGACCTAAGTAGGGTACACAAAAGAGCAACCTAAATTCTGGAATGCAAATACTACCGTGCTACCTGTAGAGTCACAAGTCAGGTGCTTGTAATTCAGTGGTTGTCATTTGTTGTTGTATATCATATTTGTATTTTGGTCATTGTTTTTAAATAAATTAGGCCATTAGCTTTCTCTTTTGAATTATTTTCATTTCAGGGCCTTATAAAGCTGACAATGCAGTATGGGTTTTGGTCATTGTTGAAGGCCATATGGTGACCTATAGTTGTTGACTTCTATGACTTTTGGTCTCTGGTGGAGAGTTGTCTCATTGGCAATTATACCAAATCTTCTTATTTTTATATTCACATACCAAAAATCAGCTCAATATGTGAAGGTGTTTAGAAAAAAGGTCAGTATAACTGTTATTTTCCCAAATTTTCAAAGTCCAAAGCCAGTAATTTCAGCAAAAATCAATGGAGTGGATCAAAACTTACACTTGATCTGTAACTCATCATAGTAGGCTCACATACTAAAAATCAGCTCAATATATGAAGATATTTAGGAAAAAAGTCCAAATAACTATTATTTTCACAAAATTGTCAAGGTCTAAAGCCCGTAATTTCAGCAAAAATCAATGGAGCAGAACCAAACCTAAACTTGATATGTAACTCATCATAGTAGGCTCATATACCAAGAATCAGCTCATTATGTGAAGGCATTTAGAAAAAAAGTCTGTATTACTGCTATTTTCATGAAATTTTCAAAGTCCAAAGCCTGAAATTTCTGCAAAAATCAACAGAGCAAAACCAAAGGTAAACTCAATCTGTTACTCAATCATAGTAGACTCGCATACTCAAAATTTGTTCAATATGTGAAGGCATCTAGAGAAAAAGACCGTATAACTGTTCATTGCGGAATGACAGAATGACGGATAAGGGTAAAACTATATGGCCCCGACAACTTTAATGTGGGGCCATAAAAATAAGTTAAACTTTCATTTTACCTTTCCCATCTGTTCAATATCCAACCAGCAAGGTAGACCAGCTTTTTCTATGTGTTTCTTTATAGCTCTGGGGTCACCAAAGCCTAGAGATCCTTCTTTGGCCTGTGTAGTAACACTGCAAGCCTCATGAGAATTGGCCCAGCAGTAACTTATAAATACAGCTGGGTTGCTCATTGTATTCTATAAGTATATATAATGTTGTTTGAATAAAAAAAACATGTAGATATCTGTTTTTGCTATTACGCTACTTATGAATATAGTTATCATAGGTACCAGGATTACAATTTAATACCCCAGACGTGTGTTTCTTCATGAACATATGCTTAATTAATTCTGGGATTTCATTAAAAGTTGGTTATAAATGAACATAGGAGCAACCCTTGTTAAACGTATATTAATATCAATATAATTTCATATTATTGGCTACACTCAAGTGAATCCAGTCCGACAGATACACCTTACAACACCAATCAATTTATCTTATGAGCTGGGTCGGATAGAAATCTACCTTATGCAAATGAATGTCAATATGTCTGTTAACTTATTTCGGGTTAATAAATTTCTCTGCAAAGTCTGAAAATGTTTGAAAATAGAGTTGATATAACAAACCTACAAAACAGACCAATATTCATCTTTTATTTCGTATTTGAATGTTCCGTAATCAATCAAAGTCTTGTATATGTACATGCTTAAGGTCAATTTCTATCAAAAGCAGCTCTTATTATAGTTGTGTGTTTTTATAATTTTTGATAAATGGCTTAGCAGAGTGATAAAGGAAGACCATGACAATTGTTCCTTTACATTCTGCAACTAGAAAACACAATTACAACAATGTCAAACAAAAACTTAAATCTGGCTGTACAGAAAATAATTGATGCTGTGACCTCACTTTAATTTTCTAAACTATTTTTTTCCTTCCTTTTTTGCGCATTCCATTCCATTTTCTAAAAATTTAACCTATTTCATTCTCCCTTTTTTCAAAATATGCCATAAAGCCCTCTGTATGATATGTTTACCTTTTCAATATCCAGTAAAAGATTCTTGATGATGTCTATCAAATCTTCCATTTTCTTCTCATATCTTTTAACACTCTTTATCATTGCCATTCTCTACAGAAAACAAAACAAATAAAAAATTGTTTGTAGTTTCCTCTCTCTCTCTTTAATTAATTACTTAATCTAGTCTATAGTAATGCAATATATACAAATATATATATATGTAGGACTCTAAAGTGCGATGGTACTCTAAAGTGCGATGGTCTACGCTAAAGTACGATGGTGTCTCACGCTAAAGTGCGATGGTTGTTTGTTTGCTAAAGTACGATGGTATATAACGCTAAAGTACGATGGACCAATAGGGTAAGGTTCAAGGGCTTAAAACGTTAAAGTACATGGATGTTAAAAAATAGTCTTTTTTAAAAGCTAGTATGCTAAGGTATAACATATGTGACAGGCTTTATAATTTACCGGTAGGCATAAGTGATTGTTTCTAAATATAGAAGACCGACCACGTAATAATTGCTAAAAAGGTAATTTAGGTGTCACAAAATACTATATGTCCTGTTAATGAATTTTTAAAAATTCGGGCGTATTAAATATTTGGATAATTGGTGTAGCTTGCCGTTCACACAGTCTATCAATAATCTGAACACCTCCCCTTACAGTCGTCATTGTAGATTACAAATACAAAATTCGTTCATTGTCGGAATAAGTAACATTTATTTGTACAAGCTTTAATTTAAATGCGAGACAAAGGCGATGTTCGCCGAGCTTTCTCCTTTTTCATAGCGAGTACAAATACATGTTATATTTTCCTACAATGTACAAACTATGTTTTAGCCGACAATTTATAATTTACGCTTGAAAACATGTACCTTTATTTTACGAAAGTTACTTTTCAATAAAATCGACAATAATTTAACGGGGACCACAAAGTCAACTGCAACGTAAACAATGATTTAAATGTACCTGTTCGCTTCCAATGGAAGCAGGATACCTATGCGTATACTATTTTGTATCTATATAGTAAAATGGTCGACTGCAGGACACAAGTCCTTCTTCTAGCACCCCCAAAAAAAAAAAACACATTTGCTTCAGCCGACAAAGCACGGTTAGCTTTAAATTAATTAAGTCCTGGACATTTGGTTTAAAAGTTGTTAATCAAATATTCTTAATTTATCTTCCGGCATGTTCATTTTTAGTTTGTATAAACGACTGTTAACGTCATAATCCAACTACGTTTCTTACGTCTATAATTTTGCGGACCATCAGACTTTAGCGTATGGAGGCATCGCACTTTAGCGTAGACTATCACACTTTAGCGTGATCATCGTACTTTAGCGTCCCCATCGCACTTTAGAGTCCTACATATATACTGTAGAAATCATTGCGAGGTTTATATCAATGTGAATAATGCACTGGGTGAATATCACAGTAATTAGAAATCACATTATGATATGAGATACACATATCAGCTGAATGCAGAGTTTCCTGAAATTTCAATAATTAATCTCGAATTTTGTCCATTTTTAAAAAATCGCAACAATAAATGCACGCATTTATTTCTGAATTTACAATATATATATATACATCTGAAATTTAGCCAACAACGCCATACTAAATTGTCTAAAAAGCTACTCTACAGTACTGGACTGACTTCTAACTAAATGTCTCAACGTTACTGAAATTCAAACAAGAACATTTCTAAAAAAGAATAGCTGAATACTTAACAAGATGTTATGTTTTTTGGTTCAGACATTTCAGATGATGATAAGATTAAAATGACCATTTAAAAGACTTAAATCAATTTACTAGTGCATTTTATTGAGTATATTTTTATATATTTCTCAAATGAAACAATATTCGAGGACTCAGTTTTTTTTATCAAGATTTTTCTGGAGGGTTGTTACATACAATGAAGCTACTGAACAAGGGGTTATTAATGATTAAGTAGAAGTCCTCTCGTTGAAATATATTTCTGATACCTTTGAGTTACAAATTAAATGTGTCAAAGACAACTGCCAATATATGTTTAATTTGTAATGTTTACAACCTTGATCTCTTTTGTGACTTTGTAACGCTTGGTATGAAGATTTTGACAAATATAATGCCTACCCATGTTAAAATGAGCATAGAGCATGGCATGAAAGAATTATTTCTTAAAGAAAACACATTACAAAAGGCATAGATGATGAGAAGACTGATACATTTTACCATTAAATATAGGTCACCAAAGGGTGCAACAGATTTGC
The DNA here is from genome assembly GCA_017311375.1 of Mytilus coruscus. Taxonomy (NCBI): domain Eukaryota; kingdom Metazoa; phylum Mollusca; class Bivalvia; order Mytilida; family Mytilidae; genus Mytilus; species Mytilus coruscus. Next base: position 8,503,673 of record CM029597.1, on the reverse strand, counting down.
TATTATCCTGTCAATTGTATAGCAGATTCGGTAACTAACAGTGCTGCTGACACAATTATTAACTCTTACAGTACTAATGTGTCAGGAAATACAGGTTTGGCCTTGGAAAGCTGCACTTGTGTGTAGATCACACTTAAAATGATATATCTTAGTACTTTGCTAGTATTTCCATACAGAAGATTTCAGAGGTTTTAAACAACAATCTAGCACTAACTTACAAAATATGATTTGATTATAATCAATCAGTTATAACTATTTAATTCTCAGAAGGGCGTTCATTAGATAATCAATTTTATAAAAAGAAGGGAGCAATGTTCTTACAGGTACCTGTTAAGTCAATATCATTTTTCCAGGTTTTCAATACTCTGTTCTACTGAGAGATACTCCAGTAATTGAGTACTCATTGACATCACTCATGAATACAAATGTAAAAGAACAGGAACCAATCTTCAACCCCATATCTCTCAGCTAATTGAACACTGAGAAGGAACCAGTCTTAAACCCTATATCTGTTAGTTAATTGAACACTGACCTAGAACCAGTCTTCCACCTTAGATAATACAGTTCTATTGAACACTGAGCAGGAACCAATCTTGAACCCTATATCTGTCAGTTCATTGAACACTGAGCAGGAACCAATCTTGAACCCTATATCTGTCAGTTCATTGAACACTGAACAGGAACCAATCTTGAACCCTCATTGAACACTGAACAGGAACAAGCCTTGAACCCTATAACTGTCAGTTAATTGAACACTGAAAAGGAACCAGTCTAAACCCTTTATCTGTTAGTTCATTGAACACTGTGCAAGAACAAGTCTTGAACCCTTTATCTGTCACTTTTATTGAACATTGAACAGGAACTAGCCTTGCACCCTATATCTGTTAGTTCATTGAACACTGAGCAAGAACAAGTCTTGAACCCTATATCAGTAAGTTCTATCAACCACTGAACAGGAACTAATTTTGAACCCTATATCTGTCAGTTCATTGACCACGTAACAGGTTCTAGTCTAAAACCCTATATCTGTCAGTTCATTGAACATTGAGCAGGAACAAGCCTTGAACCCTATATCTGTCAGTTCATTGAACATTGAGCAGGAACCAGTATTGAACACTATATCAGTCACAAACCAAATTACCTGTTTAAACTTTATCTGTCTTTAATTAAATATTTACTGGATTACAAATGCTGAACTCTGAACATTTGTGTCCATTTACTACTCACTGGATTGCCAATCTTGAATCCTACATCTGTTTGCTGCCATTCTTGTGATTCATCCATCACAGCTACAGCAAATGGTTTGTTTAACTGTTCTATGGCATACAAGAACATCTGACGACATTTTGGATAACTGGTAAATTTTTCTGACATACATATAACTAACACCTACAATAAACATAGGGTTATTTCTTTTTGTCATTAAAAGGGTTTTCTTTTTGTCATTAAAAGGGTTTTCTTCATTAAAAGGGTTTTCTTTTTGTCATTAAAGGGTTATTTCTTTTGTCATTAAAAGGGTTTTCTTTTTGTCATTAAAAGGGTTTTCTTTTGTCATTAAAAGTGTTTTCTTTTTGTCATTAAAAGGGTTTTCTTTTTGTCATTAAAAGTGTTTTCTTTTTGTCATTAAAAGGGTTATTTCTTTTGTCATTAAAGGGTTTTCTTTTGTCATTAAAGGGTTTTCTTTTGTCATTAAAAGGGTTATTTCTTTTGTCATTAAAGGGTTTTCTTTTGTCATTAAAGGGTTTTCTTTTGTCATTAAAGGGTTTTCTTTTGTCATTAAAAGGGTTTTCTTTTGTCATTAAAAGGGTTATTTCTTTTGTCATTAAAGGGTTTTCTTTTGTCATTAAAAGGGTTTTCTTTTGTCATTAAAGGGTTTTCTTTTGTCATTAAAAGGGTTTTCTTTTGTCATTAAAAGGGTTATTTCTTTTGTCATTAAAAGGGTTATTTCTTTTTGTCATTAAAAGGGTTTTCTTTTTGTCATTAAAAGGGTTTTCTTTTTGTCATTAAAAGGGTTTTCTTTTTGTCATTAAAAGGGTTTTCTTTTTGTCATTAAAAGGGTTTTCTTTTTGTCATTAAAAGTGTTTTCTTTTTGTCATTAAAAGGGTTTTCTTTTTGTCATTAAAAGGGTTTTCTTTTTGTCATTAAAAGGGTTTTCTTTTTCACAAATATTTTGAAGCGATACCCTTTTTTTCAAATGCATACAAAAAAATATTCTAATGCAGACTTTGTCAATTGGCCAAATACAAAGAATTGTTTACTTTGTACATAAATGATCTTCCATTTTATTTTAAAACTGCCATACAAATTTGTATGCATAGGTCAGAAAGAGTATTTTATGCAATTAAAAGTACAAGATATTTCTTATAATTAAGCATATTTGCAGTACTTTTTTTTTAATGAGTACTGTCATCCCAATCTGAAAAAGAAATACACAGATACTTGTAAATAATTCTATTCACTGTACTATGATAATTTTTTGCAGATTCTAATCTATGGGAAAGTACCTTAGAATTCATGATAGCTACGGCAATCTCAAGTTCTGTTGTGTTGTCCATATCTTCAGAGAACCAACTGAAATTAACAAAAGCTTAATTGAATGGAGAGCTGAATATTACATGCTATACTATATACAAACAGGTACCCTTTTCAGACAAAGAATTCTTTATACATGCTATACAATATACAAACAGGTACCCTTTTTAGACAGAGAATACTTTATACATGCTATACTATATACAAACAGGTACCCATTTTAGACAGAGAATACTTTATACATGCTATACTATATACAAACAGGTACCCTTTTTAGACAAAGAATACTTTAATGATTAAGGTGTCTATGCCACAGCATACTGTAACTGCCCAGGGTTATTAAAAACAAATATAATACCAAGGAATGATAGTTTTAAAAAACTTTCACAAGTAGGAGACTTCACTACTTTTTATAGTGAAATTGCAAAGAAACGTTACAATTGCAATAGTGGAAGACATGTTTTCAAGATGTTTGTCTAAAAATGGACCAATCTTGTATGGACTGACTTCAGTTACTTTTTAATATTCCCTTGATAAGTTATAAACTCAGAACTTCTTCTCATTCAATATGGTATGCAAATGTTCATTCATTTAATGTTATTTTCTGTGAAGCGTCTCCTCTACAGGTTGATATTATTTTGGTACTTGCTTACCACTAATTTCATTTCAAACATTCTTAAATTACACAAAAGCTGACATACTCAAATGTATCTTGTGCTATTATTTTGACATTATTTCAAAGGCAATGAACTCTTAAACTAAAAACAGTTCACATAACAAATTAAATCTAAAAAGTGCAGATGATTAAGTCTAGTTGATTTATGTATCATGTATAACTAGATAGACTAAAACAAATGATTATATGAGTTCAAATCCCTGCCAGGAAAGAACAAAAAAATTTGCTAATGCAAATTTACAGATCTAACATTGTTGGATTGTTATTTAGACGAATTATATATACAGAATGTGTTTGCAGTCTTGTATCACCATCTCTGGTGATTCGATGGATAAAATCTGTTGTAGAGTTGTCCCTGGTTCAGACGTACTTATAACATAATTATTTCTGTGACTGCATCTTACATTAATTTGTAGGATCCTTTACAATAGATAATTCAGCTGATCTGTAACAATTCTATCTTCATGCCTTATATATCATGTCCTGTGTTACGATGCTACATTAAAACTGACGAGGAAAGGTAACACCCGGCCACCGAAAGCTTTATTTTAATAAAGCAGAGGTGGTCGAGTGGTCTAGGGTGTCAGGCACAGTGCAATGCGATTTGGTGCCACAATATCTCAGTAGCATGAGTTTGAATCCCGGCCAGGGAAGAACAAAAATATTTGCTAACACAAATTTACAGATCTAACATTGTTGGGCTGTCATTTAGACGAATAATATATACAGAATGTGTTTTCAGCCTTGTATCACCATCTCTGGTGATTCGACGGATAAAATCTGTTGTAGAGTCGTCACGGGTTCAGACGTACTTATATATATATAAACATAGTTAATGGATGCGAATCTTAAATGTTTTAAATACAAAATCAATGACTTGACCTTGAGGTCACAAATTATCTTCAATGGTATGGGTTATATCATTTTGAGTTAATACACCTGGGATCAAAAGTCTGGGTCAAGGTCAGGATATGCAACCATCATCTTATGGTCATACATCTTCTTAGCAAATATCATAGATAAATGTCTTAACAATTAAAAAGCTTCAGCCCAGACAAGAATGTATGTTTCACGAGAAGAAGAATTCTACTACTAATTATTAAAAACATAATGTCTCCCTAAGTTGAAGAGGAAACTCAATTTTTGAGTTCAGAAATAATTAGAAAACTAAATTTTCCACTGAAATAAGGTTGAGGACATATGCCATATACACCTCACAACCTTTCCACACACCAAATATTGTTGACCTATCATGCATAGTTACTGAGGAACAGATTCATTCTGGATCATTGTGTGTTAAGAAAAAGGTAATGCTCAAATGCAATGACAACAAATTAGGTCTCATCATATGCATGAAATACCTCAATACAAAATCTTTTCACCCTAGGTACATTTGGAATAAGATATTAAAGTTATCTGCAAGAAGTGTACGCTGGCAAATTTGTAGTTTGAAGATTAGTACCTATGTCTAAACTATAACAAGATGTCACAGGAACACACAAATGAGCCTTGTTCTATTGTTTTGTTTTTTGCTAAATTTTATTCATATATTACCAGTTAAATCCCACTTTTTTTAAGTCTTCATGTATTTGCCTAGGGTCTACTATTTGTCCTTCTTTATCTTTAGAAGGAATATCCTCAGGGTTGTATAGTATAACTACATCCTGGGCCATGTTTGTTCTGATTTCCTGTAGTGTACCAATACTCTCCTGTATCTGTACATCAAACTCTGTGTCTCTGTTGTCTGGCATGTTACCTAGAAACAAAAATATATTGATGTTTGGTTAACATCTGTAAGATTATCTCCTGTATCTGTACATCAAACTCTGTGTCTCTGTTGTCTGGCATGTTACCTAGAAACAAAAATATATTGATGTTTGGTTAACATCTGTAAGATTATCTCCTGTATCTGTACATCAAACTCTGTGTCTCTGTTGTCTGGAATGTTACCTAGAAACAAAAATATACTGATGTTTGGTTTACATCTGTAAGATTATCTCCTGTATCTGTACATCAAACTCTGTGTCTCTGTTGTCTGGCATGCTACCTAGAAACAAAAATATACTGATGTTTGGTTTACATCTGTAAGATTATCTCCTGTATCTGTACATCAAACTCTGTGTCTCTGTTGTCTGGAATGTTACCTAGAAACAAAAATATACTGATGTTTGGTTTACATCTGTAAGATTATCTCCTGTATCTGTACATCAAACTCTGTGTCTCTGTTGTCTGGCATGTTACCTAGAAACAAAAATATATTGATGTTTGGTTTACATCTGTAAGATTATCTCCTGTATCTGTACATCAAACTCTGTGTCTCTGTTGTCTGGCATGTTACCTAGAAACAAAAATATATTGATGTTTGGTTAACATCAACCTGTCCCTCTTTTTTCTGTGGTTGTTCCAGGTTTCAGGGGAAATATTTTGATTTAACTGACTTTTTTGTAGTATTTTTATTAGTGGTACAAATTATATTCTTATAAATTTTAAATTACAAACGAAATTGAACCAACGCCTGTGAATCTGTAGTCCAGTAGAGTCCCTGAAGTGGATACCTCGGGTATGCAGGGTTGTTATGATATAGCACATAAAATGTAGAAAGTCTTATAACAACAACACTTTAGGGACTGCTGCAGAAAATTTATTGACCTACATGTTTCCCTGCCTAGGGCACAGTCATCAGGCACCAAAACATGTAGATCAATAAATTTTCTGCAGCAGTCTCTAAAGTGTTGTTGTTATAAGACTTTCTACATCTTATAAATTTTGTTTCTTAATAACAAATTTCTAGAAAACTGAAAAGGGGTTCTTACTCAAGTATGATAGTCTGTACTCTTGATAGCATCACTGAAATGAAAGTTGATTTTATATAAATCTGTAAGAGTCTGTCAAGGAATACTGTAAGGAAATAAATGATATTCTGTTGGAATGAAATACTTACTCAAAAGTTCACCTATAGACACTGTATGGAAATACTTGGTACATTGTAGGAGTGGAATACTTACTCAAAAGCCCAATGACACTGTATGGAAATACTTGGTACACATTAGGAATGAAATACTTACTCAAAAGTTCCCCTATGGACACAGTATGGAAATACTTGGTACACTGTAGGAATGAAAACTTACTCAAAAGTTCCCCTATGGACACTGTATGGAAATACTTGGTACACTGTAGGAATGAAATACTTACTCAAAAGCCCTATGGACACTGTATGAAAATACTTGGTACACTGTAGGTATGAAATACATATTTAAAAGCCCTATGGACACTGTATGGTAATACTTGGTACACCGTAGGAATGAAATACTTACTCAAAAGTTCCCCTATGGACACTGTATGGAAATATTTGGTTCATTGTACATGTAGTAATGGAATACTTACTCAAAAGTTCCCTTATGGATACTGTATGGAAATACTTGGTACACTGTAGGAATTGAATACATACTCAAAAGTTCCCCTATGGACACTGTATGGAAATAGTTGATACACTGTAGGAATGGAATACTTACTCAAAAGTTCCCCTATGGACACTGTATGGAAATAGTTGATACACTGTAGGAATGGAATACTTACTCAAAAGTTCCCCTATGGACACTGTATGGAAATAGTTGATACACTGTAGGAATGGAATACTTAACTCAAAAGTTTCCCTATGGACACTGTATGGAAATAGTTGATACACTGTAGGAATGAAATACTTACTCAAAAGTTCCCCTATGGACACTGTATGGAAATAGTTGATACACTGTAGGAATGGAATACTTAACTCAAAAGTTTCCCTATGGAAACTGTATGGAAATAGTTGGTACATTGTAGGAATCGAATACTTACTCAATAGTTCCCCTATGGACACTGTATGGAAATACTTGGTACACTGTAGGAATGGTGCATTAACACTGTGCGCTCTACTGATTAACTCTGCCTTAAACAGGAAGGGATCTTTTGTTCTCTGTAAAATACAATAAATAATTCACTGAGGCATAAGTCAAGTGAATTATGAATTTTACAATGTTGAATTGAACATAATTCTTGTGTTGCTAATATTGTAATTTTTATAATTTCAACTGTTTGCATTTAACTGTAAAAATAAGAATTTATCTTTTTTAAAAATGTTTCATTTTTTACACATTAGAGTTTGATGAAACATACTTATTGGTGAAATTTCACTATCCACATCAATGCTAAACGAATGTCTCATAGGAGACTGAATTACTCATATTTTGCAATTCTGATATATATTTTTTACTTTTGTTTGTTTTTAAATTTTATTTTTAAATTTCCAACTTTTGGAGTGTATTCAAATGGAAAAAGACCAAAACATATATTTTTGTTTCTTCAAACCTGGATTTTATCATTTATTATCAAACATTTTTTTTCAAATCATCAAGGCCCTACCCTTTCTCAAACTGCCTACTTAAAATAAATGGGTCTCCTAGGCAGTCATCACATGGAGAAGGACAAATAGGATTTAAAGATCTCAATTTGCTTGAAAAGTTTCAAGAAAAATTATAAAATGATAAAAATGGTCAAATGGTCAAAAGCCCTTCTATATATATTTAAGGATAAGACTCCTATATTGCTATAAGGAAATTTCGTGTTGAAATCCTTCTTCATATGTAAGAATGGTTAAATGGATGTACGAAATATTGTAAATATGAAGATGTCAATTAATTCAGTCAAGTTTGATTCAATTCTTAAGTAAACTGAAGACAAAATTCGGTTGACAAACTTCCACGTATAAAAAAGGCAAAAAAAAATTATCTTCTAAAAATCAAAATTAAGATGCACACGGGCGTGCAGTGTCAAATAACTCTGTTAGAATGCACCGAATCCTAAAGTAAAGGTAAAAGTTTTGTTTTGACAAAATTTTGCTGTGTTAATGTGCTTTGTAAAAGTTGTCAATTCCATGTTTTGCTACTTAAAAATACTAAGGTCCACAACTAAAGACAATATGGAGTATATTAAGTTCAATGTTATTCCTTTTAAATTGCAATGAGATTTTGCATTCAAAAACATTTTGCCTGACAGACGGACAAGACTTTCAGGACAAAAAACATGTCTCCAGATATATACTTATTTGTGACTGTATGTTAATCTGTAAATGCTTTTTTTGTGGCCACTATGTTTTTGGGTTGTTGTCTGATTGAAGTTTACATATTAAAATTTTAAATATGTATGTAATTATGTAATCTTTGAAACATGTCCTGTATTTAATAAAAACCTAGTACAAATTAGATAGTCCAAGATGTGATTACATTTTTTACCATAGAACTTACCTCTTTTTCAACACAATCAGGACATGGTATATAAAAATCATAGTCTACACCAGTGAAGGAGTCCTTGATCAGTGTACTAATGGTCTCATGGATCAGGTCTAATATGTTCTTTGGTCTTGGTCCCTGTACTGTCACAATCATCTCATAATCACTAAAAAGAAGAACAAGCTTGAACACAATCTTCATTTAGTTCTCTGTTGTCTCATTTAAAATATTACAATAAAGGTACTAAAATATAACTAACATATAATAAACCGAGACTCCTAGGAACCTGAATCTTTCACCTGGTAAAAATATACCATTATACTAATATTGTATTTTCACTATTTCTCATCTAATTACACCTTATATAAGAATGCCGGATTTTGATTGGTTGGAAGCCAGTGTATTTTTCGCATATTCTAACCTTTTTCCTCATTTCAAACGAATTTGCCTGTTTTTCACCACTGCCGGTGAATATGCCTCAAATTCCCCTCTATGCCGTGGTATTTGCCATTTTGGATATTCTTTTTTTACCTTGCGAGTCTCTTCCCGCCAAAATTATTCGGAACTTTTCTCACCTTATCCCAATTATCAAGGCAACATGATTAAGCAATATTGATTGATAGAGGTAATTCGAAAACTGTAAACAAAAATTAAAGATTTAATGATCGAATGACAATGACGTTTACACATAGATACCATGACGTTACAAAAAGACAGTGCTAACGCATATAACTACATGTATAATTCCTGCGATACTATGATAGTCTTTACTTATCCTCAAAATTATGCATAAATATGTTATGGATTACAACTTACTAGTAAAAGATTTCCCTTTACCTGTACAGAGAGTTTTAATCAAAATCTATTCGGTGTAATTAAACAGATATATCATGTTATGGAGGGGTATTTGGCTTGGCGGCTCGGGAAATTTCACAGTCCCTTGACTGGTATTTTTCGCAAATACCCCTCCATAATATGATATATCTGTTCAATATTTGGTTTTCAGCTAACAAATAATTTATTTTCAGATGTACAACTTTCTAAGTGGTGTCAAGTCAAATCAAAGAACAAATTTTTCTTCAGCGAAAGATCACAATATCACTTGATCTAAACATTTTAAAGATATTTTCTCTGACCAAAACGTCTTAAAACAGTTTATATCCTAAATATGCATGAGTAAACTTCCAGGATTCACGTAGTTAAGACCATTTTGTGATTATAAGCATAAGTTTCATAACATTTGGTTGAGGCAAACTAAAGTTAGAGAACGGAAACGACAGATTTAGCAATTTTAGCGGTAAAAGTACTAGTGACACCACCCATCTTATTATTGCAATATTCACTCAGTTGATTTATTAACATTAATAAAAACCTCACAATAATTTCTCAATTTACAGTTTTCAACACTTCATCATAATTAATCAATTAATTGTGACCAACCTGATTTGTTTGACCAGAGCGTAATGGTTGTTCTTCTTCAAAATGGATCCTTTCTTCCATAGGAACTCCAGTAATTTAGTATCTGTAAAACCCTGACTAAACAGTCTAGCCTGGGCCCTATTGAAGAGTCCAGTTGGCAGGTATGTAAACTTGTACTGTATCTTACTCTCTCTGATTCCTTCCTCTTCCTCAATCTTAGGCCAGGGAAGCTACAATTTTATGAAAAAATAGAAAATACTGTGATCTGGTGGTAATGAAATATTTCCTAACTTCTCTACAACTTTATCATTTTCTAGCTTTACTTAATTATCGGTTCATGACAGAAAGAATAAAACTGTTCAGTAAAATTTTTAAATTCAACTTATCCTAGTACAGAATAGAAATTCCTTCATAATACAAGTTCCAAAATGGAAAAAAATACTCTGTAATATCATTTCCACTGGAGCAAATATAACAGTAATACTTTTACAGTATTTGTTCCTATCAGAATAAAGAGTATAGGTTATTTGTTCCAACGGGAACAATTATTACAGCACTATTTATAACAAAGTTTCCAGGGGAGGTTCTGTAAGGCAGAACAATTATATGTTGAAACAGTTACTGATAGATACTTGTATGTTCGTGTTCCTTTTTCAAAGTTTTCAAAGTTTCAGGCAACAAAATTTTTCTTTTTTTGGTAAAGGACAAAGTAAAACATTCAAAGTTTCTTTAAATACTGAAATAGGTATCACTGAACTAGTATATATATTTGTTTAGGGGTCAGCTTAAGGACGCCTCCGGGTGCGGGAATTTCTCGCTGCATTGAAGACCTATTGGTGACCTTCTGTTGTTGTCTGTTCTGTGGTCGGGTTGTTGTCTCTTTGACACATTCCCCATTTCCATTCTCAATTTTATTTTTATCAGCAACAGGCTAGAGGAAGTGGAAGGGTACATACATCTTCAGGTTCCTCCTCTGGTAGAAGACACGGTACAACGTTGACAGCCTCTCCTGATTTAGGTAAAGGGAAAGTCAGATCAAATCTCTCAGTTAACTTCAACATCCATTCATGTAGACTTGGTTCATAGTCTTTCCAAATCTCAGATATAAACTTATGGAAGAATCGACCTTTACTTTCCTGTACAAAAATATAGCACATATTGTTATAGTACCAGAAGACATCACATGATAATTTACATTAAATTACAAATCATGACATCAACCTATTTATGAATTGACCTATAAATACTATACAGAGATTAGAAATACTGTGTTACATATTTGTTTTTCATTTTTTATTATTTTGTACATAAATTAGGCAGTTAGTTTTCTCTTTTGAATTGTTTTACATTTGTCATTTCTGGGCCTTTTATAGCTGACTATGCGGTATGGGCTTTGCTCATTGTTGAAGGCCATACGGTTACCTATAGTTTTTAATTTCTTTGTCATTTGGTCTCTTGTGAAGAGTTGTCTCATTGGCAATCATACCACATCTTCTTTTTTCTATGTATTGTTTGTTATAATAGACATATATATTCATCCATGATAATTTCAATCAAGTTACAAATCTTAGATATCTGGAAACATGATATCACTGATAAAAATTCTATTGGCTTAGAATAAGTAGTAAAATGAACAATTCGCAATAAAAATTGTGCCTCTTTCAACACTGAGGTCTGTAGGCATGCTTGATAACCATATTACACCATTCTTATATTTCTGTATGGACAAAGATGACCTTGACCATGACATCTACAATTAACAGTGGGACAATCACTCAACACTTATCTATTGTTGACTATGTTATGTGATCTTTCTCATAGATGTATACCCAATGTTTATTTTGTTCAAATCAAAGTTGTTGGACAGCTAAGGTTTGTGATCTCCTTACCTTGATATATTTCTCATTTACAGAGACAACCTTAGCCATGACATCTACAATCCACTGTGGGTTAATAACAACTCTATCTCTAAGCACCTCTGTATCAAAGTACTGGACTGTTCCAAGGTCATCCAGAAACTGTACGGCTAGTCTTATCTGTAAAATAACACAAATAATTCATAGAAATAGGAAAAATGTTTTTTTTTTTTCTGAGTCAGAAATTTTTATTTTTCGATGCTATCACTCAAATTTTTTTTTTCAACATTTAACACTATAAGGTATGGGGAAAATCTGGATTCAGAATAATTTTTTTTGTCATCTGCTTGATCAGAATATTTTTTCTTATCAAATTGGGGATCAGAATATATCTTTTTAGGAAAAAGCAATAACCCCCTCCTTGAAGTTAAATGGTTGTTCCCTAATAACTTGGTGTTTCTTGGCTGTGTATGTTACCACAAAGGAAATATGGATATATAGAAAACATGCATTAATTCAGCCTCTTTCTCATTTTAATGAAAAAATTGCCATATTATGAGGTAATTGTGCTGTCATAGAATGAAAAATCCAGAAAAATTTATTTGTTTTTCTCGATCTCATGCATCTCAAAACATCATGTGCAAATTTGATATGGTTCTCAAAAACTTCATTATCTTGTGCCAAAAACAGGCCTTAATGTCCCACATCTTTGATATCACTTAGATATACATGCAATGAAGGGTTTTCTAACTTTAATTACTTACATCTTTTTCATCATAGATACCATTGTCAATAGCATACTGCTTCAGTTTCCCCCACTCCAGAATGTTCTTTCCTCTCTTTCTTTCTCTACAAACACATTGGAAATCAGAGTGATTTGAAAATGTACTGTACTGAAAGTTATTACTAGGAGATATAACTAAACTCACAAACTAAACTAGCACTTCTGCAATAAAGGCAAGTTTTCAGAAGATATCAAAACTATATAAATAGGTGTGCCAATTTTAACTAGAACTGCAAGAGATATTCCTGCTCTACTTATTCAATTATCTCCCCTTTCTCATGTTGAACTAAAATAATTTTCTCTAATGCACATCCTCAAAAAATTTTATTTTCAATATCTGTTAATTTTAATCAAAATGTCTACAGTGGTTAAGGAGGAGTTTTGCTCACAAGAGATTTTTATCATATGTTGCATTATTGAAATGTCAGTTCAATTATCTCCCCTTATTATCCTTCCTTCATGCACATTCTCAGGCATTAATCTACAACTATATCGCATATATTGAACAGTAACTTACACTAAGATACTCTCTTCAAAGTTGAGCCAGACTTTTGGAATCTTAAGTTTCATCTGGGAACAATGGGTCATAGTTACTTCTATCAAAGTTTCCTCTAATTCAGCAATGTTCTAAAAATAGAAAATATTTAATTACAATCATATTCCCTTTAAATGAAGCCTTTGTCTATCATAATAAGCAATACAATAACACTCTGGTAAGGCAATACAATTATTGAATTGGTTTTAAAAAGATGCACTGTATCGAATATAAAATAAGGAGATGTCATATGATTGTCAATGAGACAATTTTCCAAGAGAGTCCAAATGAAGCGGATTTAAGTATATAACTCACTGTGTCACACAAAAATTCTTGTTTATTTTATCTTATATCATTTTGTAACACTTCTAAATAGCCTTTCAATTATCTCATATCTATTTTGACTAGTGCTTAAGTCAATTCATTTATAAATTTCTGAAAACTATCAAATATAGACTAACTGTTGAGTTAACATATTAGAATTTTAATCACTAGTATAAAATGAATTTCTTTATCTGTTGATTTAGTTTAATATAAACTTACAGTGCCAGCAGTTGAGCTGACATAACAGAATTTCTTTATTTGTGGATATTTCTTCATTAGTTCTTTTTCTGGGATGTCAGGCATTGGAATCTGAATAAACAGAAAATTAATTTTAGAACATATAAAAATCAATCTCTCACAATTTTGCAACTTCTAACTTCAGATCTCGATTTAAAGAAAGCTAAAGAAAATTAGCTCTGAGAAATTACATTCATCCATAAATGACAAATTTTTAGACTCAATTGATCTTTAAAAATATAAATGGTACCACAAAATAATACCAAAATGCATTCATCAATAAAAATGGACCAACAGTTTTATAAGTGTTGTCAATTCTATTGGTTAGACGTACTGGTTGATTTCTGACTTTGTCCAGCCAGAGAGTTGAGCCAAAAATCTAGTTCTGCATGACCAACATATCAGATAAATGATTTACCTGATCTAACTGTGTTCCAACTACAACAACTGGTGCATTTGGACAATGACAGGCCACAGAACTGAGCCAGAAGTCTAGTCCTGCATGTTCAAATCCCATTCTCATGTTCCATAGTAACATATACACAGCTTGCTTGGACAGGAAGAACTGTAATATATAAACAACAACAATTAACAAATGTCTCAAGGTGATATCAGTAACAAAACCACAAAATCAAATATCCACAAAAATGCAAGATTTTCTCAATCCACGAAAACTGGTACCCACGAAAATAAATGAATCCTCAGTATCCCTTTTCCAAATTGTTTTGTGGAATGAAACTAAAAGTTCTTATATTTAAATAAATTAATGGTTATCCTGAAAATGTTTCATGCCACTTTTGGTATTGATAAAATTAAGATTTTCACAGCTGAACTAACAACCAACTTTATATTCACAAAAGTAAAATAAAGGAAAGACCAACACTCTCTTGCATCTTTTTTTATCTTATCCTAAGCATTGACAGTTCCATTTTTTATCTTATCCTAAGCATTGACAGTTCCATTTTTTATCTTATCCTAAGCATTGACAGTTCCATTTTTGGAGGAAGACCTTACCTGATGTGTGTTGTAGTAGACTGTTTGACCAGCAAAGTCCCAACAGCTATATGTTATCTCAAACATATCCTGAACTGGTACCACCCATGGCTTTATTTCTATCCCATCTGTCAGTTTGGCATCCTGTGTTCCTTGTGTTTTCTTTGTCGGACTTTTCAAGGCTTGAAGCAACCTTAAAGAACAATTGAGCACTTGCAAAAAAGTATTTTATTATTCAAGATGACAAATGGATCTGACACTCATTTTTATAACTTATGAAAGTCTTGTCAAAATATACAAAATATGATCATTTATAGATATAAGAAGATGTGGTATGAGTGCCAATGAGACAACTCTCCATCCAAGTCAAAATTTATAAAAATAAACCATTATAGGTTAAAGTACAGTCTTCAACACGGAGCCTTGGCTCACACCGAACAGTAAGCTATAAAGGGCCCCAAAAATTACTAGTGTAAAACCATTCAAACAGGAAAACCAACGGTCTAATCTATATGAGAAACGAGAAACACTTATGTACTAATACTAATTTTAAAAGCTTTAAAATCCTAAGTTTGTATTGAAACATTAGTTTCTAAAGAGATTCATTTTATTTTCCATTTTCATATAGAATAAGAAGATAAATGAAATCGAGCAACAGGAAACATTGTTTTTAATTCTAAATCTTTCATATAAAATCTGTTGACACGTTCAAATACACAGTTTACGACACAATCTACAGCTAATGATGATGAATAGTTGTTTAACCGACAATTGCAAATTAAATGCATATACCTAACAAGAACTTGTTAAAATGGTATGAATATAAACCCTGCTAAGACAAATTTGCTAGTGCACAAGGTATGTCTACTTTCATAGACACATTATTCAGACTATAAGCTGACAAGTCTTTTCTATTACTCCTAAATGCTGTAGCTAAGTAGAGAGTCAGCAATATACCAATTTTCTAGTTTTTGGTTTGACCTGGTTGTGGATCTAACCCACAACCTCCAGCAATAGAGACAAGTATGCCACAACAAGATCATAAGAACAGTTCTTTGATGAGACAAAACAACATATGTGATCCCTATATTTCACTACAGCTTCAATGTCAGGTGACACAATAAATAAGATCAGTGATTACAGATTTAAAATAACTAATAACGTAAACATTCCTACAGAATCATTTGTCTTACGTAGTTTTCCCTGCCTGACCAAGACCAATAAACATTAACTTAGTTCTATGGCACTCGGTAAATCCTCCCGCCATCTTCTTCAGGAAAGCTCTTACTGAATCAAATCCTCTACCAACAATATCAGGGGGTGGAGAATCAAGCATTGCACAACTGTTCAGATGTAAACCTGAAACAAAAAAAAAAAAATTTTCTTGTAACATTCTTAAGGGAAGGGGGGCAAAATATCAAATTTAAAACTGAAAAATAAGCTGTAATTTTGAAGAAAAAAAATTTGTTTGAACAATATCAGAAGATGGGAGTTACATCTAGCATTATTTTCTAAATGTAATCCTGAAAAGAAAGGGAACTATTTTATTTAAATAGATTATTAATACATAATACGTTTTGGAATGCTGAGCAGAAGTTACTTGGGGATCCTCAAGTGTCTAGTTTTTTTATCCAATCAGCAATAGGGTTTCCCAGTCACTGCAGCATGTGCTTCTCGTTTACTAATTGTTTTTCGAGATCATACTAATTAACCAATGAGATTCATAGCTAATTTTCAATTAACCAATCAGCGCTGAATTAGCAGGGCTTTTGTTTTATGCACACACTCTTAACTATTCTCAAAGCAACGCTTGATTGCAGCAGCCATTTTAAATTTTCTGGGAAAATATTTTCTTCCCACCCTCCACTCCCTAGAGAACATTTTTTTTTATTTGTTATAAAATGTACATGCATGTATATTAAATATATATTACAAAAAATATATATTACATATATATTTTGCTTTAGAAGAGTCAACTCTGCATTATTTTTACATTGTTTAATTTAGTAGAGTAGTATTGTTTCAAAGAACTCACAGTTATCACTGTAAACCAACTTATTTTCGTGGATACTTTATTTCGCGTTTAACACTTTCTAGTCCACTTCGCAGCTATTTAATATCGCGATTTTTTAACTAACTTGATGTAGTTTAATAAGAAAAGAACCAAGTTTTACACATTCGCGACGATTTATATTCGCATTATTTTTCTAATCGCGAAAGTCGCGAAAATAAATCGCTCGCAAAAATTAGTTGGTTTACAGTATGTACTTAGTGTTTGGAGTACCACAGTTTTTCAACTTGATTTTGCTTTCTTTGTAAATATTTTTCTTGCTTTATTGATATGCAAAGATAATATTTAACTGTGATTTTTCTCCCAAATCTGTGTCTGTTAACTTTATTCCTTTATACTATAACCAGTTGGCATTTCTTGGTCCCTTTACTGAACTCTAATAAGTGTAAATCAGGTGCCTTTATCTGCACTGTAACTCCTCAGCATTCGGTCTGGCCACCAAAGAAATAGCAGACTGGTTATTGGTACCACTGGCATTATATATCAACAACTATATTAAGGGAGGATCTGAGTGGGACAAGTGTTGTGAATTAATCATACTAATTGAAAAAGTTATTTTGGAAACTAACAGAGCAGCCATTTTCTAATATGGGAGGAAGGTCCCAGATTTTTGTATTGACTAAGACAATTATTTGTATGCCTCTTAAATAAGTGGACTACTTTCATGTTTGGCGCTAGCGGAAAGTTTTCTCATTGGCAATCATGCCATATCTTCTTATATCTATATAAATTTCTTATTTGTTTTTATATTGTTCGAAAATATTGTAGAAATATATTTTCTGGGTAGATATTCTATTGTCTCCCAGTCCCTTAAATGGTTGACTACTAAAAGGTTAAAAAAGGCAGTTTACAGAATATTTGATGCACTTTTTGCTATCTTCAATTTTTCTTTAAATATTGTCATTAAATAATTACTCCTTGCATTTTTTCCTGTTGGGCGAGTACAATGGTCATACATTTCACAAAAATACTTGTATTTATATTTTCTAAAACATTTTTATTAATTAATCTTACTTCTAAGGTTAGGCAGTAGTCCAACATTTCCAGATACGCTCTCTAAGAAAGGACAATGTTCTAAGTTTAGAGTTTGTAAGGTGAACAGTTCACTAGCAAAGTCAGGGATACAGTTGATTGCAGTATAGGACAGGTCCAAACTCTCTAATCCCTTCAGTTTGAATATCACCGGAGGAACTCCTCCATATTGAGAGTCACCTAAGGTAAAAGTAATAATACATTAGAATTAAAAGTTAGATTCTATATCTCATCTTAAGCTATAAAAAAATCATGAAAAACAACTTCAAAAAGATGGCTTGATGTCCAGTACTTGTTTATCAGTCAGGCGAGTAGGTAATCACAGCTACCAATCTATAACCCTTGTTTGTAACTGTTTAATGACAGGGTACTCAGTGAAGAAATTGTTTTTACAAATATGGCTCTCCATGTCACTATTATTTCCAAGTATGTCTGTGTTAGGGAAAACTGTCCAGCCAAAAACATAGCAAAAACCTTGGTATTTTTTTTTAGATCATATGAAACATTTTGCAAGTCTGATGCAATGATATTCTATCTATACATATGTTGGTTCATGTTTGTCATATTTGTTTCTTTACATTGTACTGTTATATTAAGCCGTTAGTTTTCTCATTTCAATTGTTTCACATTTTTCATGTCTGAGCCTTTTAAAGCTAACTATACAGTACAAGTTTTTCTCATTGTTGAAGGCCGTACAGTCACTTGAACAGTGGTGCTCTACTGTTGCCTTTATTTATATCTTCATTATTTAAACTATGGTGGATAGTGGTCTCAAGTTAGTACACAATAAACCTTACCTAATTTCTTGACTCCAATGCGTGGTATGGTAGTTAGAAACTCAAAATTAAGCTTGGCAACCTCTGTTGGATCTAAGATATTGTTGTTGTTTTCATCAAACTTATCAAACAAGTCTTCCACTTCCTATTAAAAGAGTAATATTAATCAAACATTCTGTTTGGAATGATTGCTATTTATATGCTTAAGATGTAATAATATGCTCCCAGACTTTCCATCGTGGGGTTATAATTAAAAAATTTCAGTAATTGATCTTTTTTTTACTATTTTTTAGAGTTCAAAGCATACAAAAAAAAAACATAACTATTTCATATTTAAAAAGTTTAATATAACCCTTTGATACCTAACGATGCATTGAAACTAAACAAAAAATACCCACTTTCATTGAAATCAATTCGGGTGGGTGATGGTCACGTGCAGTTATGGCATGAGACGCAAAATCCAGTTCAATCTGGTAATGAAAGTGTTAAAACTAATACCAGGGTAAATATATGATCCATATATAATAATAATATTTATAGTAAGTAGTCATTAATATAATTATTTTACTAGGATAAGGATGAAAATAACGAGAATGTAAACAGTTGACGAAATCCTACAACAATAAGATGCTTCTCAAAATTTGTGATTTTTAACAAAAACAGTTCTTTTTCTGAAATTACTGAGCCTAATTTATAAAAAATATAATATGCACATCAACTACACAAAATTTCATTGGCCTCCTACAAATTCTTTAGGGGTTTTGTGCTTACAAAAAACATTTCTCAAAATTTGTCATTTTTGACACCCCCCCAGGAAAACAATTTTAAAATAAGCTGAATTTTACCAAAATATAATATGCATCTCTACATATTATGGACAACAGCTGTGAAAAATTTCATTGGCCTCATACCTATGCTTTTCATTTGGAGTTTTTGTGTTTACATGAATTGTGGACAGACAGACAGATGGACAAATTTTAAACTATATGGCTCTCACATCCTCAATGTGTGGCCCTAATTAGTGCCCTATTAATACCATAATAAACAATGCGGTAAATACCTGCTATAGAGCTAGCAGAAAGGTAATTTTGATACATCTGACCAGTTTCATGTTTTATTACCTATACAATTTGTTTAAAAGCTCTGACATTGACAAATTTACCATCACCAGAATGGTCACAATGAATTTGGATTTATTTTTAATATTTGTATTGTTAACTTAAGTTGCTGTCTCGTTTAGGAATATTGAATTTCTCTTTTCCTTTGTAAAATGTTCTAAAAGTAGCTGACTTAAGTACAGATTCTCCATATTGGATGTTTAAATGTGAGATAATTAAACTGAGTGGACTTACTTTTTCTGAAAGATAGTTGATAATGTATGGATTTTCAGCATGCCAAGTTTCGTAAATAGATTTTGGCATCTGATCAAATTTTCCCTCAAAGGCTATCCAGGGGATTCCTAAAACAATAAAAGTAAATAACTTCAGTAAAATCATTACATAATTATCCACATGAAACATACAGATTCTACAACTATATTGAGGTTCATACGATATTTCTCTCCTCAAGTCGTCAGTTTAATTTTTATATTATATACATTCAGGCTTCCCCAGTATTCAAAATATTTAAAATCTTACTAAGAGCAGAGAAATATTATATGGCATGAGATTCAGTGGTGAAATATAGGTTTCTATATATAAAGATTTTAAGATATGTCAGCCAAATTCATCTTTCTTTTTTATAAATTGCACAAAGGTTGTTTGTTTTCTTTCTATAAAATGTTGTTAGCAATGGTTGCTCCTCTATACAAAAACAATTTTTAAAAGCTTACCTTTTGCACTTAAATGCTTCAACTTCTTTAAATGTTCAAGTTCGTCGGGTAACGTCAAAATTGGATTGCAATCTAAGTTGAGTTCATTCAGTTCAGACAACTTTGCTATCTCTTTAGGAACTTCCTGAATCAGCAGCCCTTTTAAACTTAGTGATGTCAAGGTCATACTTGCTGGCCATTCAATATCCAGCTTTCTGATTGGACAATTGTGTAGATAAAATGTAGATAAAGCTGGAGCTCTCAGTATATCCTTTGGCATTTTCTTTACTCCAGGCAAACCACTAAGACACACTATTTCCAGATCATTGCAACGAGATATACCAGAGGGAAATTCTGGAGTCTGTTTCAAATCAACATTTAGAATTGTTAGTACTTGTAAATTTTCAAAAATGTTGAACAAATTTGATGGTAAAGATTTCATTGGTGATCCGTTGACAATTAGAATATCCATCTTCTCTGAATAAGGTTCATAAAATTTGCTTTCTAATGACATGTCTGGTATTCTTACAATGTTTCTATCCACTCGACTGTGACTGTGGGCCTTACAAGCCAAAAATGGCGGAAATCTGACAAATGTATGGTTGTCGGCAATCATTCCTTTTCCTAACAGCTCTATGGGAATAGGTTGTCCCTTGTCATCACAGAGGTCCTGTATTTTCTCTGACAGGTAAGTGGGATTCTCTTGGTTTGAGAGTCCACCGTACTGGGCAGAATAGATACTACAGAGGGAGGCATAGGGCTGTATCAACTGGAAGAGCAAGCTCTCAATCTGAAATTATGTATATATTCAGTTACATGTAGCCTCCAAATCAATAGTCATAAAGCAGTACTTGAATAGTAACCTCTCAAATCTTATGTTTACAATTTATCCATATTAACACTTCAAAATCTGTATTGAAAGTTAGTCACTTGCAGAGTCAACAAAATTTAACAATTTTATTATAAACATCTTGACTTTACCTGTTTTCTCTCTAGACTACCCAGTTCTCCAGTAAATATTTTTGTATAAGATGGTAACAGCAGCTGAAATACAGAAGAGAATAAATAAATAGTTGTCAAAATAACATTGTTGAAAGAATTAACTAGAGGCTCTCAAGAGCCTGTGTCACTCACCTGTATCTACTGTGGTTTTGGAAATCATGTTTGATAAGGTTAAAATCACAATAAATATGGCTATGATTGAGTTTAAGTTTGGTTTAATTTGGCCCAGTAGTTAAATTAAAAGCAGAAGATTTTGAAAAACTTTACAGAAATTTCCAAAAAATTGCAGAAAATGACTTTGAAAGGACATTAACTCCAATTTGAAGTGAATTGATGATTTTGGTCATGTTGACTTATTTGTAGATCTTTGCTTAACATTATTGCCGTTTACAGTTTATCTCTATCTAAAACAATACTCAAAATAACCAAAAACTGCAAAATGTCCTTAAAATTACCAATTATGAGGCAGTAACCAAACAACAAGTTGTCTGATGCATCTGAAAATTTCAGGACATTTTTACCCCATGTCAGATTTGCTCTAAATGCTTTAGTTTCAGAGATATAAGCCAAAAACTACATTTTACCCCCATGTTCTATTTTTAGCCATGGTGACCATCTTGGTTGATGGGCGGGGTCATCAGATACATTTTTAATCTAGATACCCTATGGATGATTTAGGCCAAGTTTGTTGTTATTTGGCTCAGTAGTTTCAGAAGAGAAGATTTTTGTAAGAGTTAACAGACGACATCGAAACTGACGCCAAGTGATAAGAAAAGCTTACGGGTCAGGTGAGCTAAAAAGAGGATGTGGTATGATTGCCAATGAGACGACTCTTCACAAGAGACCAAATGACACAGAAATTTACAAATATAGGTCACCTTACAGCCTTCAACAATGAGTGAACCCCATACCGCATAGTTTTTTTTATTCAATGGTGAATTGTATAAGAAACAGTTGAATGTGTATTCTAGCTAGCATATTTTTTATCTTGTTATCAACAAAGACTTGATAACCCTCAATCATATATAACTAGACATTTTCCTTTACATATCTTGTGCATCAATAAAGCAACATAGGTCCAGGCTTGACAAAGACAGGTGTTACTCAGGTCTACTTGGACACACCCCTCTACCTAGTGAGTCAATAAAGCTAAGTAGGTCCAGGCTTGATAAAGACAAGCATAACTCAGGTCTACAGGGACACACCCCTTTACCAACCTTGTGAGTCAATAAAGCTACGTAGGTCCAGGTTTGATAAAGACAAGCATAACTCAGGTCTACAGGGACACACCCCTTTACCTACCTAGTGAGTCAATAAAGCAATGTAGGTCAAGGCTTGATAAAGACGAGCATAACTCGGGTCTACTTGGACACACCCCTTTACCTACCTAGTGAGTCAATAAAGCTAAGTAGGTCCAGGCTTGATAAAGACAAGCATAACTCAGGTCTACAGGGACACACCCCTTTACCTACCTTGTGAGTCAATAAAGCTACGTAGGTCCAGGCTTGATAAAGACAAGCATAACTCGGGTCTACTTGGACACACCCCTTTACCTACCTAGTGAGTCAATAAAGCTATGTAGGTCCAGGCTTGATAAAGATATGCATAACTCAGGTCTACAGGGACACACCCCTTTACCTACCTTGTGAGTCAATAAAGCTACGTTAAGGTCCAGGCTTGATAAAGACAAGCATAACTCAGGTCTACAGGGACACACCCCTTTAGCTACCTTGTGAGTCAATAAAGCTACATAGGTCTAAGACTTGATATAAATGATGTTTATATGAACTTTGTCAAAACATTTGAAAGTACTGTCAATAAATATATACCTACTAAAACTATTACAGTACGACCAAACGATAAACCATTTATGAACAATTTTTTTAGAAACAAGATAAGACATCAATAGAATTCACCATGGGGTCTACCATAACACAACACGCCCCCTTACCTACCTAGTGAGTCAATAAAGCAACGTAGGTCTAGGCTTGATAAAGACAAGCATAACTCAGGTCTACAGGGATACACCCCTTTACCTACCTAGTGAGTCAATAAAGCAACATAGGTCTAGGCTTGATAAAGACAAGCATAACTCAGGTCTTCAGGTACACACGCCTTTACCTACCTAGTGAGTCAATAAAGCTATGTAGGTCCAGGCTTGATAAAGACATGCATAACTCAGGTCTACAGGGACACACCCCTTTACCTACCTTGTGAGTCAATAAAGCTACGTTAAGGTCCAGGCTTGATAAAGACAAGCATAACTCAGGTCTACAGGGACACACCCCTTTAGCTACCTTGTGAGTCAATAAAGCTACATAGGTCTAAGACTTGATATAAATGATGTTTATATGAACTTTGTCAAAACATTTGAAAGTACTGTCAATAAATATATACCTACTAAAACTATTACAGTACGACCAAACGATAAACCATTTATGAACAATTTTTAGAAACAAGATAAGACATCAATAGAATTCACCATAACACAACACCCCCTTACCTACCTAGTGAGTCAATAAAGCAACGTAGGTCTAGGCTTGATAAAGACAAACATAACTCAGGTCTTCAGGTACACACTCCTTTACCTACCTTGTATAGCAATAAAGCTACGTAGGTCCAGGCTTGATAAAGACAAGCATAACTCCGGTCTACAGGGACACACCCCTTTACCTACCTAGTGAGTCAATAAAGCTAAGTAGGTCCAGGCTTGATAAAGACAAACATAACTCAGGTCTTCAGGTACACACTCCTTTACCTACCTTGTATAACAATAAAGCTACGTAGGTCCAGGCTTGATAAAGACAAGCATAACTCGGGTCTACAGGGATACACCCCTTTACCTACCTAGTGAGTCAATAAAGTTAAGTAGGTCCAGGCTTGATAAAGACAAGCATAACTCAGGTCTTCAGGTACACACTCCTTTACCTACCTTGTATAACAATAAAGCTACGTAGGTCCAGGCTTGATAAAGACAAGCATAACTCAGGTCTACAGGGATACACCCCTTTACCTACCTTGTGAGTCAATAAAGCTACGTAGGTCCAGGCTTGATAAAGACATGCATAACTCAGGTCTTCAGGTACAGGCCTGTTTACAGTAAAGCCAGGTAAATCCATCATGTGTAAACAAACTTCTCGTGGTTGTTTTAATGGATAAGTCTTCTCTTCTTTACCATCTGTAATAACATATATTAATATATTCATCAATATATGAACCAATAGTATTGCCTTGTCTTCTCAATAATGATTGTTATTTTTTTCTCTGTAACTTGTGTTAGTTCACCAATTGATGAAATAGGAGAGGTTAAAGTCCTTACACAACTGGTTTCAATCTAGCCAAATGCCAATGTAACTGCCCAAAACTAGAAACTGTGTCAAAGTGTTCCTTGTCTACTAAACTTATCTCTTTATCAATTTAAGAATTGAATTAAATGACAGATATTTGGTAGTCACTGTTGAATTAACTAAACAGCTATTTGGATTTAAGACAATTTAGAGCTTTAAATATGTTACTGAAAATAATTGTATTTAAAGTCCATATGTTTACCTCAAGATGTCGATTTTTATAACTCTTTTTGGTATTGTTGGGATGCTGTCACATTAATGTTTTAATACATCCACCCACTACTATCCTTTATGCTAGGATGAATACATTCCTATTTTTTTAACACTTGAGCTCCACATTATCAAAAAAAAAGAAGAAATAATTCAGTTTGTGCATGTTTTCCTAAATACAAGTATGTACATATGATGATGTAAATACAACAAAAAGACAAAAAATTACATTTAACAGTATATATGTAAAAAAAATCTCTTCACAAAATATCAACATATCATGACTGCCAATTATCATAAATATGGATAATGTGTTTATCCTCAGTCAAATATTGCAAGTCTATGCATCTTCCAAATCTAAATTGCTCCATTATACAGACTTTGACTGACATACACTGACATACAGATTTTGACTGATTTACACTAACATAAAGGCTTTGATTGACATACACTTACACTTTGACTGACATACAGATTTCATTGACATACACTTAACTAGAGACTTTGACTGAACTACAGATTTTGACTGACATAAGACTTTGACTGAAAAAGACTGAACTCCAGATTTCGACAGTCATACACTGAACTAAAGGTTTCAACTAACATACTCTGACATACACACTTTGACTGACATACATTGATCTACATATTTTGATTGACATACATGGACATACAGATGTTGACTAACATACACTGACATACAGATTTTGATTGTTATACAATGACATATAGACTTTGAATGACATATGATGCCACAGAGACTTTGTGTGACATACAGATGTTGACTAACATACATCAATATTAAGACCTTGACTGACATACACTGGCATTCAGATTTTGACTGACATACACTGGCATACAGACATTGACTAACATACACTGACATAAGATTTTGAATGACAAACACTGACAAACAGATTTTGATTTGCATACACTGACACATAAACTTTGACTGACATACAATGACATAATGTATTTTGAGAACATATGCTAACATGTAGACATACAGCTTTTGAAGTACTGAGACAGAGTCTGACTCACATACAGATTTCAACAGACATATACTGAACTAAAGGTTTTGACTAACAAACACTGATATACAGATTTTGACTGAAATACTCTGACATACACACTTTGACTGAAATAGAGGCTTTGACTGACATACAGATTTTGAATGACATACAGATTTTAATTGACATACACTGACATACAGTGGTTGAGTGTTATACACTGACACACAAACTTTAAATGACATATGATGACATAGGGATTTGTGTGACATACAGACCTTGACTGACATACATTGGCATTCAGATTTTGACTGACATACAGACTTTGACTGACAAACACTGAAAAACAGACCTAGACTAACATACACTGACATAAGATTTTGAATGACACTGACAAACAGATTTTGATTGACATATACTGACACATAGACTTCTACTATCATACAATGACATAATGATTTTTGAGAACATATGCTAACATGTAGACATACATGGACATACATCTTTGAAGGACTGACATCAAGAATTTGACTCATATATATAGATTTTGATTGACATATACTGACAAACAGATCTTGCTTGACATACAGTGACACACAGACTTTGACTCACATTCAATGACATAATGATTTTTAAGAACATACACTAACATGCAGAAACACTGACATACAGCTTTTGAATGACTGACATACAGACTTTGACTGACATACAGTCTTTGACTGGAAGACACTGACATACAGCTTTTAAATGACTGACATACAGACATGGACTGGAAGACACTGACATACAGCTTTTAAATGACTGACAAACAGAATTTGACTGGAAGACACTGACATACAGCTTTTAAAAGACTGACATACAGACTTTGACTGGAAGACACTGACATACAGCTTTTAAATGACTGACATACAGACTTTGACTGGAAGACACTGACATACAGCTTTTAAATGACTGACATACAGAATTTGACTGAAATACACTGACATAGTTTTGACTGGAAGACACTGACATACAGATTTTAAATGACTCACATGCAGACTTTGACTGGAAGACACTGACTGACATACAGCTTTTAAATGACACACAAACAGACTTTGACTGAAATACTCTGACATACACTTTGACTGAAATAGAGGCTTTGACTGACATACAGATTTTGAATGACATACAGATTTTGAATGGCGTACAGATTTTAATTGACATACACAGACATACACTGGTTGAGTGTTATACACTGACACACAGACTTTGAAAGACATATGATGACAGAGGATTTGTGTGACATACAGACACTGACTGACATACAGACACTGACTGACATACAGATGATGACTGACATACATTGACATAAAGACCTTGACTGACATACACTGGCATTCAGATTTTGACTGACATAGACTTTGACTGACAAACACTGAAAACAGACTTTGACTAACATACACTGACATAAGGTTTTGAATGACAAACACTGACAAACAGATTTTGATTGACATACACTGACACATAGACTTTGACTGTCATACAATGACATAATGGTTTTGAGAACATATGCTGACATGTAGACATACATGGACATACATATTTTGAAGGACTGGATTTTGAATGACAAACACTGACAAACAGATTTTGATTGACATACACTGACACATAGACTTTGACTATCATACAATGACATAATGATTTTTGAGAACATATGCTGACATGTAGACATACATGGACATACATCTTTTGAAGGACTGACATCGAGAATTTGACTCACATATAGATTTTGATTGACATATACTGAAAAACAGATCTTGATTGACATACAGTGACACACAGACTTTGACTCACATTCAATGACATAATGATTTTTAAGAACATACACTAACATGCAGAAATACACTGACATACAGCTTTTGAATGACTGACATACAGACTTTGACTGACATACAGTCTTTGACTGGAAGACACTGACATACAGCTTTTAAATGACTGACATACAGACATGGACTGGAAGACACTGACATACAGCTTTTAAATGACTGACATACAGACATGGACTGGAAGACACTGACATACAGCTTTTAAATGACTGACAAACAGAATTTGACTGAAATACACTGACATAGTTTTTGACTGGAAGACACTGACATACAGCTTTTAAATGACTGACATACAGAATTTGACTGGAAGACACTGACATACAGCTTTTAAAAGACTCACATACAGACTTTGACTGGAAGATACTGACATACAGCTTTTAAATGACTGACATACACTGGCATTCAGATTTTGACTGACATACACTGGCATACAGACATTGACTAACATACACTGACATAAGATTTTGAATGACAAACACTGACAAACAGATTTTGATTTGCATACACTGACACATAAACTTTGACTGACATACAATGACATAATGTATTTTGAGAACATATGCTAACATGTAGACATACAGCTTTTGAAGTACTGAGATAGAGTCTGACTCACATACAGATTTCAACAGACATATACTGAACTAAAGGTTTTGACTAACATACACTGATATACAGATTTTGACTGAAATACTCTGACATACACACTTTGACTGAAATAGAGGCTTTGACTGACATACAGATTTTGAATGACATACAGATTTTAATTGACATACACTGACATACAGTGGTTGAGTGTTATACACTGACACACAAACTTTGAATGACATATGATGACACAGGGATTTGTGTGACATACAGACATTGACTGACATACAGATGATGACTGACATACATGGACATAAAGACCTTGACTGACATACAATGGCATTCAGATTTTGACTGACATACAGACTTTGACTGACAAACACTGAAAAACAGACCTAGACTAACATACACTGACATAAGATTTTGAATGACAAACACTGACAAACAGATTTTGATTGACATATACTGACACATAGACTTCTACTATCATACAATGACATAATGATTTTTGAGAACATATGCTGACATGTAGACATACATGGACATACATCTTTTGAAGGACTGACATCGAGAATTTGACTCACATATAGATTTTGATTGACATATACTGAAAAACAGATCTTGATTGACATACAGTGACACACAGACTTTGACTCACATTCAATGACATAATGATTTTTAAGAACATACACTAACATGCAGAAATACACTGACATACAGCTTTTGAATGACTGACATACAGACTTTGACTGACATACAGTCTTTGACTGGAAGACACTGACATACAGCTTTTAAATGACTGACAAACAGAATTTGACTGAAATACACTGACATAGTTTTTGACTGGAAGGCACTGACATACAGCTTTTAAATGACTGACATACATCAATATTAAGACCTTGACTGACATACACTGGCATTCAGATTTTGACTGACATACACTGGCATACAGCTTTTAAATGACTGACATACACTGACATAAGATTTTGAATGACAAACACTGACAAACAGATTTTGATTTGCATACACTGACACATAAACTTTGACTGACATACAATGACATAATGTATTTTGAGAACATATGCTAACATGTAGACATACAGCTTTTGAAGTACTGAGATAGAGTCTGACTCACAAACAGATTTCAACAGACATATACTGAACTAAAGGTTTTGACTAACATACACTGATAAACAGATTTTGACTGAAATACTCTGACATACACACTTTGACTGAAATAGAGGCTTTGACTGACATACAGATTTTGAATGACATACAGATTTTAATTGACATACACTGACATACAGTGGTTGAGTGTTATACACTGACACACAAACTTTGAATGACATATGATGACACAGGGATTTGTGTGACATACAGACATTGACTGACATACAGATGATGACTGACATACATGGACATAAAGACCTTGACTGACATACATTGGCATTCAGATTTTGACTGACATACAGACTTTGACTGACAAACACTGAAAACAGACCTAGACAAACATGCACTGACATAAGATTTTGAATGACAAACACTGACAAACAGATTTTGATTGACATATACTGACACATAGACTTCTACTATCATACAATGACATAATGATTTTTGAGAACATATGCTGACATGTAGACATACATCTTTTGAAGGACTGACATTGAGAATTTGACTCACATATAGATTTTGATTGACATATACTGAAAACAGATCTTGATTGACATACAGTGACACACAGACTTTGACTCACATTCAATGACATAATGATTTTAAGAACATACACTAACATGCAGAAATACACTGACATACAGCTTTTGAATGACTGACATACAGACTTTGACTGACATACAGCTTTTGAATGACTGACATACAGACTTTGACTGACATACAGTCTTTGACTGGAAGACACTGACATACAGCTTTTAAATGACTGACATACAGACATGGACTGGAAGACACTGACATACAGCTTTTAAATGACTGACAAACAGAATTTGACTGAAATACACTGACATAGTTTTTGACTGGAAGACACTGACATACAGCTTTTAAATGACTGACATACAGAATTTGACTGGAAGACACTGACATACAGCTTTTAAAAGATTCACATACAGACTTTGACTGGAAGACACTGACATACAGCTTTTAAATGACTGACATACAGAATTTGACTGAAATACACTGACATAGTTTTTGACTGGAAGACACTGACATACAGCTTTTAAATGACTCACATACAGACTGACGTGCACTGACAAACAGTCTTTGAATGGAAGACACAGACATACAGCTTTTAAATGACTGACATACATACTTTGACTGACATACACTCAAACAAATTTCATACATGTCTTTTGAAAATGACAACTACTTACAAATTGAATAAACAACTTGACACAAATACACACACCTGTATTTAAATTGTTAAAAGTACCCATATAAAATGGATTTGTAAATCATAATTATATACTTATGAACCAAAAATCAGCTCAATATGTACAGGCTTAACACAGAAAAATCTGGACAAGTACAATTTTTACAAAATTTTGTCCAGGGGCTGTAATTCTTTGTAAAGAATGTCATTCGAAACAATCTACAACTCCAATCTGTAACTCATCGTTCACAACTGGTGGGTTTTGGAAGGATAAAAGAATGTAAGGAAGGAAAGACAGATATGCATTAAACTCTAGTTGCATGAAAATATTGTTAAAAAATGAACACTTAGCTAATAAAGACTTATGGTGAATAACTCTGTTAAGGAAAAAAAGTAGTTTACAGTGTATACAGTTTACAGGGCCTTACATCACAGTGTATTGTTATATAATCTCCACAATGATTAGGTAACACAGTGAAAAATTAAAATCTGGAAATACATACGTAAACCATGAGGATTGTCTTTAAAAAATAACAAATAAAAAAAGCAAAATCTTGATCATTCTCAATATCTCAAAAAAAATTTTGTGTTTATTTTCTGTTATTTTACATTTCATTTGCCTTTTCAAAGACTACATTGGTTAATAAGAAATTATGTATGCTGGATGTTTGTGTGTGTGTTTGTACACCAGTCTTATGACACAAAATGTTCTATTTGTTCCTGTTAATGAGAGATTATGTATGCTGGATGTTTGTGTGTGTGTTTGTACACCTGTCTTATGACACAAAATATTCTTTTGTTCCTGTTAATAAGAGATTATGTATGCTGGATGTTTGTGTGTGTGTTTGTACACCAGTCTTATGACACAAAATGTTCTATTTGTTCCTGTTAATGAGAGATTATGTATGCTGGATGTTTGTGTGTGTGTTTGTACACCAGTCTTATGACACAAAATGTTCTATTTGTTCCTGTTAATGAGAGATCATGCATGCTGGATGTTTGTGTGTGTGTTTGTACACCAGTCTTATGACACAAAATGTTCTATTTGTTCCTGTTAATGAGAGATTATGTATGCTGGATGTTTGTGTGTGTGTTTGTACACCATGAGTCTTATGACACAAAATGTTCTATTTGTTCCTGTTAATAAGAGATTATGTATGCTGGATGTTTGTGTGTGTGTTTGTACACCAGTCTTATGACACAAAATGTTCTATTTGTTCCTGTTAATGAGAGATCATGTATGCTGGATGTTTGTGTGTGTGTTTGTACACCAGTCTTATGACACAAAATGTTCTATTTGTTCCTGATAATAAGAGATCATGTATGCTGGATGTTTGTGTGTGTGTTTGTACACCAGTCTTATGACACAAAATGTTCTATTTGTTCCTGTTAATGAGAGATCATGTATGCTGGATGTTTGTGTGGGTGTTTGTACACCAGTCTTATGACACAAAATGTTCTATTTGTTCCTGTTAATGAGAGATTATGTATGCTGGATGTTTGTGTGTGTGTTTGTACACCAGTCTTATGACACAAAATGTTCTATTTGTTCCTGTTAATGAGAGATCATGTATGCTGGATGTTTGTGTGTGTGTTTGTACACCAGTCTTATGACACAAAATGTTCTATTTGTTCCTGTTAATGAGAGATTATGTATGCTGGATGTTTGTGTGTGTGTTTGTACACCAGTCTTATGACACAAAATGTTCTAATAAGAGATTATGTATGCTGGATGTTTGTGTGTGTGTTTGTACACCAGTCTTATGACACAAAATGTTCTATTTGTTCCTGTTAATGAGAGATTATGTATGCTGGATACACCAGTCTTATGACACAAAATGATCCTGTTAATGAGAGATCATGTATGCTGGATGTTTGTTTGTACACCAGTCTTATGAGTGTGTTTGTACACCAGTCTTATGACACAAAATGTTCTACTTGTTCCTGTTAATGAGAGATTATGTATGCTGGATGTTTGTGTGTGTGTTTGTACACCAGTCTTATGACACAAAATGTTCTACTTGTTCCTGTTAATGAGAGATTATGTATGCTGGATGTTTGTGTGGGTGTTTGTACACCAGTCTTATGACACAAAATGTTCTACTTGTTCCTGTTAATGAGAGATTATGTATCCTGGATGTCTGTGTGTGTGTTTGTACACCAGTTTTATGACACAAAATGTTCTATTTGTTCCTGTTAATGAGAGATCATGTATGCTGGATGTTTGTGTGTGTGTTTGTACACCAGTCTTATGAGTGTGTTTGTACACCAGTCTTATGAGACAAAATGTTCTACTTGTTCCTGTTAATGAGAGATTATGTATGCTGGATGTTTGTGTGTGTGTTTGTACACCTGTCTTATGACACAAAATGTTCTATTTGTTCCTGATAATGAGAGATCATGTATGCTGGATGTTTGTGTGTGTGTTTGTACACCAGTCTTATGACACAAAATGTTCTATTTGTTCCTGTTAATGAGAGATTATGCATGCTGGATGTTTGTGTGTGTGTTTGTACACCAGTCTTATGACACAAAATGTTCTATTTGTTCCTGATAATAAGAGATTATGTATGCTGGATGTTTGTGTGTGTGTTTGTACACCAGTCTTATGACACAAAATGTTCTATTTGTTCCTGATAATAAGAGATTATGTATGCTGGATGTTTGTGTGTGTGTTTGTACACCAGTCTTATGACACAAAATGTTCTAATTGTTCCTGTTAATGAGAGATCATGTATGCTGGATGTTTGTGTGTGTGTTTGTACACCAGTCTTATGACACAAAATGTTCTAATTGTTCCTGTTAATGAGAGATCATGTATGCTGGATGTTTGTGTGTGTGTTTGTACACCAGTCTTATGACACAAAATGTTCTAATTGTTCCTGTTAATGAGAGATCATGTATGCTGGATGTTTGTGTGTGTGTTTGTACACCAGTCTTATGACACAAAATGTTCTATTTGTTCCTGTTAATGAGAGATCATGTATGCTGGATGTTTGTGTGTGTGTTTGTACACCAGTCTTATGACACAAAATGTTCTATTTGTTCCTGTTAATGAGAGATCATGTATGCTGGATGTTTGTGTGTGTGTTTGTACACCAGTCTTATGACACAAAATGTTCTAATTGTTCCTGTTAATGAGAGATCATGTATGCTGGATGTTTGTGTGTGTGTTTGTACACCAGTCTTATGACACAAAATGTTCTATTTGTTCCTGTTAATGAGAGATTATGTATGCTGGATGTTTGTGTGTGTGTTTGTACACCAGTCTTATGACACAAAATGTTCTATTTGTTCCTGATATGCTGGATGTTTGTGTGTGTGTTTGTACACCAGTCTTAGAGATCCTGATAATGTATGCTGGATGTTTGTGTGTGTGTTTGTACACCAGTCTTATGACACAAAATGTTCTATTTGTTCCTGTTAATAAGAGATTATGTATGCTGGATGTTTGTGTGTGTGTTTGTACACCAGTCTTATGACACAAAATGTTCTATTTGTTCCTGTTAATAAGAGATTATGTATGCTGGATGTTTGTGTGTGTGTTTGTACACCAGTCTTATGACACAAAATGTTCTATTTGTTCCTGATAATGAGAGATCATGTATGCTGGATGTTTGTGTGTGTGTTTGTACACCAGTCTTATGACACAAAATGTTCTATTTGTTCCTGATAATGAGAGATCATGTATGCTGGATGTTTGTGTGTGTGTTTGTACACCAGTCTTATGACACAAAATGTTCTATTTGTTCCTGATAATGAGAGATCATGTATGCTGGATGTTTGTGTGTGTGTTTGTACACCAGTCTTATGACACAAAATGTTCTATTTGTTCCTGATAATAAGAGATCATGTATGCTGGATGTTTGTGTGTGTGTTTGTACACCAGTCTTATGACACAAAATGTTCTATTTGTTCCTGATAATAAGAGATCATGTATGCTGGATGTTTGTGTGTGTGTTTGTACACCAGTCTTATGACACAAAATGTTCTATTTGTTCCTGATAATCTCAAATTGTACACATTGTTGAATATAGACTTTCTCCCATTCCATGAATACCACTGCTAGTGTACATGTACTTAGTGATGGTTGTCAGTGGGGTTGTTTAAACAGTGAAATATTTGTGTAATTACTGCTATCACTTTTTATGCAGTGGTGGATCCAAAGGGGGGGAGAGGAGGGGGGTGGAATCCCCTTTCTTTTTGTTTGACAACTAATGCTTTTTTATGACGAGATATGGTTGAAACCCTCATCCCCTTTTTATATGACTTGCATGTTGAACCCTCTCCTTTTAAAAATGACTGCATCTGCACCTGTTATAATTATTGAAGTTTTAAAGACTTCAGCATAGGCTATGATTTACCATGAACAATTTGTAATATTTATGAACTATAAGTTGAAAATGTCTCTGTTTGCAAATTATAAAAACATGTAACATTGATTTATAAAACTAACAAAAAATCCCAAGACGGTGGTTCATACTGATATGTTCCACAGTGGATTCATTTGTTTTCTCCATCAGTGTCAATTTTTCATGAATTTGAAGAAAATTGTATTTTGGGGATATTTTAATTTTGTGGTTTTCCCCTAGTCTGAATACAAGTCATACTTTGATGTTCATTTAGATTTGTAGATTATACCTATACCCAAGAAATCAATGGAAATTGTTGCCCCACAAATAATTATGAATTCACAGTATTCTTCTACTTCAACCAGTATGTGGCCACCATTAATAAACTGATTAATTTGCCACTTTTGGATGGACATGTAAATATTTTTATAGAGATTTGTGCTGTAACATTCTATATACAGTGATGTTAAAACATCCTGGACGGTGGTCTGTATGGTCATATAGGTGAGTCTTGAAACATTGCAGACTACCTGCACTGGTGGGTGGTAAGTGGTAGTGAGTTCCAGGCACTTATTGTTATTGGACAGAACGATTCTTTCCTCACTTCTGTTCTATAAGATGGTACTTGGATTCCATTGATGTTTATGTTATGGGATAGTCTGTCTGATGGAGTGACAGAGTTTTCTGTATCAAAATTAACCATTCCGTTGGTAAGTTTGTACATCATTGTGAGTCTTGATGCTATTCATTTTAACATATTAATGTTCAATAAATTGACTAGTTTAAAATAAACAACTGGATAAGACATTTTGACATTTGAATGTTTTTATGAAAATGTATTTCACTAAAATGCTGGCTTATGATTTATTTTTAGATTACCATTTATAGTGATGGCGTGTATGTTGATATCATCGTAGGTTGACCTGACCTCAGGATATTTCTTAATCTTTGATGGGAAGACCATAGGCATCTTCTTCATATCTATATATCCATCTGTATAAAAGAAGTCTTCATAAATATTTTCAATAGATTAAATACATACAAACTGCCCTTATATATCTCGTTTCACTTTTTTAAAACAAAAATCTGCCACAAAATTGACTCAAATTCATGACTTCATATTCATGAAATCAATAAATAAAAAAGAAATATTTTTTGAATTCTTTCAAATGTAAAAAAAAAAACCCATTAAAATACATGTACTTATATAATTTAGATCGATCTCAATAAATCACTGGAGCATTCCTTAAGTGTTGTTGTTATAGGACCTTCTACATTTTATATAATTTAGTTATAATTATTAATTACATAATGCAAGAAATGATCTTTCCATTGAACTAATAAGGAACATAACAGTTTGCAGTTTCTTTACTGCAAAATGAAGTTAAATACCTTGGAAAAAGCAGAGTCTATGTACACTGATGTCACTGAACATTGTCTTAGCATTAGGATATTTGAGAGTGGTGCCATCTAGGTGAGATGGTAGTAGGATGACAGACAATGGTAAGTTTGAGTCACGATATGTCAGCCATTTCAGTAGTTTTCTGGAATGTTTTGTGATGGTTTGTTCCTGAACAGTTGGACGAGTTATGGACTGATAACAAAAACTGAAACTAAATAAAGCAGTTTTCTTCCATTCTGGGTCAATCATCTCCAAAGCTCCACTACTACCCTGAAAAAGATGAAACAAAATCTTAATATTCAATGAAATTAATAAATGCCTATATAAAATTCACAAATCACATTCATTATGCTAACCAGGTGTGTATTCCAGGGGATTTGGTGTATAGGGGGTGGGGGAGGGTTCCTGAGAATAAGGAATTATTTTGACACAAAACATTGGCTATGATTTAACCTTTATTACAGTTTTCCCCTGTTATTTATGGGGCTGTAATAAATTTGTATTTTGTATAATGTAGAAGAGTTAAATTTGTGGTACATCAATACCCACAAAATCCACAAAAATAAGCACATTGAATTAAAATTCCATTATAGACTCAATGGCCCAATCATGAATAATGTTTCTTAAACAGTGAAGAATAGTTTATACTGAACATTTAGCCTATTCATGAAGATTGAGAAAATCCTGGGCCTTAACTATGATGACTCAGCATAAATTCACAGTTTACAGTATGCATAGTTTAGTTAAAGCCCTGAATGCAAAATAAATTCATTATATGTGCATATTAGTAATATAAATTGTTTAGAAGTGCTTATATTTACTCTTCGCAGTCATTGAAACTCATAGATCCTTCATGAATATTATTGGTGGGGTGTTTTTATTCTGTCGATAACCCAAAAGTAAGCCGTAGCACCTAAATTAGCTTTTTTGTGATCACGGCATAAAAAATACAAGCTAGAAATAAAAAAATACCTCAATAAAACTTACAATAGTGTGTTCTATCCTAAATATGCACTAAATATTCCATATTGCTAGAAACAGCAGAATAATTTAGGAAATTTGAGGCCCCAGGGGCAAAAAACCAAGAAAAATGCCTACCCCCTGGTCATAAAACAAATAATTTAACTTGTAAATGCTATGACTTTATTATTTTAAAGGTCTTTTGTATAGAAACCAATAACTGTACTTGGAAGTTATGCAAATTCAGATGTTAGCAGTCATTTCTATAAAACTTTTAGTTAATTCATACATCAGACTGATATCTTCATTCATACAACTTTTGCAAATATGGCTGTGTTTAAACACTTCTAGTTCATATATTAGCTAAATTATGTTAGATATATGGTAAGAGATGAAACTGTTGTGACAAGATTTCTTAACTGACCATTTGAGGCAGTAATTGTGGACTTTCATTGACAAATAGGCATACAGTAAGATGTGGACTGGAGACAGAGGCAGGATTGGACACTTTATATAATCTTGAATGTTGGAATGATTAGCTGCTAAACATTACATTTATAGTGTTCTGAAATGCTTTCAATTTGTTATCAAAATAGTTTCAAACAGGTTCTAGACATTTCATGTCAGAAAACATGCTCATAGGGTAAGATGGCAATAATTAAAGTCTTGTTTTCAAATTCTGTAAAAATTGATACAGGGTGGGGGTATAAAATGTACTGTAAAAGAAAACTTAGAGTATATGCAGTGATTTCTTTCAGGCTATAATTCTGAGATATAAGTATTGTTGTGAGAAAAGTGTTTTAGAAAGTTTTCTATTGGAATAAATGTTAGTATAGGTTGCACTTTGTAAATACAGCTGCTTTTCAAACCACGCCTCTTTTGGGGAGATATAGAATATTCATAG
Source organism: Mytilus coruscus (assembly GCA_017311375.1). Classification (NCBI taxonomy): domain Eukaryota; kingdom Metazoa; phylum Mollusca; class Bivalvia; order Mytilida; family Mytilidae; genus Mytilus; species Mytilus coruscus. The sequence continues at coordinate 8,465,347 of CM029597.1, read as the reverse complement.
ACAATTAATTTTGTTTACGTACTGGTTCCCGGATATGATCTCTATGTTTCATCTCGTAGAGACATAATTTGGGAATGTTACCAGTAAATATACATATTCATAGTGATCAAGTTGAAGTCTGTGGAAATCCTGAAGTCAAGGTTGGGGTAGTATAGAAATTTAATGTAAGTTTAAACTCTTAGAAGTTCAGGGCATATAAACGTTGAAAATATGCCGCACAGCCCTATATTTTGACCTTTGAAAAAAATAGTAGTGCATATGAACTTTCCATTCTAGGATATATTTTTTTTCAAAACTTCATAGTAAAAGTGGTATAGTTTTAGCCGTGAAAGGAGTTCCTATGGAAATTGCATTGTTGATATTTACAGAAATGCAACCTAAACTATCTGCAATTCAATATATCTGAAATTAAAATGTTCATATGATGCATACATTAATAATATTAGAATGCTAGGGCAGGATATATTTACATTTATTTCAACAAAGAATATCAAAAGATTTTATCAATCACTGATTCAATTGGCTAATTGCACTTTTAGTTTTTAAGTACAATATATCACTTTGTGTAAAGATTTTTGAAGTTGTTATGAATAATCAGTCAGGGCGTTACTTAAACAAGTTATTTTTAGTTACTTAAATAGGTAATTTTTGTTTTTAAAATTATAAAATTACTCAATAGAGTTATTTTAAATTTCAATAAAAGCATGGACTAAATGTAGTATGTGAATTTTTACATCATTTTATATCATAAAATTAAGAATTTATTAAATTTGAGAGGAGTATAGAGATAAAGGGTTACTTTAAATATAATGACAAAATATTACTTGAATAATATTAAAGTCATTTTATACATCTTTGAAAGAAATAGTAATAACACTTATTTAAGGAACATATGTAATTGTTTTGGGTTACAAATTATAAATAACTTCAAGTCTTAATTAAATTACAAGTTTCTATCTATTCATATCTGTCTATTTTCAAGATTTTCAAGGAAAATGATATTTTAATAGTCCTGAGAGACCAATCTTTGACCCAGAAGTGTCAATATGAAAGATAAGTGCGTCAGTAAGGCAATAAGTGTTTCAGAAGGATTAGATTTTTATATTTCAAGGGAAAAATAACCAGATGACTGTGAAAATTTGTTAAAGCTAGTAAAATCTGTATAATTGGACACCTATAAAAACAAGCATTCTGTGAGTATTGCATTGCAATACATAGTCCCCTACCGGTTACAAATTCATTGTAATGGAACGAAATTCTAACTTGATATATAACTTGTCATGGTGTAAACTACATAAAAATATCAAGTCAAAATCTTCAAGCATGATGAAAAAAACTGTTGAAAACTGATTATTTAAGTGAATTTTCTATGTCCAAAGACCATAACTCTGCACAAAATTATCAGACTGGAACAAAAATCCAACTTAACTGTAAAAAACTATATACTAATTATCAAATCAATATCTTCAAGAATGACAAACAAACCTACCACTAAATTCTTCAAACAATTTACCAAAGAAAAGGAAAAAATCCAAAATGTCATTTTGTCTTTTAAAAGTCTTTTAAAAAATGAGTTATTTCCCTTTGAATAGAAATCTACTAATCAATAAATATTTCATCAAAAATTTAATTCTAGGGAAAGGGGTTTAACTGAACAAAGAGAAAAGCTAAAATCGTGAAAATTGAACTTGACCCATAGCTTGTCATGATAAATCAATAAACCAAATATCAAATCAATATCTTCAAGCATGAAGAAAAAAAGTCTGAAAAACTGATTTGCGGACTGACAGATGGACAGACAGACAGACGGATGGAGTGCAAACCTAAAGTCCCCTTTGACTTCGTCAGTAGGGGACTAATAATATTTAGAAAAGTTACTTATATAAGCTTCGTTTTCAACATTACTTGTATAGGTAATTTTAAAAGTTACTTGTTTAAGTAATGCCCCTGACTGATAATAGAAATGAAATATTTGATACTATTATTTGTTATAAATATAGATTCTACCACTGCGTCAAGTGTATTAAATATTTATCCACTTGAGACAGTTAAATTTTCAAATCTGAAACGCATGGCTTGATAAATATCGTATTGCACAAGATTTGGTGGTTAATGAATTGGTTTCTCTAATGATTTTTAAACGATATGCAGACAAATTCATTCGTTTCTTCCGAAAGATCTGCAAAAAGATGTGTTCTTTCTATGTGATGTCAGCAGACATGGTTGCCTTTTTTCGTGACATCACAATAGGAAATTCAGAGGAAAGCAAGAAAATTTGACATCATAATCAAATTTTGACTAATGAAGAACTGAGATCAAACCACACATTGATTAAATAAAAATAATCAACAGGTCAGGAAAAGGATAAATTGTGTAAGAATTAGAGAAATATATTTATTCTATTGATAGCAAGATCAGAACTCGATCATTGAGAATTAATTAAAATTTTGTCAGATTTTATGTGAAGATTATGAGGGCATGTTATCAGTCGCTGTCTAGAAGCAGGCACATTCCATCACTTGCTTTTTGTCCAATTCAGCTCTATAATTAGGTATCATTAGTTTTTACATAAGTTTTTGTATTGTTTGAAAGTGCATAGAAACTGTTTGCCTATATAAAGGTCATATCTAGTTGGTATAGTGCAGTGAGTTAGATCAAATCAAAGTGTCCTTTATTTCTCTATTCTTTAATTTTTAGACCATTTTCTCTATGTTTATATTTTTTGCCCATTAGTCTATATTCTTTTTTTTTTTTTACCCCATTATTCTCTATTCTTTATATTTTGCACCCCATTATTCTCTATTCTTTAAATTTTTGCACCCCATTATTCTCTATTCTTTATTATGTTTTCCTACTTTAATTTCTATTCTTTGATAGTCCATTATATTAGTGTTTTGCCTATTATTCTCTATTCTGTAAACCCTATCCAGACCCTCTTAAACAGTGTCTTAATTATCTCCCATTTTTGTTACTTTATATAGCACAGGGTATTTCCAGTTTAATAATAATAATAATAATAATAAATTCTTTATTTAACGAAGGTAACTCATTTAACATACAATTTTTATCTCACACAAGGCCTTCACACATTTAAATGAACAATTCATATAACAATCAATGTATATAACACAATCAACAATAGAGATGTACACAATTACAAATGTATATACACAAGCATGAAAACAGACTGTAGAACTAGCATGGCAAGAATGTCCTAAAAAAAATTTGTAAAGTTTGTCTACTCATTTTGTTTTGTGATAAAGAGATTAGCACATTTCATCTTAAAGCTTTTATATGTCTTAAATCCTTTATATCATTTGGCAAACTATTCCAAATGATTAGACCAGAATACTGAAAAGTCTTTTGAAGTATTCAGACTTTGGCCTTGGTATATGAAGATGTCCAGTTTGTTGATATGTTTTCCATCGACAATTATGATGAATCTTAAAATGAAAGTAATTTGATTAAATCTTTCAACAGGAAAAATATCTGGTTCCCCTTTGAAAATATAACAGAAAGGTAATATTTATAATGATAAATAATTAGTATTATAAATTGCTAAAATAGAGATACTCAGCCATTAAATGAAAATGAAAGTCATAGACAAGGAAATGAAAATCTTACTCAATGAAACCTTTCATAACATTTCTCAATATTATCATATGGTCTAATATCAATTCTATGTTTAATAGAATTAATAAAACAAAAACAATTTTGGACATACAGCCTCGAGGGGTAGACCCCCTCTGCCTTTCATTATTTTGTGCTACGTACACTGAATTTTAAAAAAATTGAAATGTAGGGAATCTGTCATTTATAAGACAGCAGCACAACCACACAAAAAAAAAAATCAAAAAGACATCTAACCATGTCCATAACATATATATCAAGCTTTACCTGTACATCAACCCAATCAAGACAAATGGTTCATAATTTTAACAGATTACCAAAGCAGTTATTAAAACTAAATTAAACCTTTCTTTGATGGAATAGTAGTGGATGAAGTATTTTATAATACCAAATAGAAAATTCATGAATAATATGGGATAACTAAATTTGACTAGTTTTATAAAAAGTTAAGATAATGAGTGAATATCAAAGAGAAGCCAACATTTTTTAAAGTGTATAACTATTTAAAACTAATTACACTGATGCCTTAATTAAACCCAGTCTTTGTGAAAAACGATTTGCTTACTGGCTGAAATCATTTTTACCAAGTTTTACACATCTGTAAGGCTTGTAACTCTTCTTTTAAAAGTTTATTTCTGTACAATATTTTCGCCTGCAGAGTCTGTAGTTAAATGTGGAGACACAGTAGCCTCATTCAGTTTTTAATTGTGTAAGTAGATTATGATTTTTTATTTTATTTTATAGCATGGACAGAGAAGATCGTCATCGTTACTTTATAGTAGGATCCGTCATACTAGAGGTAGTCACTCCATTGTTCTGGAAGAGGATAGAAATTGATTATACAAGCTGTGGCTTAGCATCACTACAAGATTTCTTAAATAAACAATCCACAATTCACATCCTGTTCCACCTACGACACAGAAACACTTGGTGCTGCAAGGACAAGACAAAATGTTCCAATAATCGATCACTTCCACTCCAATACTGTCAATGGGATCTACTGTATACAGAAACTAATCCTGGTGTGAATCCACATGACTGCCACTGTAAGTTCTCCGCCAATCCTGTACAACTAGGCGATCTAGACATCACCTTAGCAAGCCTGATTCTACTTAACTGCTGCAACCTTACACCTGATGAAAAAGCTGCCATCAAAAAGTTACGACAATACAAGAATGATTACCTCAGTCACAATATAAAAGGGGCAATAACCAAAAGAGAGTACAGAACACTATGGGCAGACCTGACAAACTTTATCTTACAACTGGACCCCAGTAAACAAGATAACCTGACTAGGATAGAGGCCAGACCACTAGATGAAGCTTTATGTAGCAGATATTGTATTAGTCTTCTTGATCTCCATGAAAGACTTGATGAGGTAAGTCGCGTATTTGTCACACTCTGTTAAAAACAGATTCTCTAATAAAAGTCATCTAAAATGAGCTGTAAATATATTTCTCTGAAAGTAATTCTGAGGAACATTGTTTTGGAATCAGATAATTCAACCTTATCAAATCTTATAAAAATTTAAAGAAATGTATATATATATATATATATATGGGTCATTATAAAAAAAAACATGCAAAACTATGTTATTTGGTCTTTTCAAGTCAAAAGACATGAAACTATATCAAAATGTATCAAAATAACTATTGCATATGAAAGATATGAATGTTTTGTGATACACTATACACAGTTTACAGTATGAAGTGTTATAAAAACATTCTTAATTTTTTCTCAAACCCTTGGATATAGCCAGAATCAACTGTTATTTTTTACTATAAATCCCTTCAGACCTGAAATAGGGCTATTATTCATATCATTTGTTATTAGAAATTGTCACTTTTTATTTAATTTGATACATACAAACATTTTTTTAATGATTTGGAAGGTGTATGTTGGTTTTATAATAAAGAATTTAACCAAAAGGAAAAGTCTCATTTTTTAAGTCAATGGTGTAACCAAAAGACAAATTGGCAGGGTAAGAGTTATCTTTCTCAATATTTCAGCATTTACAATAGTTTTTCCCTTAGCAATGTTACCTGTAAGCATGTTATGCAAAAGAAAACAAACATTTATGTTGAAAATTTAGTAAAAAAATATTAAAAGTAAGTACAAGCTATATCGTAATTGAAAATAGTGTCCATGGTGTACCCTTATAAAAATCTTTTTTTTTTTTTAAATTCCTGAACTTTGAATTATGAAATATATTGATTGTAGTTATAGTGTTACTGTCAATGGTGAGACCATTTTAATAAAATAACACCATTGACCAGCTTAGTAACACCACTGAATATATTATGACAATCAGCATTTTTTGGTGTTTCTTTCATGTTTAACAAGCGAAACATCATATTATTTATAACAAACAATACTTATTTAACAATGTTTTAACAATATCATGTATTACATATACAAAGTTTTCAAAAACTGGTATGCTGGTAACACCAATGACACTATTTAGTAACACTACTGACATTTTTAGTTATTGATATTATGTTATATAATTTGAGATTTTTAAGCCTAAGAATTATTTTTTCTTCTTTTTCTTTTGCTCAGTGTTCTCTGTTTTGTGTTCAGTACTTAATAAAAGTAAAATTTGAAATGTGTTGTCAATGGAGTTACTGAAGAGTCAGTGGTGTTACTATATAAAAATGCGATACTTTTTAATTTTTATTCATAAATGAAAGCGTTTTTAAGTTGTATACGAAGGATTAAGCATATTCTTATCATTTCATCTTATACATTATACATATATTCAATTTAAGTGTATTTTTAGTATTTACAACAGCCATTAGACAGCCAACTTTTTACGACAATGTATTCTGAAATTTATGTTTAAAAAGAATGTATAGCTAGAGGAATAATGTCAATAAGTAGTAATTTAAACCTTAATAACAAATTAGAACAGTTGTTTGATGTTTAACAATAATATTTAGTACCTAAATGCATGTTTTAAATTGGTAACACCATTGACACGATTCTATCAAAGGATGACCTAAAATTGTTAAAATTGAAGGAACCCTTCATTTTTCCCATTGCATATTTCTGAAAATAGTTGCTACCATACTATAGAATAGAGGGACACATTTAAATGTTTTAAACAATGACATTGTTTTTCCAAATATTACTTCATCGAAATTTGCATGTTTTTTGATAATGACCCATATAGTTAGAACTTCTGAATTTTTTATCAGACCATCATGATCAAATTAGCAAGGGAAACATTTAACCCAAAGTTTATTAGTTTATTATGATGGTTTCTGTAAAGAAGGGGTATTAAACAATTACAATCATTGACAGACACAAATGGATGCCAAAATTTAAGTTCTTCTTCTTCATCGTCATTCAGACAGTACTTCTCTATATAAGTTCCTTATAAATTGTTCTTGAGCAACGTAAACCAGGACTGATACTTGGCAATTTCTTTCTTCTTCAAACTTTCTTACACAGGTATGGAGAAATGGCAACATCGATGTAAGGCGTCAAAGAAAAAAATTATAATAGCCTTTCAAGACGTCATAATTATTTGGACTATCATGTCATATGCAACAATTAATACTAAGTATCATTTATATACTCTAAGGAATTCAAAAGTTCTGTACCAGACACAACCTGCATGGTCAGACAAATGTGATCAATTCCAAGAAAGGGGTTGGGTTAGGGATGGGGATGGTATAAATAAGACTTACATAACTAAAAGTGGTATTAATAAAATTGAGAATGGAAATGGGGAATGTGTCAAAGAGACAACAACCCGACCACAGAACAGACAACAACAGAAGGTCACCAATAGGTCTTCAATACAGCGAGAAATTCCGCACCGGAGGCGTCCTTAAGCTGGCCCCTAAACAAATATATATACTAGTTCAGTGATAATGGACGTCATACTAAACTCCAAATTATACACAAGAAACTAAAAGTAAAAATAATACAAGACTAACAAAGGCCAGAGGCTCCTGACTTGGGACAGGCGCAAAATGCGGCGGAGTTAAACATGTTTATGAGATCTCAACCTCCCTATACCTCTAGCCAATGTAGAAAAGTAAACGATAACAATACGCACATTAAAAGTCAGTTAAAGAGAAGTCCGAGTCCGATGTCAGAAGATGTAACAAAAGAAAATAAACAAAATGACAATAATACATAAATAACAACAGACTACTAGCAGTTAACTGACATGCCAGCTCCAGACCTCAATTAAACTGATTGAAAGATTATGTCTTCATCATATGAATATCAGGCACAATCCCTCCCGTTAGGGTTTAGTATCATACCATCATAAAATATATGAGAAGAGCATAACCCGTGTCATGCCAACAACTGGTTTTAAATAAATGTGTTTAGTTCCGATGCAAAGACCCTATAAGTGAATCAATATTAAAGCCAAAATATGCAATCTTTAATGACCTGACAACAGTATCGTAACTATATCCCTTCTTAATAAGTCTATTTAAAGGTTTTGTTAGCTTCTGCGGTGAATACTGACATTTTAGTGCTTTATAAAGAATATTACCATAAAAGATTGGATGTGAAATACCTGAACGTATAAGAAGTCTGCATGTTGAGCTATATTTACGAATGATGTCCTTGTACCGATGATAAAATTTAGTAAATGTTTTGACTAGTTTGTGATATCGAAAACCCTGGTGTAATAATTTTCAGTAATACATAAATTTCTTCGTTAAAATCTGAAACGTTGTTACATACACGAGCGAATCATACAAGTTGAGATATATAACACCGTAAGATGGTGACAAGGAACGTCACCATCTAAAAATGGATAATTAACGATAGGAAATGAAAAATCATCTCTTTTATCATAAATTTTGTATTAAGCTTTCCGTTAATGATATGGATATCAAGATCGAGGAAAGGGCAGTGGTCATTGTTAGTATTAGCTTTATTTAAAGTAAGTTCAACAGGATAAATTTCTTTAGTATACATACTGAAGTCGTCATTATTGAGAGCCAATATATCATCCAAATATCTAAAAGTATTATTAAATTTTGTATCAGATGTTGTTTCGATGGGTCTTTGCTGATTTTAGTCATAAATTGTAACTCATAGCAATACAAAACAGGTCCGCAATAAGTGGTGCACAGTTAGTCCCCATTGGAATTCGATAACCTAACGATATACGGAATCTCCAAAGCGAACAAAAATATTATCTAGTAAAAATTCAAGGGCAGATATAGTATCAAAGCATGTCCAATTGACATATTTCTTTTGTTTATTGCTACTAAAAAATGACCTAAAGAGTTAGAACATATGTATTCACATTCTGACTTTTTAAATGCCCATTTAATTAGGTGTGTGAATTTTTTCTTAATGAGAATGTGAGGCAATGTGGTATACAGGGTAGAAAAATCAAAACTTTGAACAGATTCAAAATCACCAATATAAGCATGCAATTTATCAAGTACTTCCAACGAGTTTTTGACACTCCAAAAGTAATTAATTCCACTATTTTCAAAGGCCTTATTTGAACAATTTATTATCAGGTTTTGATTGTACCAAGTGAACTGGTAAGAAGAATAGACAATTTAGTAGTGGAACAATGGCTTGAAGACGAAATAAATCTATATTTGTAAGGTGTTTTATGTAGCTCGAAGCCAGTACATAGTTGGGACTTTCATTGTATTTGGTTCTGCTTGTAAAGAGGTAGCTAAAAGTTTATGTTTGTTACAGATGTCGTTTTCTGAAAATGGAGTCAGTTGGAATGTTGGTGAATTGGTGATTTCTTTTTCAGAACCTCAATGTAAAATTTCGTCAAACAATAATGATATTATTAGCAGCTTTATCGGCCGGGACAAAACAAATTCCTTGGCTAGTTCTTTAAGTTTATGTTTGATACGAGAAATAGGTTTATTATGGTTGTTGTTAAGAGTAAAATGTTCTTTAAAATGTTGAATACGATATCAACTATGTTCATTACTGAATTAAAAAAGAGTCCAAAGATTTTTGTCAGCTTTTTCCCGCTTTATCCATTTTAAACAGTAAGTATGGAGTGAGTCGTGGATGATATTACGACACTCATTCCAATTAATGATTGACGGGGACGATATTTAGGTCCTTTACTGAGGAATGATTTTAACTCTCGGTCTTGAACGATGTTAAGATCTCCTGTTATAACATGGGAAATGGGTCCATAAATGTATTCGAATTACTACAATTACATGAAGTAGGTGTATTTTCACTGATATTAACATCTTTACACAATTGGCTATAATTAAACACATATTTCGGGTAGATTTCTTGTAAATATAACAAATAAGAGGAGCTCAGTATTATCAAAATATCCAGGAATTTGTTCTTTAACAGAATGGTCGTTAAAATACCGGCAATATTTACAAAATCAAAACCTTTATTGACATACTTTATTTTAATAAAATGTTTTTATGATCTTCAGGGCGATCAATTTTGGGAAACAGTTTAGAATAACAATATGCCATTATAATTTGAACGATTTCATACTTAGGACTGCTATATGAAATTGTGTTGCAATCCTCTAAAATTTTATTTAACTTATTAACCGGTAATGAACAGAGCTTTGTTAACAGATAATGTCTGCCGTTGTTTTTGAAATAGAAATTAGGTCCGAAATATTGGTATGATTGGTCCGAAATTTTCTTTGATTGCGATTTTTCTACGACCATGAGAACGGTTTTTTGAACAGTTTTAGAAACTATATCCAAAATGTTAACAGAATTGGTTCTTGATATATTACCAATTCCCATGATATTATCATTAAGACCGAGAGGGTAGACTGTCTGTAATTTTTTAATTTTTTAACCCTTTCATCCCCGACGATGCCTTTAGGCATCACCTGTCGCTTGCCCAACGATGCCTCAAGGCATCGTTTTGTCGGTATTTTAAAAATCAGTTTCTAATCGAAATGACAGGGCGTATGAACGAGAAAATTGACGCAGTCATGGAGGGTATTATGAAATTTGTTTCTATGCTTCGTTTTGTGCAATCGTACGGTTTAAAATAAGAAAAATACAGTTGAAACTTAGTTCACAGCGGTGGTAAATTAATGGCTTCCTCCGTGGAGCAACATGGGTTCAACAGCCCTGTTTATTTCAATGTTTTACATTTCGAAAAAGGTCTACGGTACTCTGGTGAAAATCACAAATGTTTATTCTTTGATAGTCCATTATGCTGCACGTTTAACTCTATTCTGTAAACCCTGTCCAGATCCTCTTAAACAGTGTCTTAATTATCTCCCATTTTGTTACTTTATATAGCACAGGGTATTTCCAGTTTGTTGATCTGATTTCCATTGACAATTATGATGAATCTTAAAGGGAAAGTAATTTGATACAATCTTTCAACAGGAAAATATCTGGTTCCCTTTGAAAATATAACAGAAAGGTAATATTTATAATGATAAATAATTAGTATTATAAATTGCTAAAATAGATACTTAGCATTAAATGAAAATGAAAGTCATAGACAAGGAAATGAAAAATCTTACTCAATGAAACCTTTTCATAACATTTCTCAATATTATCATATGGTCTAATATCAATTCTATGTTTAATAGAATTAATAAAACAAAACAATTTTAGACATACAGCCTCAAGGGTAGACCCTCTGCCTTTCATTATTTTGTGCTACGTACACTGAATTTTCAAAAATTGAAATGTAGGAATCTGTCATTTATAACAGACAGCAGCACAACCACACAAAAAAAATCAAAAGACATCTAACCATGTCCATAACATATATATCAAGCTTTACCCGTACATCAACCCAATCAAGACAAATGGTTCATAATTTTAACAGATTACCAAAGCAGTTATTAAAACTAAATTAAACCTTTCTTTGAAGGAATAGTAGTGGATGAAGTATTTTATAATACCAAATAGAAAATTCATGAATAATATGGGATAACTAAATTTGACTAGTTTTATAAAAGGTTAAGATAATGAGTGAATATCAAAGAAAGCCAACATTTTTTAAAGTGTATAACTATTTAAAACTAATTACACTGATGCCTTAATTAAACCCAGTCTTTGTGAAAACGTTTTGCTTACTGGCTGAAATCATTTTACCAAGTTTTACACATCCGTAAGGCTTGTAACTCTTCAAAAGTTTATTTCTGTACAATATTTTCGCCTGCAGAGTCTGTAGTTAAATGTGAGACACAGTAGCCTCATTCAGTTTTTAATTGTGTAAGTAGATTATGATTTTTATTTTATTTTATAGCATGGACAGAGAAGATCGTCATCGTTACTTTATAGTAGGATTCATACTAGAGGTAGTCACTCCATTGTTCTGGAAGAGGATAGAAATTGATTATACAAGCTGTGGCTTAGCATCACTACAAGATTTCTTAAATAAACAATCCACAATTCACGTCCTGTTCCACCTCGACACAGAAACACTTGGTGCTGCAAGGACAAGACAAAATGTTCCAATAATAGATCACTTCCACTCCAATACTGTCAATGGGATCTACTGTATACTGAAACTAATCCTGGTGTGAATCCACATGATTGCCACTGCAAGTTCACAGCCAATCCTGTTCAACTAGAAGATCTAGATATCACGTTATCCAGCCTGATTCTACTTAGCTGCTGCAACCTTACACCTGATGACAAAGCTGCCATCAAAAAGTTACGACAATACAAGAATGACTACCTGAGTCACAATATAAAAGGGCAATAACCAGAGTACAGAACACTATGGACAGACCTGACAAACTTTGTCCTACAACTTGACCCTAGTAAACAAGATGACCTGACTAGGATAGAGGCCAGACCACTAGATGAAGCTTTATGTAGCAGATATTGTATTAGTCTTCTTGATCTCCATGAAAGACTTGATGAGGTAAGTCACATTTGTCACACTCTGTTAAAACAGATTCTCTAATAAAAGTCATCTAAAATGAGCTGTAAATATTTTCTTCTGAAAGTAATTATGAGGAACATTGTTTTGAATCAGATAATTCAACCTTATCAAACCTTAAAAATTTAAAGAAATGTATATATATATAGTTAGAAATGAATTTTTCATCAGACCATCATGATCAAATTAGAGAAACATTTAACCCAAAGTTTATTAGTTTATTATGATGGTTTCTGTAAAGAACGGGTATTAAACAATTACAATCATTGACAGACACAAATGGATGCTAAAATTTAAGTTCTTCTTCTTCATCGTCATTCAGACAGTACTTCTCTATATGAGTTCCTTATAAATTGTTCTTGAGCAACGTAAACCAGGACTGATACTTGGCAATTTCTTTCTTCTTCAAACTTTCTTACACAGGTATGTAGAAATGGCAACATCGATGTAAGGCGTCAAAGAAAAAAATATAATAGCCTTTCAAGATCATAATTATTTGGACTATCATGTCATATGCAACAATTAATACTAAGTATCATTTATATACTCTAAGGAATTCAAAAGTTCTGTAACAGACACAACCTGCATGGACAGACAAATGTGATCAATTCCAAGAAAGGGGTTGGGGTAGGGATGGGGATGGTATAAATAAGACTTACACAACTAAAAGTGGTATTAACCCTTTCATCCCGACGATGCCTTTAGGCATCACCTGTCGTGCCCAACGATGCCTCAAGGCATCACCTAGCGTTAAACGATGCCTCAAGGCATCGTTTTGTTGGTATTTAAAAATCAGTTTCTAATCCAAAAGACAGGGCGTATAAACGAGAAAATTGAAGCAGTCATGGAGGGTATTAGGAAATTTGTTTCTATGCTTCGTTTTGTGCAATCGTACGGTTTAAAATAAGAAAATACAGTTGAAACTTAGTTCACGGCGGTGGTAAATTAATGGCTTCCTCCGTGGAGCAACATGGGTTCAACAGCCGTTTATTTCAATGTTTTACATTTCAAAAAGGTCTACTCCGTGAAAATCACAAATACTTATTCTGTGACCTCATTTGCATATCAATGCCGACATTTAGGGGTATTTCATCCAACATTTCATTGAAAGTTGTTATTCAGATTCGGATGAGTTAAATTAGTTATTTCTTCAAATGTGCCTGCAAATGGCCATGGCAAACATTTATTCAGTCCAAAATGAGACCGCATGCAAATCTCCACTTGTGTTTTGATTTTTAATTCTATTTTATAAATAAATTGACCTTTGAAGACCACCTTCAGTTAACCAATTAAAATGGAGATTCCATTTTACGTCAGTAATATCATGTGAGATGTCATGTGCTTGCAGTAAAATAATGTATATAGATATAGGAAGATGTGGTGTGAGTGCCAATGAGACAACTCTCCATCCAAATAACAATTTATAAAAGTAAACCATTATAGGTCAATGTACGGCCTTCAACACGTGCATGTTTCAAGCTATGAACACAAAATATACACAAGACTGAGAGGAAAGCAATACATTTTCTAAATTTATTGACCAATACACCCACCCAATATGCCCTAGGTAATAGTGGCTTAAACACTTGAAGTTTACGTTTTAAGGTACCTTAACTACAGGAAAGGAGTAATGTGACTAATAAGTACTTCTGAAATATTGAGTCTTTTCAGATTTCAAACCATATAAATTAGTATTACAAGTGACATATTATATGATGTTTCATAATGAAACAAATTAAAAAAATAAAATGTAAAAGAAAGACTTTCATTTCAATATCAAATTTTAGACACCACAGATAATACCAAATTCTTATATTTTACAAAACTGGAAAACAAATAAACTATTTTCACATAAAAATATATGCAACCAACAGAAGGTATGTGATATGCCAGTCATACATACTACTAAGTAAATAATATCTTGTGTAAATATACATGAGGGTAAATGTTGGGACAGGGTATACATACAATTGTTAGACAAGCAACCCAACTAAACAAAAAACCCTTAAGATATTCAGTTGTCACCTAGACAGAGGATTAAGGCATGAACTCATATGTATTACATTGATGTTTACTGGGTGTAATTCAACGCAAAATGATTTGTTCTGTTTCCCCGTACCATAAGGAAAGAAGGAAAAAAATACTGGTACTTGAAAATTGGCTGTGTTTTATAAATTTCTTTTATCGCTTTAATCTGATTAGTCTGACAGTGTTAATTTTGTGCAGATCCAAGGATGTTAGTATCAAACTTAAAAGCAGAAATTATTAGAAAAATATTTCAAACTCAGTGTCATTTAGGCTCTGGTATATATATATATATATATATATATATATATATATATTAGGTCACAGGTGTCAGATAGCTTTAATGTTATATTAGGAAATCAGAAGTTTTACGTAATGAATAAGGGAAATATTGGATTCTATATATAATGCTAAAAGTGACATGTCATATAGGCAGTAAATATATGGTATTTCACTGTCTCTGTCTGGTGTGTGTGTTTTATTTTTATTTTATTTTTTTTTGGGGGGGGAGGGTAACAAAATTGAATAAAAGAGGTAAATTCCAAATATTTTTTTTCAAGGAATATTTTGAAAAACCTGGGTGTTGTTTAAGAAATTTCAATTCCAAATGTAAAAGTCCAAGTGTTTTAGTAAGTTCAGATAATAAATCCTAAAAGTATCTTGTGTAAAATGTATGCAACTATAAATAAATCATCAACGTTCCAATGATAGGAAAGTGAAAGTAAACATTTTATATTCAGACTTCTAGAAAATCAAGAGACCATTTCTTTTTAATTTCCTCCTTAAAATCAGGTGATTTTTACGCTGAAATATTGACAAGACCTGCTTTTTACACTACTTATTGTTGTGTTAATTTAGAAATGTGACCTATTTATATAAATAACTTGGGAAATCCGATTCCAAATCAAGTCAAGGTCAACAATGGCTGCAGATGAATGTTGGACGCTGACAAAATATTAGGATCATCGTGAGACGTGGACCATACGGCATACACTTTCCTTTACACAACTGTTTGAATTATTAAAATAAATCCTTGCCGATTTGTTTGAAGATGGTATTTTTAGGGGAAATACGCGAATATGATTCTTTACAAAGAGACTTCTCCGCTGAAAAGTTCCATTTTTGACGACATTGACTTAATACTTCCATAGATTTACTCAAATTAAATATACATTTTACATTTCTAAACGGAAAAAAATACGACAGAACAGTTATTGTATTATGCACTAATCGATGTTTAATCAATAATCGCATGCCAGCTCCAGGAAAAGCATTAATATGTTCAACTTGGTTTACGAAATGTCCGAAATGATAACAAAAAAACACGCACTTTTATTGAAATCAATTCGGGCAGATGACGGTCGCGTGCAATTTCTACAATGTCATAGAGACGCACAATCCAGTTCAATCCGGTAAAGAAAGGGTTAAGTGATTATGTCAAGCTTTGTTCCTTTCCTTATTTACATACAAGTATGTACATATATTCTCAAAATCTTTACAGATTTGCTCTACAATCCAGACCATGAATAACTCAGTACAGGGTTCAATCCAAAACATTGGTACAACAGTACAAAGTTCATTACAAAACATGGAATCATCCATGCAGGTGATTGGTAACTCGGTACAAGGTTCATTACAGAACATGGGATCATCAATGCAGGTGATTGGTAACTCTGTACAAAGTTCACTACAAAACATGGAATCATCCATGCAGGTGATTGGTAACTCTGTACAAAGTTCACTGCAGAACATGGGAACAACAGCTCAAAGTTCACTACAAAACATGATTACATCCATGCAGGTGATTGGTAACTCGGTACAAGGTTCACTGCAGAACATGGGAACATCAATGCAGGGTACACTGAGGAATATTGATACATCCCTACAGGTAATCAGAGTTATATATAAGTTATCATTTTCCCCCTTATCTAATTATAAGTACAGTTATAAAAACCTACCCAAAATATATCTCGTAAATGTCAAAAGTAGAAATGGTTAAAATATTACTTGGCTTTAACTTTGTCATGAGAAACAAAATAAAATTATAAAATGCTTTAATATGAGCACTAAGGGAAATATTTGTCGCTGAACACTGAGAAATAATTATTTACTAAAACTACTGTCATAGATTTGATAGTTTTGCTTGTGGTGTAAAAAGTTATATCAAACCATGTTTTATTTTTACAGGAGTTATTGTTTTATGCCAGGAGAGGTATGGCATGTCAATGTTATGCAGAGAGGATTGACAATCAAGGTTAGTAATTATTAAAAGATAGGTGTTGACCCCTTAATCAGAAATAATATCAAATGACCATATTATGATATCAGATTGTTAAATATCATTCAAATACCATTCTATTTCTATTTACATATTTGCTGTCAACTGTCAAAATTAGTTCCTGCTAAAATGGCTATTTTTACACTTTCTGGCTGGATGCCATAATTTGAGTTTCTTAAATAAAAAATTAAAAACAACAGATTATAAATTCATGCGTACAAAGCGCAAAGGAACACTCAAAGCCGAATATTTGAAAGCCAAGAATGTAACAGTTGAAGAGCTTAAATCTTAGGGATATTTTGACTAAATCAAAATAGGCCACCAGTATTGACTTATAAAAAGAGGGTAAATGATTACAAGGTAAACTGAATGTGGGGAATTCTTCTCGGATCAGGATTCTACTGAATATTATTGCTTAATATTTGCAAGACAAACAGTTCAAATTTTATATTTAAATCAAAATTTATAAATAAATTTACTGTCGTTTCATGGCTTCGTAACCTGTCAAAATGTTACAGTTGATAATAACAACTTTATAAGCATTGTTTATTAAATTCATTTATTAAACATTTAGTTTTGTAATTGCATTTAAGATTTAAGCCTATTTCAACAAAACTTAAACCTCTCTTTTACCCTGGTCTAAATGAACAAATAATAGCCATTATGTTACCTATTCTTGTCTAATGTTGTCTTCCAGCTGAATATAGTACAACATAGGATATCCTATGAAACTGTACTCTATTTTCTTCAGTTTATAATCTATTCTCTTTAAGTATAACATTTCATTTTCCCTTACTTAAGTCCTTAAATATATCCACTAATTAGTTTTACAACAAAAACAGTCTATTATTAAATTTTTTTCAGAAAAAAGACTTCCTTTCAGAAGGAAATACCAACTAGGACAGTCTATTTTCACACTGCATAATCAGATAGACCTGGCATCAGTAATTAATAATGCCCTGACATCATCTATTCCTAATTTCCTGACATCAGTAGCTGGTGATGACTGGAGAGGAGATGTAACAGATATAGTGATGATGGATGATGGTAGACTGGTGATATGTTTACCTTACCAGTGCAGACTACTGATCTGTAATACAGATGGATCACAGGTAGACAGTATAGATGTACAGGGTATACCATGGGATGTTACAGCAGTCAACAACTCTACAGTAGCTGTTACACTGTATGAAAGTGACTGTATAGAGATGTATGACATAAACAATAAACTCAAACTTAAATCAATATCAGTACCTGACATGTGGTGTTTTAGTGACATCACAACTATAAACAACAAGTTAGTTGTAGGTGTTGACTACAAACTACAGATCATAGATCATCAGACAGGAGAGGTGGTACAGACAATAAAGACTGACTGTGATCCTGACTGGTTACATGGTTCTGATGACAGAATATTCTACTATGATCCCTTCAACAACAAGCTGTACTGGTACAGTTATACTGATGGCAGCCATCACACCCTAACATTACCATCACCACCCAGGAGGATGACTACACTACAAGATGGCAGTATGTATGTGATCTGTGGTGATGGATCAGTACAACATGTGTCATCTGATGGTACAAAGTATAAGACTGTGAAGACTAAAGGAATAAAATCAATACACAATGATTGTAGTTTGTATTACAATTGCAAACAGAGAAAACTGGTAACCTGTTATTCTCTTCCATACATAAACATCTTTCATGAGAAGTAAAATCAGTTCACAGTACATTAAGTGTTTCTTGATATAATTAGCATAAAAACTAAAAATATATCATGAATAATAATAAGAGGAAATGCTGGACATATTATATTAGAAAAAGACAGCAACCAAACAACACAAGAAACCAAAAGCAAATTTTCATTTAAATCCTGTAACCTTATCCTTTGAAATTTTGATTACACTAGTTTAGATTCTGCAACCTGTACAGAAATTGCTAACAAAAGCACATAAGCTTCACATGTGAAGCACATGAGATGCAAGTAAGAATTGTATGCAAATCAAATTGCTCACATGTGCGGTTTGGTGGTTCATATGTTCCCCAAAAAATCTAACATAATGCTCATATGTGCAATTCAAACCTCAGGTGAGCTTTTATCATCTATGTTAGTTTTGTACTTTGAAAAATTGTCTATTCTTTTAACCATTTAAAACTAGCGTAGATCATTGCTCATATGAGCTTTTTCAAAATGACATGCCCAGTCATGTACTTCTTGTAAATTCAAATTCAAAGCATCAATTT
Organism: Mytilus coruscus; assembly: GCA_017311375.1. NCBI lineage: Eukaryota > Metazoa > Mollusca > Bivalvia > Mytilida > Mytilidae > Mytilus > Mytilus coruscus. The sequence continues at coordinate 8,446,311 of CM029597.1, read as the reverse complement.
TGAGGGAGATGGAGATGAAAAAATATAAGTCATATTTTGTGCTAGTTGAACTTAATGGCATTGTTGGGATCTGATAAAACCAGTGTAGCTGTGGTAAATTATTTTTAAGTTATCATTTCTATTTCATCATGTTCATTTTTGTTTCAGATTCTGAAATATATTACAATTTTAAGTCCTTTATGGGAGTATGCATGTTGCTTCAAATAAGTATTACATGTATACAGATAATTCCTGTTTCAAACTTTCTGAACTTAATCAAAGACATTCATCATGTACTTAACTTGCAAGTATCTGCACTAGTTTTATAATGCAATGTAATGTTTTTCGTCATCATTGTTTAAATAACAAAAACAGACAAAAAAATATGAAAATTATAAATGACAGAAATAAAGAAAAACATTTAACATGATGTGTCATATATTTTATTTTCAATTATTTAAGATTTTCATTCAAATTTGAAAAATTGTCCTATTTTGAAGCAGCCATTTTGTTTTGATCTTTAGATACAATTTAATCATCATCATCTGGAAATAATTAGGTAACAAAATCAAATGGGTCAACTAATATTCACGTGTGCAACATGTGAGCAGCTGCTCATATGAGCAATCTGATAAAATGCATGTGAAACAAAAGCTCATATGAGCATTTGCACATGAGGTTTTTAACATGCAAATGAGGTTAGTTTCATATGTGCAATTTTTTTGCTCACCTAATTTGCATGTTAAAAACCTCATGTGCAATCATGTTAGTTTCTAACGTGAGCATCTTATGTGCAACATGTTAGCACCGTTTGGTAAGGGAAGTGTTTTCAGACAAGATTCTTGTACATGTATGACTATTAAAATAAATATATTCTATTAGAAAACAAAATATGTGTCTTGAAAATGTATTGAGTATTATTAACATTGTACACATACTACTGCTATATGTTATTCCTTTGCATTAAATAAAAAGTGAACAGTTGAAGGAAATATTAAAATGGAGATTTTAAGCTATATGTAATAGTTTGAAATAAACAGGACAGTTTCAATGAGGATTCACAAACTGATTATATTTTTGTCTTGAAAAAACTCTGAAAATGTACAGAATGTAAGGTGTTAATTATTTAACATTTTGTTGATTTTAAAAATATGAGTCAAAATATATGCAGCATAATTTCAAATTCAATTTATCAAATTTTTAAAGGCCTGTATGTATTGTTGAATTGAACCAATCCAAAGAAGATTTTTTGTAAATGATTTAATATGTGTCAACCAAATAATATTGACATGTCTTGGGTGTATTTAAAACAATTTGTTAAGTCAACATAAACTGTTATCACAGAGATATGTCTTGCTTTTTGGTTATTTCGATAATGCAAATGTTGAAATTAAAATAGCAACACTTTTACATGTAAGTTTTGCAAATATTCAAAGTCAATGAATCATGACTGAAGGTACATGGCCAAACAATCTCCATGGAAATGAGATGTGCTAATGCTAATACAACTGCATACCAAATACCATTGACTTATCATCAGTAGTTCCCTTTAAACAAACCTAAACACAAACTAATACATGTAAACTAAGCAAAATTTCAAATTCAATAAACCATAACTGAGGGGGCGGGGTCATATAATCTTCATTGTAATGAGATGTACCAATGCTAATACAACTGCATACCAAATATCATTGACCTACCACTAGTGGTTCCCCATAAACCGACCTAATCACAAACTATTACATGAAAACTAAGCAAAAGTTTCAAAGTCAATAGACCATGACTGAGGGGGCGGGGCCAAATAATCTCCATGGAAATGAGATATGCCAATGCTTATACAACTGCATACCAATTATCATTAACTTACCACTAGTGGCTCCCCATTAACTGACCTAATCACAAACTAATACATGACAAGAGTGCACACGCTGAAATGTCTCGCCTTCTTTACTAATCATTGATATTATGTTGATAGTCCTAAATATAAAGTTTTATTACAACTGTCACATAAACTTAACATTAACCAAGAAAACTAAACATAGACCAATGAACCATGAAAATGAGGTCAAGGTCAGATGAACCATGCCAGGCAGGCATGTACAGCTAATAATTCTTCCATACAACAAATATAGTTGACCTATTGCTTATAGTTTAAGAAAAACAGACCAAAACACAAAAACTTAACACTGAGCAATGAACCGTGAAAATGAGGTCAAGGTCAAATAAAACCTGTGCGACTGACATAAAGATCATAAAATATTTCCATACACCAAATATAGTTGACCTATTGCATATAGTATTAGAAAAAAAGACCAAAACTCAAAAACTTAACTTTGACCACTGAACCATGAAAATGAGGTCAAGGTCAGATGACACCTGCCAGCTAGACATGTACACCTTACAATCATTCCATACACCAAATATAGTAGACCTATTGCATACAGTATAAGAAAACAGACCAAAACACAAAAACTTAACTATTACCACTGAACCATGAAAATGAGGTCAAATTCAGATGACACCTGCCAGTTGGACATGTACACCTTACAGTCCTTTCATACACCGAAGATACTAGACCTATTGCTTAAAGTATCTGAGATATGGACTTGACCACCAAAACTTAACCTTGTTCACTGATCCATGAAATGAGGTCGAGGTCAAGTGAAAACTGTCTGACAGGCATGAGGACCTTGCAAGGTACGCACATACCAAATATAGTTATCCTATTACTTATAATAAGAGAGAATTTAACGTTACAAAAAATCATAACTTTTTTTTCAAGTAGTCACTGAACCATGAAAATGAGGTCAAGGACATTGGACATGTGACTGACAAAAACTTCGTATAATGAGGCATCCATATACAAAGTATGAAGCATCCAGGTCTTCCACCTTCTAAAATATAAAGCTTTTAAGAAGTTAGCTAACGCCGCCGCCGCCGCCGGATCACTATCCCTATGTCGAGCTTTCTGCGACAAAAGTCGCAGGCTCGACAAAAACTAAGCAAAAATTTCAATGTCAATAGACCATAACTGAGTGGGCGGGGCCAAATAATCTCCATGGTAATGAGATGTTCCAATACTAATACAACTGCATACCAAATATCTTTAACTTACCACTAGTGGTTCACCATAAACTAGACCTTATCACAAACTAATACATTGTTGACACCGCCGACGTCGGAAACAGCATACCTATGTCTCGCTTTTTGACTCCGTCAAGCGAGACAAAAAATTTTAGAACTTTTTCCCATATATTTGAGGTTTGGCCTGATGAAACATTTCAGAAAATGACCGTTTGATGCCTGACAGAAAAGGGCATTCCTACCCTGTACTTTTATGTAAAAATATTAGATGAAAAACAAATTTGATTAACGACAGTAACTCAATGGTTCACGATTTGGGTCAAACACATACAGAAAATGAACAGGTTTGACATGTTAACAAATGCTCAAAACCCAATCCCTGACCTGAGGCAAATCTGCATTGGACATATGTATATATAAATAGCATTTTTCAATATATCATAATGAGAAAAACATGTTACTGTGAACAACTATAAGAATTCATGATTATCTGATTGATGTTGGTGTTAAACCCTATTTTAAGTACACTTTACTAAAATTTATCATGGTGGCCAGTTTTTGGTGGAAGAAGACTTCAAGTCTTCTGAAGGCCTATGGTGCCGACTTTAAAATCATTGAACCACCTCCGTATGCTGCATCCGTTTCTGTGTATTACAATTTCATAACAACTTCCGATTCTTGACACCGATTTTTACACATGATTAAGCATCTGAATCATTTAATTTGTAAATTAGATTGAAAACAATCACTATCGTTAATATTTACCCTTTTATTTATGTAGTTTATTAGATTTCATCTCATCTACATGAACGTTATTTGTTTACTTGTAACCGGATGTTTTAATGTAGATATTTGTAGTACCCATGCGTGAATTTGGTATCGGGACAACTCGCCCTGTTTACATGGTCTGTTAGTCCTGAGTTCTTTCACCCGTATAGAACGTTCACCCTGTGTTCATTCTCTTCACTCTTATCTTACACAACGTTTTATAATACGTCCTTGCATTTATTAAAAAATATTGATATTAAGGGTATCGTTAAAAAAGCTCTAAAACACGATTTAGTGAAAATCATCTGTTCCTTATTTTGTTCCCAAGGTAAGACAATAGTGTTCAGCCAATCAAATTCTGTGTTTCTCATGATCAAATTAATAAGCCAATCAAAACGTTTTCTCTGAAGATTATTCTAACATGCTAGATTTTGAACTTGTGTTGTTTTCATCTAGTACTTTAAAAAAATACTTTTAAATAATACAAGTGAAAACAACTCCGTTTCTACTTGGTGTTCCTAATTGGAAGGAAATACGAAGAAGAAGAAGTTGTAAAATCGTGAACATGGCATGTGAATTTTCATCTGCAAGGAGGTTCTTACACAGCTTAAGGATAAAAGCATGACTGATTGACCAAATTCAATGATGCAGTACTACCATAAAGATAATAAATAGTATTTTTTTCACTAATTTATTGACATTATACTTTTTGTAACATATGTTATTTTTGTATTCAATTAAATCATTTAAAGCACAATGTACTATTCTTTTTTCACAAAGACAAACAAACAGGTTGGGACCCCCACCCCACCCATTATGAGTGGTGTCCCTTAAATGAGGACTGTCCCTAAAAAGGGTCATTTACTGTTGAAAAAAGAAAGAAAATTTTAAGATTTTTAACTCAAAAGTGGGAAAATTCATTATATTTGGAACAACTTTTCTAAATGAGGGTCAAATTAATAAAGAAGATATAAGTTTAGAAACATCACAAAATTCTTTTGACATGTTTTGACACTTTAATACTTGATAGATGCATAGTTCTTGGGGAAAAGTTTCATCAAATAATATGAATATAGAGGTGCTCATTTTTACAGTGGGTTGTAATGTTCTTCTAATGAGGGTGACACATCTTTGCATAATTCAAAATTGGAAATTTCAACAAGCATCTAATATTCTTACACAAGAAAATAAACCCTGGTCTGCTAGCTACATGTTCATCTTTTCTACTGATTTAAAACTTAAATCATGCAAACAGACTTAAGAAAAGGCATGTAAGCTCATCATACAAATATGACATTTTTCAAGACAATCCAGATCGTGCAAAATACTTCGCTAAAATTGTAACCTTTAAAATTGTTGTCGCACACTAAAAACCCCATGGGAAATTTCAAAGTTGGCAGGTATGTAACAAGTGTTACTATTTTTATGCCCCATTTATGGGCATTATGTTTACTGGTCTGTCCGTCCGTCCTGCTTCAGGTTAAAGTTTATGGTCGTGGTAGTTTTAATGAAGTTGAAATCCAATCAATTTGAAACTTAGTACACATGTGTTCCTTATGATATGATCTTTCTAAGTTTACTGTCAAATTAAAGATTTTACCTAATTTTCACGGTCCACTGAACATAGAAAATGATTGTATAGATTGAAATCCATGTACTTATGACACATTCTTGTTTGAAGAAAAAAATACATCATAGCGATAATGGAACAAAGCAGGCTGGGTTAGTGGGGCTGCTTTTATGGTAATTCAAGTTACCTTTTAATTTATTCACCTTCTTCCACCTCAGAGCTATCAGCTCTTTGATTTTTTATAAGATGGAAGTCCGACTATGACACCCAAAGTGAACTAGCTACCTTTGACAGAAAAACTTTCAAGTGAAACCTAATCAATTACTGGTATAATTGCTTGCATCATGTTGACCATGCTGAGACGAATGTATTGAATTATAGAAAATTTAATTTGAATCAACAGTATTTGATGTTAAATATTGTCAGTTTTGGTTGAGACATGAGTTTTATTGAAGAATATTATTTTTGGAAGAAGAAAATACGTCGAAAGCAATGATTGGACATAGCAGGCTAGGTTGGCGTGGGCTGCTTTCATGGTAATTCAAGTTACCTTTTATGCATCTTCTTCCACCTCAGAGCTCTTTGATTGTATAATGTGTGCCTTCTTGACTAGGTTACATTCCAAATATAAAGAGATGGATGTATATGAAATAAATAGTGTTCAAACTCCCCACTAGTCATTTTTGGCTAAATAAATAGAACAGAAGGAGATTGGCTGTGTTATATATTGTATACTTTACCTTTGTAACTAGGTGTGGTGGTGCTGGGACATAGGTTCTATGTAGCAGGGACATATTACTCGGGGCTGAAAACAACAGGTTATGATTAAGTAATGAAGAACACCATTTCTATCTTTTATAAATGAATTTTTGAAACTGAAAGCTTATAAGAAATAAAAAGCAAATAAAGTCTTTGAATAAACATACTTTCTGCATTTATTACTTAAATGTTTTAACAGAATTTTGTGAATTTCCTTATTTGAGAATATTGTTTTATTTCAATTTGAGCTGGAAGATATTTTTCAAACATCTGGAATTTTCTCTTAAGGTGGAACATAACACTACAGGGAGATTACTCTGTAAAAATCAGCAGAACGTTTTGATCATTGTTAAGGAAATATTAAGCTTCTCAATGATTAAATTAGTGTTTGTCTAACTGCTATTTATCCAATGAAATTTTTCCGATAAAGTGTGTTGTTCAAGTTTTTTGAAATTTTGAAATTTTTGTTAAAGGGTCAAAGTAAATATTTTGTCAACATTTTATGAAAATTAAACGAGCCAAATCAGTTTGTCGAGGTGTTTGGTACCAGCTTTAACAACACCTCAATAATCTAAATTTATTTATATTGAATTAAAAAAAAATGGAAAGAATGTGTTCTTTAAAGGGGCACTAGCTACGAGATATATGAAAAAAAATATAAAATATGAATTTTTTGTTCAATCATTAATGAAAGTGAAATAGTGAAATAATATATCGCTTTTAGCAGCCAGTATGGTTCAATTTTGTCAAAATAAGCAAAGAAACATTGATGATGAATTATTCACTTGCAAGTGAATAATTCGACCTCATTGAATCCGTATTCATGTGAACTTCAATTTAACCCCTTAGCTAGAGATGGATACCGCATGCATTGTGCCTGTTCAATTATTTAAAGGAAAAGAATGTCAACATTGAAAGTGAAACAAAGGTAAATCATTTGATTGACTGATTCGATCCACAAAATTCATTCTTATACAGGTAAACACGATGATTAACATATATTTTTAATCTATAATATGAAATTAAACAGACATAGAAAAATCCAAATGCATGAGTCTGATATCTATATTTATGTTTATATAGCTTATATGGCAATTGGAGGTCTTCGGGGGTCAACTTGACAGTTAATTAGATGGCATCTAGACTAAAATACACACGAAACAAAGCTACATATTATTGAGCCCATGCCCGGTATATTGTTTTTTTTAGACTTATTATAATTTAGATAAATGTTTTACATTGTTATAAATCAAATATAAGAATTTGAGTAAAATCCCTGACTATGAATTTGACGGCTAGTGCCCCGTTAAATCACTAATAAATTCCCCCTAAACCTAGTGTCGACTACACAAAATCTTACATGTAAGAAGTTGTATTTTCATTTCCTCCTTGTTCCCTTTCCTCTCTATCTCTTCCCAATCGGCATCTTCTATACCACAATCCATTGTTCCAACACAAATCTTTTCATTTCCTGTGTAAACTTTACCAGGTGATGTGTACTCAAAACAATATCCACCTCCTTCATAGATTTCTGATATCACAGCATCTGCGAACTGATCTCCAGAACTATGAATAAATAGACAAATGTTCTGCTAAGATAATTGTATGAAATAAAAGAATGTAATTGGAAAACATCTCTGTCTTTGACTGTAAACTGTTTACCATGATAACATTTCAGTTCCAAAATTGCACAGAGTATGCATTCATTTTGCAAAAATAGCAGCGCAAATCTTTGTATTTTCTTAAAGACCAAACAACTTGTATTTTATGATGTGACATTATGCACACCTATCAACACAGCTAAATATATCTAAATTTACACAAAATGTTCACAGTATTTATCAACAAATGAAGAGTTCAATGGAAAAGTAAAAACTACGGAAACTTCACCATGTGACATCCACACAATGTCAACTTCTAATGAGCAATTAAAATATGTTACAGGCATACATTTCTTAAAAATATGAATAGTAAGCATAGACTATTGTCAAATTGTTCAAAGTATTTTGAGAGATAAAACAAAACCTCAGTTATTCCATACATAGGGATGCCAATTCAAGCATGGATGCAATTTGGGTACTCCTAATTACAGTCATTGATCGTTTGGAGGACAGTTCATAGATTCAAAATTAAATTGGTGGAAGCCGCGTTGGGTGAAACGATATAGTAAATAAGGATACAACAAATGAACCAAAAATGGAAACTTTTGTCTGGATAAGAAATAAAATTAGATGAAAAAAACTGTCAAAATGTGCAATTTAAGTCCCTCATGTTATACTTAAGAGATAACTGTATTGTATTTGAAGCTTTGCGGACGTCCATCGGTAGTTTTACTGTCGCAAATTTAGTTTATCTGATGACGTATAGCGTAGACAGGTAGACAGGTATTTGCGACAGTAAAACTACCGATGGACGTCCACAAAGCTTCAAATACAATACAGTTATCTTACTCTAATGCAAAACAAGTACATAATTCAATTTCAATCATTATTTCAGTGTAAAATTTTCATTAATGAAAATTCCGCGAAAAAGATGTTATCTTCTTTGGCCCCTCAACTAGGTGACGTCATAGGTATGCTTCTGGCGTCAAACTTAAACACCGGGAGTTTTCTGGCTTCTTGGCCGCTTCAGAATGTAATAAAATTTGATAAAAAGAAGATTTCTATGTGCAACATGTGAGTTTTTTTGCTTATTATTGTAGAAATTACATGTCAATACATTCCGCAATTCAAAATGTCGGCTTCCTTAGTTACAGACAAGGCGATAGAGAATTTGACGCTTACTGTCATCCAAACAGAACCATTGATACCAAAATAATTGCATTAGAAATTGTGGTTGAGGATAATATCTTTAGGAAGCAGTTCAACTTAGAAATTTTTGTGTTTTTGTACATATTTATTAAAAGCTGTCTTGTAATGTGTAACATATATAACTCAATATTACACAATTACTTTAGTGTTTGTATATTTAATGTGTACATTTTATACTTAGCATAACACATTACTGTTAGTACTCTCAGATGTGTACTTAGTGTCTTTTTTGTTGTTAAGGATTAGGAATTGATATATACCCTGCCACGTCCTGTTTGTGTTTGATGTTTTTCTTTGTATCTATTTGATGAGTTAAGCCTTTTTCAACTGATTTTTATAATAAAATATGTTTTACTGTACTAATATATATGAAATGATGGTAAACATAAAAATATATATCTATATACCAGCTGCATGTGATTTATAATTAGTTTTTTAGAACAATTTTTTTTAAAGAGACATGGACATTGCATTGCCCTTGTTTTTTGTTGTACTGTAGTCCATTACCAGGTACTAGTAATGAACTTCTCAGTTCTGGATATAATGTTGTTTTTTCCTATCATTAGTACTGTTTTGATTATTTATTAAGGTGTATTTCCAGACTACATTGTTTTATTGAATGACAATTTTATCAAGACAGTTACGTATTATTAATGATGATTCAATTAATGTTAAAGACACATGAAATAATATTTCTCTAATTCTTTGGCAAATTAGCATTTTCTGGAACCATTGTGAAAAATAAATTAATCAACCTGTGATTGAGGATGATCTCAGGAAATGATTAGCTAAATTAAAAGGTCATACCTTTATCAGCTCTATATGAATTAAAAAGTATTAATAGGTATTAGAGAAATTGACAACTTTATAAAAACTTAAAATACACAGAAAATTATTCAATCTTCAGAAACTGTTGTTCAAGTTGTTTACTGTTACATGTGTATATATACTTCATTAAATGGCTTGCTTCCATTTAAATTTGATCCAGAGGTGGTATTTTTATATAAATAAAAATTGAGTATTAATACACAGTATAGTGAAATGCAATTCATCCTTGTGATTGCATTGCCTCTTATCACAACATATTAAGTTACTTCATATCAGGATACGGTCATTTATGGAAATGAGTTATCCTTAGCTTGGTATGTCATTGTAAACTTTTAACCAATGAGAAGATTGGGTTTTCCTAGTTGCTGCTGTTGAAATCTCGTTCCCTAATTGTGTAGTGAGATTTAGTTAAGAGAACCAATCAGAATAGGCGCTCATTTCAAAATGTCCAATCAGATAGTTAATTAATTACTGTTGGTTCTTTGTTCTAACAATTGCGTCTTCATAGGCATTCAAGCTAATTCAGTTGCATGAAGCAGAAGCATTATATTTTGCAGTTGGAAATTTTAAATCCCATCCTCACCCACCCTTTAAAGGGCTTAATATTTGTTTTATTATTATTGTATCAATTTATTTTGTGTATATAAATATGTTTAGAGTAGTTTGACTTACAAGAACACACAGTTTTGTATTCATAATATGTTAGTTTTATATGGAATACCACAGATTGTTCATTAATTAATTTGTGTATTGTTTGAAAACTGTACTGTTGTTTGTGGTTTTATTAATATGAAAAACTAAGCATTAAACTGTGGTTCTTTTCCCAAACATGTGTTTGTTTTACTAGTACCCAACTGGATTCACTGGTTTCTAGACTGCATTCCGAGCAGAGTAGGTCAGATGCTATTCTGCATCCGTTCTGAATCTGGTCTAGATTCCAACACATTACACTATCAGTTTAAGGGGGGGCTTATTTCTGAAAGCTGTAGATTAATATATATAAGTAAAGTTTTTGCGCATCAATTTTGTAAGAAATAAGGAATAAGGAAGGCACTCGAAAAGGGTTTTCTTTTATCAAAAAATGAAAATTTATTTGATAATCATTTGAAAACAGATTTATACATAGCTACTTTTGAATAATCTGATTTGTCCAATCTCAATAGTTAAATTATAAAATTTTAAAGTCTATGCAAAGTCTCAGACTTAAAATTGGATAATTTAACTACCTCGCTTGGATAAATCTAATAATCAACTATTACCAATGTAAGAATCTATGTATCGTATGTTTACTAAGTATCCTGAAATTTTTTATATATTTAAGGTCATTTTGAGAGGACTCAAAAGTTGGGGTCCTTTTTTCAAACTATCCAATCATTCATAGATTCATGGCATCAATGAACTCGTATTGACAGTTTGGTCGCATTCACTGAATTTACTTAATGAAGTTTATTACACTTTTTTCTAAAAACGTTCATTATTACAATTTACTACTTAATGAATGGCTATTATTTATTTTGAATTTTTTGAACCATAAAATTAATTTTTGACTTTTCACATTGAATAATCCGCTTCGCGGATTATGTAAAATGTGAAGAGTCAAAAATTAATTTTATGGTTCAATAAATTCAAAATAAATTATTGCCATTCATTATAAATAAATTTCTATCAAAAATAAGGCTAAAAGAACTTTTTATATTATTTATATTAACAATAACAACGTACACACATGTTGGCGTATGAATATACAACGTCAGAGTGGGCGTGTCGCCATAAAAATTGACAACATTGAAAATAAAAGTAATACTTTTAACCAATCAGAAGACAGTAAATACACCAAATTTATTTATATGCAAATGTGTTTGAATATTATAACTTTATAATAGTTTCAAACGTTTAATTTAGTATATAATTATTTTGTATTTTATGATTAAGGGTTTAATCTGGTGAAGACAATTTCAGGCATGCGTATTACATTGTAAAGAAAGCACAGGTTTGACTTGTGAAAAATTACCTGTTTCCATGTTAATTAATAAAAAATAAAAATTCTATTCAGACTTATTGATTGTCTTTGCTGAATAGTTATTAAATAATGATGTGAGCATAATTTGTCATGGAAAAGAATTTCTTTATAATAATAGCATGATTAGTTCTGAGCTTAATCACTTTTTACAGGCGTGAAGAACACATGTAAATAAAGAGCTGTGCCATGAGCGCATGATACTCCCGTCGCATTTCAAAGTTTAAAGTTCCATAACTCCTCAATGTCATATCAGAAATTTATTAAAAAAAACTAAAGGGAGGTTATTTTAATAGATACGTAACAGTCACCAAAGTTTCATAAAAACTGCTCAAAGCACTTTTGAGTTATTGTTAGAAAACAGGAAAATCCCCACTTTTTTATGAATAAAATCCCATAAAATGGAAAGGTAAAACCTAAAATTGATAAAAATCAAAAGGGAGCTTACATTAATAGATATTAACAATCCACCAAGCTTCATGCAAATTGGTTAAAGTGTTTTTGAGTTATTGTCCGAAAACTGAAAAATCCCCTTTTTTTAATGAATAAAATTCCATAACTCGGGACATAAAATCTAAAATTTATAAAAATTGAAAAGGAGCTCATGTTAATAGATATAAACAATTCACCAAAGTTTAATGCAAATTGGTTTAAGTGTTTTTGAGTTATTATCCGACATGTTGATGGACAGACAGACGAACGGACAACAGTATACCTTAAACAGGCATATGAAAATTATAAGGGATCATTAGCAAATAACTCATGGAGGCATTAATATGATAATTGGGAGAGTCCTCTAGACTATCATGCTATACTCAAGTGTCAGTTTCATCACTGGAAAAGCATTATGAAACAAGCATTCTGAGAGTATTGCATGGCAATACATAGTCCCCTACTGGTTTAGAATTCATTGTACTGAAACAAAATGCTAACTTGATCTATAACTGATTATTTGAGTGAATTTTTAATTCCTAGAACCATAACTTTGCAAAAAATCATCAGACCAGAACAAAATTCGAACTTGATCTGTAACTTGTCATGATAAAACTATATACCAATTATTTAATCAAGATCTTCAAGCTTACCAAAAAAAAGTGCGGAAAACTGATTAGTTGAGTGAATTTTCTAAGTCCAAGGACCATAACTCTGCACAAAATCATCAGACCGGAACATAATTCTAACTTGAACTGTAACTTGTCATGATAAAACTATATACCAAATTTCAAATCAATATCTTCATGAATGAAGAAAAAAAAATGTAGAAAACTGATTTGCCGGACTGACAGATGGACAGACAGACAGACAGACAGACAGACAGAGGGACTAATAACTGAAATTATTTCTGTGAATAATAATTTTTGGACCTAAATCCCAATCTGCCATTTTAGTCATTATCTTATCAGATTAGGTCATGTCTGGCAAATATGTCTGTTTTCGGAACCCACGATGTATAAATTGGATTATCATGACTTCATAATAACAGATTAATTTGTTTTTTAAACCATTATTTTTCTTCTTTTTTTTTCTTTATTTGGACACAAAACTTTGTTTATTTCCACATGTATTTCATAATATTTATTACATCAATAAAAAAAGATTGCAAATAAATTTGTTTCAATTAATTTCTGCCACTATATGCAAATTTAGCATGTAAGCATACAGCACAAACTAGTACCCCAGTTTTTGGTAGGGTTCGTGTTGCTCAGTCTTTAGTTTTCTATGTTTTGTTTTGGGTACTATTGTTTGTCTATTGGTCTTTTTCTTTTATAGCCATGGCTTTGTCTGTTTATTTTCGCCATATGAGTTTGAATGTTCCTCTAGTATCTTTCAACCCTCTTTTTATACTTGTACAATTAAAACTAGAGAGCCAATGTATCTCACCTACCAGTATGAGCATTTTCACCACTGAAGACTAAAATATAATTCATTACTTGGATCCCATTTTTTCGTGGAAGAAGACTTTGAAGTCTTCTGAAATCCTATACTGCCGACTGTAAAATCATTGAAGCGTCACCAGGAGTGTTGCCGTATCCTTTTCTGTGCTTTACTATTTCATATAAACTTCCGTGCCATATCACGACACCGATGTTTACACATGATCAGTTTCCAGTTTGTCAAATGACACCTACATCATTTTATAACAAATGTACAGTTAGACATGAAAAAACAATCACTTTCATTAGTGTGATAATTTCTCATGTTTTAATGTCTACCTTTTTAGGTGTCAATTACAAGATTTCGTTTCATCTTGCATGTACGTTATTTATTTACTAGTAACCTGATGTTTTCAAGTAGATTTGGTAGTACGCATGCGTTAATTTAATGAATGCGGGACAACTCGGCCCATAGACAAGTCGGACCGAGTCCACTCGGACTGTCAATAAGACAACTCGGACCGTCAAAAGTCAACTCAGATCGTCTATATTAAGGACAACTCAGACAAAGTATTAAAAGAGGATTTGAATTATATAAATTATTATAAATTATTAAATGATATATTTTACATGGCAACATCATTTCGGCATGTTACTGAATTTGCAAAACATAATAAAAAATATATTGTATTACGTGAATACAATTTTTTATTATCTTTATTAATTCATTATAAAATTAATTGATGCATAAAATAAGTCTAGGTTGAATTTACTTTATTAATATGCCAACTATACCGAAGTATAAACATAAGAGTTTGTGCTACTTATATGTTAAATTACAATCCGAAATCAGCGTTCTCTATCCACTGCCGTTTCTCGTGGGAGTAATCGGAATTAAACAACTGGATTATTCGGGTTAATCTAAGTTGGTTACGTTTCTGCGCATGTGCATAAATGGGAAATTGAATTGTGCATCCGAAAGTTTCAAGAAAATGATGAACTGAGTTTTCATTAATTCAAACAATGCATCTTATGTTAATGTCATGTATCTACGCGGAGAGTACGACTTCAACTCAATGATGCTTGACAAAATACATGGATTTAGTTGTTCTGTCTGTGTTCATATGTTTAATGCAATCATTCATATTCGGTTTTATAAAACATGCGTTTTAAACGAAAGTTAGAATATTTCAGTATGTTATTGCAATAATGAAGAGTCAATAGCACACATAAATCTTCTGGTGCTTTACGCTTCAAACGATGCACCGTCTGTTGACAGAAATATCAATGTATGAACTAATGTCAGTTGACGGAATCCATATCAAAAATACATGTCAGTCATTCTTGGAATGTTCCCAATGATTACCTTTATTGCCTACGTTTCAAAACGGTATTTAACATATAAATAGTCCAGCTTGTTACTGTTATTTGACATGGAGGTCCCCCATATGACCCTCGAGTACGGAACCAATAATTCGATGCCATCAATCATTCACGAAACTATAGACATATCGTATTATATTTTCTCTGTCTGACCTAGGATTTATATAGTATACAAATCCTTGGTCTAATGAAACATTTCAGAAAATGACCGTTTGACGCCTGACAAAAAGGGCATTCCTACCCTGTACTTTTATGTAAAATATTAGATGAAAACAAATTTGATTAACGACAGTAACTCAATGGTTCACGATTTGGGTCAAACACATACAGAAAATGAACAGGTTTGACATGTTAACAAATGCTCAAACCCAATCCCTGACCTGTGGCAAATCTGCATTGGATATATGTATATATAAATAGCATTTTCAATATATCATAATGAGAAAAACATGTTACTGTGAACAACTATAAGAATTCATGATTATCTGATTGATATTGGTGTTAAACCCTATTTTAAGTACACTTGACTAAAATTTATCATGGTGGCCAGTTTTTATAAGAAGGAAGTCCGACTATGATACCCAAAGTGAACTATCTACCTTTGACAGAAAAACTTTCAAGCAAAACCTAATCAATTACTGGTATAATTGCTTGCATCATGTTGACCATGCTGAGACGAATGTATTGAATTATAGAAAATTTAATTTGAATCAACGGTATTTGATTTACTATCATGTATGTTAAATATTGTCAGTTTTGGTTGAGACATGAGTTTTATTGAAGAATATTATTTTGGAAGAAGAAAATACGTCGAAAGCAATGATTGGACATAGCAGGCTATGTTGGTGTGGGCTGCTTTCATGGTAATTCAGGTTACCTTTATGCATTTTCTTCCACCTCAGAGCTATCAGCTCTTTGATTGTTGATCTTGTCTCTTTGATAAAATTGCTGTTTACATTTTCATTATCTTTTACAGTTTTTGCATAATTTGCAAACAAATGGGTTAAAAAAATCAACAGAGGGCAATAACTCCTGTAAGGAGTCAACTGACAATTTCGGTCATGTTTAATGTATTTGCAGATCTTGTTTTAATAAACATTATTGCTGTAAACATTTTTTCTTAACCAAATATAGTTTTGGTTGAAAATTGAAAAATGGTAATAATCATCATTTAGGGACAATAACTCCTATAAGGAGTGGATCAACAATTTTGGCCATTGACTTATTTGCAGATCTTGTCTTGCTGATAATTTTTTCTATTTTTAAAAAGTTATCCATTAAAGTTTTCAAGATAATAGACAATAAAATGCTCTAGGGTCCAGCTTGATAAAACTGCAGAGGTCGAACCCTGAATAGTTGGGACAAGTATAGACACTACATTTAAGCTTGATACAGCTCTGAATTTGGATTGTGATTAAATATTTGACATAGCATAGTTTCTGACAGAGAATGAATGTGGTTTAAGAACTTAAAAATTTGAAATTGGACATTAACCCATTATGGTCTAATATCAAAATCTAAATACATGGATAGAAACAGCATATCAAAGAACCTCAAGAATTACATTTTTGATAAAACCAAACAAAAAAAGTTTTAATATTGACCCTTTGGACCTCAATATGGACCAATTTGATAAAGGGGCCCAAAATCCTAAATCTAGATACATGGTTAGATTCACCATATCAAAGAACCCCATATATTCAATTTTTGTTGAAATCAGACAAAGATTAATATTGGACCTGGATTTTGGACCAACTTAAAAACAGGACCCAAAATCAAATATCTAAATACATGTTTAGATACAGCATATCAAAGAACCCCTTGAATTCATTTTTTGTTAAAATCAAACTAAGTTTAATTTGGACCCTTTGTACTTTAATGTGGTTCAAAAGGGGCCAAAATCAAAAATCTAAAAACACTTAGATTCAGCATATTAAAGAACCCCAGGAATACAAGTTTTGGATTCAACCACAGTGAAATATCTAAATACATGTTTAGATACAGCATATCAAAGAACCCCTTGAATTCATTTTTTGTTAAAATCAAACTTAAGTTTAATTTGGACCCTTTGTACTTTAATGTGGATCAAAAGGGGCCAAATTCAAAAATCTATTAAAGAACCCCGGGAATACCAAGTTTTGATTTAACCACATTGAAATTGCTCAAGAAATTAGCAATTTTTACAAAGTATTTGAAAAGTATTGTTTTTGGCCCCTTTTTCTGTAACGGTTAGGGCCATAACCCCTAAAATCAATCTCAACCTTCCGTTTTGTATGAAACCTTGAAGTACAACTTCTTAGAGATCCATAGACTGTCATTAAACTATAAAATTCTAGTTTTTTGTACCCTAATTGTTAAACTGTTTGGGCTATAACCAAAATCAATCCCAACCCTCCTTTTGAGGTATGGAACCTTGTGGTACAATTTCATAGAGATCCATACAGTTATTCTCAATTTATTGTCTGGAAACCAAATGTCTGCCGATAACAAAAACTCTGATGTCATAACATTATATGACAGGTCATATTAAAATGAAAATAAATTGGTGAAAAACCAGCATTTAAGGGCAATATCTCATATAAGAATTTGTCTGATAGTTTTTCGTGTGAATGGACTGTTGGTAGATTTCAACATTCTCAACATTTTTGTCCTGTCAGATTTTCTTGATCTATAGCAGTTTTCAAGATAAAAGACAAAATTTATGTTTTACCCCATGTTCTATATTTTGTATATTTAGCCATGTTGGTTGGCAGGTGGGATTGTTGGACACATTTTAAAAAATAAATACCCAATGATGTGCATGGCCAAGTTTGGTTCAAATTGGACAAATAGTTTTAAAGGAGAAGATTTTGTAAAAGCCAACGGACGAAGATGACTGACTACAATGGACAATGGATACCAAGTGATGAGAATAGTGCATGTGATCATTTGGATGAGTTGAGCTTAAAATTGACAGGGACTTGTACCTAGCTTGGCCTTGTTAAAGGAGTTATTTAAAATAAATATGAAGCATGAAATTTATGTTTAGTTTTTTTTTTCATTTATAACCATTAGAGACCTCAAATCGCTGTTATATAGAATAAGATGTGGTATGATTGCATAATGAGACAATTATCCACCAGTTTCCAAATGATGTAAATATTAGCAACTATAATACCCAGTTTAGAAGCCTATACAATTACATATCCAAAATCCACTTCAATATCAACAATCATTAAGATAAATACCATCCACTAAATTGTACCCAGTAATAAATTCAAAAATTGTTAAGTCTAATAAGGCTGGGTTGCAATATTTGTGACTTATCAATGTAGAATGTTTACAAGAGAATTACAATTACATAAAAGTTCAAAGTCGTGGAATAATGTGAAAAAAGTCTTCAAACAATTCCATACAAGCAAGTGCACAATTTCAACACATGTGCAATCCTCCTGTGAAATTTTAGGGATCTGAGTTGAAAACTATAAGAGGATTTGATTACACAAAACTGGTACCCTCTTTCATAAATTATGCTGAAAATATTAGGTGCCCACTTTTCCCAGCCCTTCTGCACATCCCCCCTTTTTGTCCAACATAGCAAAAAACAATATTAGACCAAAAAATGTTGAACAGATTGAAATGCATATTTTATACATAACTTCCTATAACTGCACATCATAAATCATATGTATGACAGACCAATGAATCCAGTCCTAGAAATGCTAACTACTATGCCAAGAACGTTTGAACTAAAATTTCGCCAGTTAATAATAGTATTTTGTACTGGACAAATGTTGGATGTAACTTGAGAATACACAATAAGACATATTGATTACAGCTTTATACATCTACTACCTTACCTGTCAATATCCAGCTTGACAACAACTTTCATTCCTTTTTGCAATTTTGGTGGATATAGGAAAGACTATAAAATAAATAATCAATAAAACTATATGTATACAGCAAATATATTTTTAGAAATAGACAAATAAAGGAACATTATGATGAGGCTGATATTTAAAATTCATCCCAACGAAATGGACAAGTCCTTTAATTTAGGTTTAGAAACCCATGACCATATTTTTACACCCCAGTTAACAATTATTGTTATTCCACTGCATGTTGATTTTGATAGCGAAATCAATATTTGATTGGTTGAAACTATCCCACGTGACGTCGAACAAAACTTCATATTCCTGTCTGAGTATCATATTCCCCTCTGAACGTCGGGATTGCCTTGTGCGACGTTACCCGCGGTTAATGTTTTAAAACGTTTTGATCGATTTTTTAAAGATAGTATAGTAATTTCGTTTTTAAAAATTATTTCAGATCTAAAAACAAACAGAAAAGAATAAATAATTAACTTTTAATGGAACCAATTATCATTGTGTATGTTGTGTTTAGTTATAAAAAACAAACGGATAAGAAAACAATTATGTAAATTAATACCTTATGTTCAGAAGTAAAAACAGTATAGGCAGTGGAATAAAACATTCATTTCCCTTGGCTTAGGGAGATATGAAGATTTGTTCACCCTCTAAAAATCATATTTCCTCGGGCGATGCCCTCATGAAATATGATTTTTTCAATCACGGCGATGCCCTCATGAAATAAATGTATAATATCTCAGGGGTCACTTACTATGTAAAGAGTGGAAGGGATGAGCCGTTGAAATAGGTAACTTTTTCAAGCTTGATCATATATGATAAGGTCAAGAAATTAAGATGAAATATATTGTAAGTGTGCTGATTTAATCATAAGTATCTGAAACTGATCAGGTTCAGATATTGTTAACAGATGCTATTTAAAGCAGTCATAAACGTATCAGATATTTGTCAAATCTATCTATCCTTCCATGAAATAGCATAATCATGATAGTTTCAGGTGTATTTTTTTTACGCTATATTTATATGTATATTTGATATTCAAAATAATTCTATTTAAAAGGTTCCATGGAACCCAGTGTCTCGCCTACTTTTGCTGTTGATCGCAGGCTCAACAAAAATGAGGAAAAAAATCAATAAAAATATTCCTTTAGATACTATCTTTTGATTGTAAGAAGCTTCTGTCAAAATTTGGTATAAATCCAGGATAGTTTATGAATCAAATAAATGTTTTAAAAACTTTAACTGCAGACTGTATTTAATGTTAACTGGAAGAAAAACTAAGTCCATTTATAAGTAAAATACGGATAAACAGGTACAAAATTTTAACAAAATTTCCTTCTAGATACTAGCTTTTGATCATAAACAAGCTTCTGTCCAAGTTTGGTACAAATCCAGGATAGTTTAAGAAAGTTATTAAAATTTTAAAACTTTAACCACAGAGTGAATGTATTGTTTCCTGGCAGAAAACTAAGTCCATTTATAAGTAAAATACGGAAAAATGAAATTTTTTTAACTAATTTACTTCTGGATACTATCTTATGATCATAAACAAGCTTCTGTCCAAGTTTGGTACAAATCCAGGATAGTTTAAGAAAGTTATTAAAATTTTAAAAACTTTAACCACAGAGTGAATGTAATGTTTCCTGGCAGAAAAACTAAGTCCATTTACAAGTAAAATACTGAAAAACAGGAATTTTATTTTTACAAAATTTACTTCTGGATACTGTCTTATGATCATAAACAAGCTGCTGTCCAAGTTTGGTACAAATCCAGAATAGTTTAAGAAAGTTATTAAAATTTTAAAAACTTTTAACCACAGAGTGAATGTAATGTTTCCTGGCAGAAAAACTAAGTCCATTTACAAGTAAAATACGGAAAAACAGGAATTTTATTTTTACAAAATTTACTTCTGGATACTATCTTATGATCATAAACAAGCTTCTGTCCAAGTTTGGTACAAATCCAGGATATTTTAAGAAAGTTATTAAAATTTTAAAAACTTTAACCACAGAGTGAATGTAATGTTTCCTAGCAGAAAAACTTAGTCCATTTACAAGTAAATATGGAAAACCAGAAATTTTATTTTTACAAAATTTACTTCTGGATACTATCTTATGATCATAAACAAGCTTCTGTCCAAGTTTGGTAGAAATCCAGGATAGTTTAAGAAAGTTATTAAAATTTTAAAAACTTTAACCACAGAGTGAATGTAATGTTTCCTAGCAGAAAAACTTAGTCCATTTACAAGTAAAATATGGAAAACCAGAAATTTTATTTTTACAAAATTTACTTCTGGATACTATCTTATGATCATAAACAAGCTTCTGTCCAAGTTTGGTACAAATCCAGGATAGTTTAAGAAAGTTATTAAAATGGTACTGTATGTCTCAGTCGAATGTCATCCCTTCGACTCATAAAACTGTTTGTCTCAGTCACTCATCCCTTGAAGATATTGATAAGAATGCCAACAATCATGTCTATGAGAAAAAATTAACAACTAATGGTTAACCAAATTGACTATACCTATTGAAATCTTTATCATAATATTATTTTTCCCAACTCAAAAGTCAACCAGTTTATTGCAAAATGTGAAGAAATCTCTATACAACTGTTTGTTTTATGAAACAGAACTAAAAATTACTGTTTAAACTTACTGGACATTTTGGTCTTTTAATGATGTAATCAGGTTTTGTCTTGTCGAGATCAACCAAATCTAGGATATACCTTCCCTCTTCAGTAGGTAGGAGTCAACCAAAATACAGTTCTTAAATACTTCCAGCTTAAAGCCATCTTGTTTTACTGGACTCTGAAAAAAAATAGAACATCTCACATACATTTTGGGGATCAATAAAATAATTTTATAGATAGTTATTCTTTTTGACCCATACAAAATATAATATATCTTTTAAACATAGAATATAATTTTTTGCTTTGTAATTTGCTTCTTTCAAGATAAAAACAAACTATATTTGTAAACAGCTTTTCCATTTTCACCTTTGACTTCCCATATAAACCTTAAAAAAAAAGTAAACTGCTTCGTAGTTTTTTTTTGTGTTTTTGTTTTTGTTTTTGTATTTATTAAAATTTATTATATGTTATCCTAAATTGAATATACTGTTGGCACTTCATATTGTTTGTTAAATAATTGTATTTTTTTCTTGAGACAGATTTATAAAAGTTTTTCCAAACTTGTTTCCAAATCCCTGGTGATATTTGAATTCTATGTAAAATTGTACTACAAATGTACTGCATTGTTATAATTTTTCAATAATAAATACTGTTTAAACTAAAAACCTAAAAAATATTGATTGATTGATGTTTGCTTGCTAAACATCAATTGGCAATTATTCCATGCATATACAGGATGAGAAACCATGAACAATTATTGCAATAGGTTTGTTCTGTAAGAAAGACTGAACATGCCTTAAAATAAGTGACAAATCCACAATGATTACTGTTGTTTCAAAATGAGATATACTTGGGTTAGGTCTGATTAGATTATTTTAACAATGGTGTCTATTATGTCCCTTTTTATTCTTTTGTTTATGTTATTTTTATAGCTTAATATAAGGAATGATTGACAATCAGACAACTATTCAAAGAAAATATTAAAGAAATATTACAGGTCACTACACTGCTTTCAACAATGAGCAAACCCCATAAACCATATAGTAAGCTATAAATGTATAATAAAATGTGAAAACCAACAGTCTGGTTTATACAACATCAATGAAAGATAAAGAAATATTGCAGACAGCAGCCAATTACACCGACTGGATAACAGGACAAGCCACCATGATTATAAAACGTATAGGTCTGAATACATGCATCACCTAGCTGGCATCAATGATTTATACTGATGTGTATTAAAAAAGTGGAGATGAAAATGAGCAATCAAAACAGTAATTAGTCAAATAAAATCAGAGAACATCATGGCAATCTATTAAAGAGTAGCAGCAGTCAAGTAAAACTGAAAATTAAAGCAACACAAACTTCACTAAAGATCAGGGGTGAACTCAGAGGGGAAAGAAGGTTAAGGTAGGGTAAACAAAAAATGAAGATATGTTATATTTCCAATAAAAGATTTTTAATTTAAATTCAGTTTTGTGTATATTGCATATTTTCTATTGTTTAACTTAGGTTCATAGAATAAAACTTACAGTAACATCCCCTGATGTTGATCCTAAATCTTGAAATTTTGGCAAAGTTTCTACATCCCCTAAAGCAGTGTCTTTTATCAGTAATCCTAACCTAAAATGAAGAAATGTTTCCATGGTTAATACAAAAGGAGATGATTGTTATTTGTCAATGAGACTGCAATTTAATGACACAAACAACTGAAAGATCACTTTTTGGCCAATTGTAATTGTTTTGAACTCTCAAATGACTATATATTACTGTAAACAGAATTTCTTAAAGTTTGACTAATTCTGTAAAATTATCTCAAAATGTAATACAATCAGAGAAGAATTTTTCACATGAAAACTAATAATAAAGAACATAATAGTTTACATACAGCACCAGGTAGCACTGTCATAGTGTGTTGTCTGTTATATATTACACATCAATGTTAACATCTCTATACTCTATACAATTACCTGTGAGGAATAAGTACTACTGACACTAGCAGCATCATGTAGCAGGTGTAGTGTCTGTTATCTATGACACATCAATGTTAACATCTCTATACTCTATAAAATTACCTGTGTGTATAACTTCTACTGACACTAGCAGCATAAGGTAGTAGGTGTAGTGTCTGTTATCTATGACACATCAATGTTAAAATCTCTATAATCTATACAATTACCTGTGTGTATAAGTACT
The DNA here is from genome assembly GCA_017311375.1 of Mytilus coruscus. Lineage (NCBI taxonomy): Eukaryota > Metazoa > Mollusca > Bivalvia > Mytilida > Mytilidae > Mytilus > Mytilus coruscus. The sequence continues at coordinate 8,422,549 of CM029597.1, read as the reverse complement.
ACTGACACTAGCAGCATCAGGTACCAGGTGTAGTGCGTTGTCAGTTATCTATTACACATCAATGTTTACATCTCTATAATCTATACAATTACCTGTGCTGTACTAATGACACTACCAGCATAGCAGGTGCGGTGTCTATATACACATCAATGTTAACACTATAATCAATTCTGTGTGTATAACTCATACTGACACTAGCACAGGTAGCGGGTGTATTCATCTTGTGCTCTATAATCTAAACAATTACCTGTGTGTATAAGTACTACTGACACTAGCAGTATCAGGTAGCAGCCCTAGTGTGTTGTCTGTTATCTATTACAAATCAATGTTAACATCTCTATAATCTAGACAATTACTTGTGCTCTATAATCTAGACAATTACCTGTGCTCTATAATCTAGACAATTACCTGTGCTCTATAATCTAGACAATTACCTGTGCTCTATAATCTAGACAATAACCTGTGCTCTATAATCTATACCTTTACCTGTGTGTATAAGTACTACTAGAACTAGCAGCATCAAACAGCTGTAGTATTTGGTCTGTTGTGTATTCTTTAACCTGCTCTATAGCTATCCACTGAATAGTTACAGCATCCTCCTTTATGATAGCTGAAAAATGTTATAAAATTATTTCTGATTTTTTTTGTAGTTTTCAAACTAGAATTATATTCTTTCATAAATGTTATACTTCTACTGTGCACAACTTCATTAATTGAAAGTCACAAAAATTTCTCATAGTATTTACATGTACAAGACATATTAATTTGTAATAAAAAATTTGTCATACTTCAGACATATTCCTTCTTGTATATAATCATATGGTTGACAGCTTTTTGTATCACCACTATGTAATATTCATAGATTTCTGTAAAGATGTGTATGATGAGTTTCACATAAAAGGTTTGTAAACAGTATATGTAATTCCTTTACATCTTCACAATTTTAGACAGAGGTATAAATACATAAAGGATTCAGAGACATCATCTTAATGTTTAGAATTTTGATTGATTGATTGGTAGTGTTTGAGGCAATACTGGTGGTCAGTTTTAATTGGTAGAGGAAGCTGGATTGCCAGGAGAGAACCACCAACCTTTGGCAAGAAAACTGACGATCTTAGTCAACTAAGATTGAAGTCATACACACCAGCCATAAGTTCAAACTCACAACCTCAGTGTTGACAGGCTATAGATACAGTAGATGAACTACATAGAGACCACTCGGCCACTAAGGTCCCTTTAGTATTTTGGAAAAAACTTACATGTCTTAGTTAAAAACAATGTATTAGCATCATTTGGTGAGATAGATCCTACTGGGTTCTTGACCACTGATTCTGGAGTGATCTAAAATGAGAAAAAAGTATTGTAAACTACTGTTTCGGCATTGAACCCTTGCAACTATTGATTTTCATTATTTTGTTACAGAAATAAAGAAATAGAAAATACCTTTTGTAAAAGTTTGTAATTCTATACTTTGTATCCAATGAGAGCTTAAGCTAGATGGTGTGTAATAGAATGAGACATTTAGAAGGATTTTATAACTTTTTACCATACATTTCAATGAGACCTCTAGCAGGGACATATATACCTTATATCCAATGAGTACTTTAGTAGGATTGTGAAGAAGCATCCAGCCACAATGGTTGTTTGTATAACCTTTCTTTGTCAGACTAACATTTCTCGCTGGGCTGTAAACATTTCAGAACATTAAATTTCATTCAACTATTTTTCATACTATACAATAATACAAAATGACAACTATAATTCTATTGCAACACTTTAACATTCATTTTGATAGGATATAAATTTTAGAACATCGATTCCACTACTGATGGTTTTAAATACAGTATACACAAGTGCAGTCGTCATGTGAAAGTGTGTGCATGTATTATATTTGAAGATTTAGGGGCTTTATTTTTTTTTTTTTTTTGATATCCCCAATACTTGATCACTGGCCCTACTGTCATGTAGCAAGTAAACTCAATTTACAACCATCAAATGGCCAATTGATGCCAGCAAAGGAGAAGGTCCGGTAAGGGCTAGTTTTGGCCTAATAGTCAAAGTTCACCTAATGAAATATTTTTGACTTTTTTTAAACACTTAAGTGTCTACTTCAGTCGATTGAACTAGTTTATGTAAAAGATTTGGACTGATTTGGTCATTAAAGACGCTCAAATTCAAGCTTAAATATGAAAAATCTATCAAATATGCCATAAAACGTCACTTTTCAGATGGTTTTTGTCTAAAATGTAAGTGGCCGCATTCGTGTTCAGTCTCAACCTTTATATATGTTATGTATTATCATCAAATACAACATATATTTAAATATAAAGACTGAACACAAATGCGGCCACTTCCATTTAAGACAAAAACCGTCTTAAAATTAGCACAAATGCTAAAATTGTGGAGATTTCAGTAATACTGCATGAATTTATGATGCTATTACCTGATGCATGTGCATTGTATTGTCAAAAAGAGCCCATATTTATGGAACAGAAGTATTCTACTTTCCAATGAATAGCTAAAAGTTTACATTTTAACAAATTTGAAAAAATGCTATATTTTTGGGCCAAAAAGGGGTCTTACCAGGCCTACTCCTTTTCAAGTAGAGATTTTTATTCCTGAAATCTTTAATTTGAAATTATTTTGAACAATCATATAAGCAATAATACCATCATTAAAATGTTCCCTCTTTCAACTGCTAAAAGAATTTTTATATTGAAACTTCAAATGAACTTTTATGACATATCTTAAAGGGGCACTAGCTACGAGATATAGGAAAAAATAAAATATGATTTTTTTTTGTTTGTTCAATCATTAATGTAGGTAAAATATTGAAATAAATATTCTCTTTTAGCAGCCAGTTTGGTTCAGTCTTGTCAAAATAAGCGAAGAAACATCGCTAAATAATTATTTACTTGCAAGAGAATAATTCGACCTCATTAAATCTGAAATATATTTTCATAAAATGAAATCAAACAGACCTAGAATAATCCAATTCCACTTGTTTGTTTCTATTAATATCTATGTTTATGTTTACAATGGGTTATATAACAGTCTTCAGAAGGTCACCTCGATTGTTAATTAGATGGCATCTAGACTTAAATACACACGAAATGCTGATACATAATTTCGAGTTTATGTATTGTAAATTGTTTATTTTAGACTTTTTTTTTGTTTGGATATAAGTTTTAGTATGTTGTAAGTCGAATATGAGAATTTGAGTCATTTCAGTGAACAGGAATTTGACAGCTAGTGCTCCTTTAAGGTAGTCAATAAAATTAGAAGAATACAGCATATGTTTTTTCTCTTTCATTCAGTTTTCTATATTTTAGATTAGATTTTATTTGAAAAATCAAATAGATAAACATTAAACATGTTAAACATCTTACAATAAAAATAATGTCAATATATTTTTTTTAATTATTTTCTGTACAATATTACATAAATACATATAAAATTCTATAACAACATGAACAGTGGACAATGTATATGATGTCACATGCCTGATGCCATCACCCTGTACTTCAGGGATTCTAATTTCTGTATACCTTGACGTGAAGACACTGATCTAATCGGTAACCAATAAAAGTTGCAGTTTACTCAAGTGTTGTTGTCAATTAAACGTTATTGTATGAAGTAGGTGCAATAAAAAATAAATTACCAATAAAATTGTATCAATTGAATTGATTTGACAGTTTAATATAAACAAGTATTACCTTATCCATAAATTTCCATATTTATAAGTGTTGAAAGCTGCAGGTTTAGGTGGTATCTGTAAAATATAAATACAAAATTAGCAATCACTACCGGCGGTACTTCAAATAATATATTGCAGAATATGAGATATGGAGATCAACCAAAGGTTTCTTTACAACATTGATTGATTGATTGATTGGTGTTTAATGCCACTTTCAGCACTAATGTGCTTTTTCTTGATGGTCAGTTTTTATTGGGAGAGGAAGCCAGAGTGCCTGGATAGAACCACCGACATTCAGTAGGAAAACAAACAATCGTAGTCAATTAAGATTGGAGTCAAATGCACCTCCTATGCAGGAATTAAAAAGACACATAAATACCTAAAATGAACAAAACACTTATAAAATATAAAAAAGAAGATGTGGTAAGATTGCCAATGAGATAACTCTTCACAAGAGACCAAATGACACAGAAATTAACAACTATAGGTCACCGTACAGCCTTCAACAATGAGCAAAGCCCATACCACATAGTCAGCTATAAAATGCCCTGCAATGACAAGGGTAAAACAATTCAAACAAGGAAACTTACGGCCTAATTATGTACAAAAAAAGGAACAAAAAACAAATATGTAACACAGCAGCAAACGACAACCACTGAATTACAGGCTCCTGACTTGGGACAGACACATACATACAGAATGTGGGGGCGTTAAACATGTTAGTCTAACCTGGGACAGTGGTGTAACAGTACAACATAAGAATGAACTATAAAAATCAGTTGAAAAAGACTTAACTCATCACATGCATACAAACAGAAATACATCTAACATCCATAGTACACGAATGCATTATCATTTTCTATGTTCAGTGGACTGTGAAATTGGGGTCAAAACTGTAATTTGGCATTAAAAATTAGAAAGATCATATCATAGGGAACATGTTTCAAGTTGATTGGACTTCAACTTCATCAAAAACTACCTTGACCAAAAACTTTAACCTGAAGCGGGACAGACGGACGGACGGACGAACGGACGGATGAACTGACCCACAGACCGTAAAAAACATAATGCCCCTAGGTGAGGCATAAAAACACAGAGTGGACGTGGCTGGGTACTTGTACATCCCAACAACAAAAAGACACTAGTACAGATCTAAGAGTACACACAGTTACTGACAGCTAGTTCAAAGCCAATAACAACTAATAAAAAAAAAATCATGCGTCTACCACTAAATTATCAATCAGTACACATCCAACATCCAATGGATTTAGTGTAAAGACGTCATAAACAGCCAGAGAAAAACATGACCTTGTGCAATGCCAAGATACAGGTATCGACAGATTGTAGATCCATGAATGTTAAAGACTATCTATAACAAACACTGGCAAGGTGTAAGTTACTTACAATTGTTTTTACAAAAACATAATATGTCCACTGATAGGAATGGAACAGTAAGTTGGCAATGGCTGATTATGAAATTTTGTTGAGAGGGAGTTTTTTTTTTTCAATGGCTTATCCTTCTCTTTCTTAATCTTTAAAGATTTTGTATCAAGGATTTCGATTCTATGGTTTGTGTGTGAGAATACATGAAAATACATTGATTGATTGCTTTTTGAATTCATAATTTTTTACTTTTCTACTCCTCTACTACCTGCTCTCACAAAATCTAAAATATCAGGACCAGCAGTTCATGAATCGGAAGTTCATGGATCCTATTTAAAGGATTTTAACACAATGCCTTGTAGGGATGGGAAAATACAAATTAGTCAGTATATAGACTGTAACCACTCCAGAAATCTACCTTACATAAGGAAATTTTTCATAATTTGTGTTTATCTTATTGTCACTTTGTTTACTTATAGTGGCATGTTATCACAAAATTTACTTTACACAAACATTTCACTGTCCAACCAATAGCATTGTATATTAAAGTTGGTAAAACAACAAACAATAAACATAGCAAAGATTTACCTGCTCCTTCTAAAGCCTAGATGCAAAAAACAACTTAGAAAAAAATAACCTGATATACGGTAGTTAAGCCTCTCTAGTCCACCTCCCCTGTCTATGTCTAACCAAACAATAGTAAATTCTACTTACATCATCTGGATCAGGGATCCATGGATCTTTCTCCAGCCAACCCCTGTACATGTCTGCCTAAACAAAAGTAAATTCTACTTACATCATCTGGATCAGGGATCCATGGATCTTTCTCCACCCAACTCCTGTACATGTTTGCCAAAACAACATTAAATTCTAGTAACATCATCTGGATCAGGGTCCATGGATCTTTCTCCAGCCAACCCCTGTACATGTCTGCCCAATCAATAGTAAATTCTACTTACATCATCAGGATCAGGGATCTATGGATCTTTCTCCAGCCTACCCCTGTACATGTCTGCCCAAACAATAGTAAATTCTACTTACATCATCTGGATCAGGGGTCCATGGATCTTTCTCCAGCCTTCCCCTGTACATGTTTGCCAAAACAATAATAATTCTACTTACATCATCTGGATCAGGTATCCATGGATCTTTCTCCAGCCAACCCCTGTCCATGTCTGCCAAAACAATAGTAATTCTACTTACATCATCTGGATCAGGGGTCCATGGATCTTTCTCCAGCCAACCCCTGTCCATGTCTGCCAAAACAATAGTAATTCTACTTACATAATCTGGATCAGGGGTCCATGGATCTTTCTCCAGCCTACCCCTGTCCATGTCTGCCAAAACAATAGTAATTCTACTTACATCATCTGGATCAGGGGTCCATGGATCTTTCTCCAGCCAACCCCTGTACATGTCTGCCAAAACAACAGTAATTTACTTACATCATCTGGATCAGGGATCCATGGATCTTTCTCCAGCCTACCCTGTCCATGTTTGCCCAAACAATAGTAATTCTACTTACACCATCTGGATCTGGGGTCCATAAATATTTCTCCAGCCTACCCCTGTCCATGTTTGCCAAAACAATAGTATTTATACTTACATCATCTGGATCAGGGGTCCATGGATCTTCTCAGCCTACCCCTGTCCATGTTTGCCCAAACAATAGTAAATTCTACTTACATCATCTGGATCAGGGATCCATGGATCTTTCTCCAGCCTACCCTGTCCATGTTTGCCCAAACAATAGTAATTCTACTTGCATCATCTGGATCAGGGATCCATGGATCTTTCTCCAGCCTACCCCTGTCCATGTTGCCAAAACAATAGTAATTCTACCCATCATCTGGATCAGGGATCCATGGTCCAACCCCTGTCCATGTTTGCCCAAACCATAGTAATTTGCATCATCTGGATCAGGGATCCATGGATCTTTCTCCAGCCTACCCTGTCCATGTTTGCCCAAACAATAGTAATTCTACTTGCATCATCTGGATCAGGGATCCATGGATCTTTCTCCAGCTACTACCCTGTCCATGTCTGCCAAAATAATAGTAATTCTACTTACATCATCTTGATCAGGGATCCATGGATCTTTCTCCAGCCTACCCCTGTCCATGTTTGCCCAAACAATAGTAATTCTACTTGCATCATCTGGATCAAGGATCCATGGATCTTTCTCCAGCCTACCCCTGTCCATGTTTGCCAAACTAATAGTAATTCTACTTACATCATCTGGATCAGGGGTCCATGGATCTTTCTCCAGCCTTCCCTGTCCATGTCTGCCAAAACAATAGTAATTTTACTTACATCATCTGGATCAGGGATCCATGGATCTTTCTCCAGCCAACCCCTGCCCATGTCTGCCAAAACAATAGTAATTCTACTTACATCATTTGGATCAGGGGTTCATGGATCTTTCTCCAGCCAACCCCTGTCCATGTCTGCCAAAACAATAGTAATTCTACTTACATCATCTGGATCAGGGGTCCATGGATCTTTCTCCAGCAGTTTTACACATTCTCCTACAGAATGCAAACCAATCATTGGCCAGTATCCTCCTCTGGGTACATTGATCTTTATTTGTTTCACCTTAAAATACAACAAATGAGATGCTTCAATTATATTTCATATTTGTTTGATTATAATAATTAAGCATTGACCTGATATTGCTTTAAATGAGAACTATACCATCTTATCTAGTGTATATCGATTACAGGACTACTATGATAAATACCACCTTCTAACACCTCACTGGAAGTTTAAGATTGCTCATTGCACTTGTTTGAGCAGAATGTTTACCTAGATTTAAATCATACTACATTAGTGCATTTAACTACTAGAGTTACTTTTAAAAAAGTTGTTTGTTTTTCACAGTGCTGGTTAATTCTATGCATTTGTAGATCAATTAAAGCTGGAACAGAACAGTGTGGTATGGTGGTCTGTTCATACATATATGAATAGTTGACCATACCCTTTTTAGTGTGTAAACCCTATCCCTTACCTGTCAACTTATCAAAACTCCATAGATTTTATGCACAAGGGGACCAATTACACCTATTTATCATGTCATAAAAATAGGCAAGAGATACCAAAGGGATATCAAAACTCATAAATCAAGGACAAACTGACAATGCCATGGCAAAACACAAAAGGCAAAGAACAGTTAACAAAACAAAACATAGCAAACTAATGATTGAGCAACATGAACCCCACCAAAAACTGGAGGTGATATTAGGTGCTTCAAAAGGGTAAGCAGAACCTGCTACACATGTAGCACCCATAGTGTTTACTCATCTAAGTACAAACTTGGTGATAAGTCTAATTTGGTGATGTTACATTATAAGTGTTTTAACATAATATACCATGGCTGTGAACTGCTTTCTGGCCAGTGGCAAAATATTTCATGCATGCTCAGAAAGAGAAACAATAAACACTTTATACAATGGGTAGGTCCTGCAAGGGATGGGTCCATAGGGATGAAGGGCGTGATATTGATAGCCACTGGAAAATTAGGGTATGATGTATAGGAACAGAAATTTTGCATTGCATCAGACTACCTAAGGACTACCGAAAGAGTTTTGCCAGTGTTCTTTAATGTGCAGATAGCTTGCCACTCTACATGAGGCATCTGATTTAATAACCCCATTCTGACAATACATTGCTGTGAATTTATACATCCTGCAAGCCCTGACAAACAACTCACTTTGTTAAGGGTTTTACTGCCAGTTTGAGAGCAAGGGATGATCATATTTTATACTCCAGTCAACCCTTGGAGTTTGACGTAGATGTAACCAACTTTTAAGGTTAAGCAAACCTCTTGATCATTCTTGTAGAAGACTAGCTTACCTCTTGATCATTCTTGTAGAAGACAAGCTTACCTATTGATCATTCTTGTAGAAGACTAGCTTACCTCTTGATCATTCTTGTAGAAGACAAGCTTACCTCTTGATCATTCTTGTAGAAGACAAGCTGTCTAGAAACAACATCACAGAACATACTCATCACATCTCCTTTGGTACATTTTACAACATGGGAATTAGCAGCACCGGCTTCTATAAACACTCTGAAATATAATATGAGCTGCGTCAGATAGAAAATGACTGTATGCAAATGAAAATCAATATATCTCTTATTTCGGGTTGAAAAAATCTTTATGCAAAGTCTGTAACTGTTTGAAAATTAATTTGTTTTAAGAACCCTACAAAACAGACCAAAATTCATCTTTTATGTTCCAAAATGTATCAAAGTCTTGTACATGTACATGCTAATGTGCAATTGCATAAGGTCCATAAGACACATCTCATATATAAGTGTCAGTTCAGCTTCGAAGTACAGGTTGTGGACAAAAGTCATCCTTTTTGATAATTTTCTCTATATAAATTAATGCATATCACAAAATATTGTGAATTTAGAAATTGTTATAATGTTAGACAGCATGTATATATAAAGTAGTGAAGGTTTCATATAAAAACATTTCTATAAAAAAAAATTTTTTCACTTCCACGTTTACAGTTGAAAAAAGAAATACTGAAGTTATCAACATCCAAGGTTTCAATGTAAATACTAAAGGATAAAATAACCCAACAAATTTATTATGGAAATATAGGACCTTTATCAAAAAACCTTCACTTACATCCTTATTTCATCAAAATTGATGCATAGTTGTTAAATTTTTGGAATGAATTCTAAACATTTTTTGCATCTGAGCAAGTAAATCTATTCTAATATGAAAATCAAATACAAAAACCAATATGAAAACTCTTGAGAAAGTAGTTTCTTTGATTTAATTTTCATGAAACTGTGATATTCTAGGTTTATCTTTGATATCAAACAGTGTCACTGACTGGAGGCCAAGAACAATATTCAATTCAATCCAAATTAACAGAAACTTTGCTCTAATAATAGAATAACAGTTCTCATCTTGGGTTATGTGTCAGATCATAGGATATATGTTTTATAGTCTGAAAAAATCAATTCCTGATGTTGCTTTTATTGCTTAAACATTTATGGACCATTTTCTTCAGTTTTGGCACCATGCTGTACATTATAATGGATTGTAATCAATAAATTCAATAAATTAACAATTTCTCCTGACAATTCAACTTTAAGTTACTGAAATGTCCTTTCAAACCTCATCACTGAAGATAATTCTCATAAACATATACAGTGAAACCTGTCTAAACTGAATCTTGCATAAACCGAAAACCTGTCTAAACCAAACTTGTTTTCAAGTCCAGTCATATCAAATTTTATGTTTTGTGAACCTGATTAAACCGAAAATCTGCCAAAACTGAACAAAAATGTAAGTCCCGAAGAGGTTCGGTTTAGACAGGTTTTACTGTAAATACCTATCTTTGTTATGTATGGCAAAATAATGTGGTAAAAATCAATGGTAATTTTTCTTTTAACCATCAGGCTTAATGAGTCAATGTGGACTAAAATTTTAAACTCTGAATAGGGAGCAACCCGATACATAAACTAAACTACAACTTTAATTGTCACTTTCAAGAGATTGTGACTTTAATTCTCACCCTCCATCATCAGCATGATAAGCTATTGACCATCTATTCCACCCAGGCATTCTGTTGACTGGGTAAGTCTTTCCTGGACAGATACCGATTCCTATATTAGTCTTGTCACCACAGTCTATTATCTCTACAAACAATGGGTACATAAAAACACACATTTAAAATAAAACAAACATAATGTTCAGTACTAATAAAACTCAAGCATTTACTGTGAATTATATTTCTATTGTTGCAAACTAAATTTGTCATTTCTTTTATCAAAATAACCAAAATTGCAATTTGTCCAAAAAATAAATTTAACCTGAAATCTATGTAAACTGGCTAAATTGATTGAAGTATTAATGAATCCACAGTATCACAGTTATGTTAAATAATGGACATCTTTATCATTTTGCAGTTAAATGACGGTTGTTTTCAAGAAATTCAATGGACTTCACACTTAATTGTCAGTATGACCATGATGACCTGGACATAAAATTGTTGAATGAGTTGAATACAACAAAACTGGTACCATGCTTGGAAAATTTTGCTGAAAATGACGATTAAAGTTACAGAAAATTAAGAAAAAGTTCTTCATACAATCCCATAATATCAGGTCCACAACTTCAACATATGTATAATCTATCTGAGAAGTTTCAGGTATATCAGCTGAAAACTAGGAGGAGTTAATTACACAAAACTAGTACCATGTTTTGTAAGTTTTGCTCAAAATGAAAAGAGTTCCTAACTCTGGAAAAATGGGGAAAAAATCCTCAAACACTTCGATAATAGCAGGTGCACAATTTCAACATATGTGCAATCTTTCTGTGAAGTTTCAAGGAATCTTGGTTGAAAACTGCAGGAGTTGATTACATAAAATAAGAACCCATTTGTCCACGCCTGCCTTCCCAACAGCCTGACATCACCATACTATAAGCCCAGGAAATAAAGGGATTCTTTACACCAAAACTGTAATATTTTATTGAAGTATGTAGATTCAAATTTTATTTTGCAAATTAGAGAGTTTAAATTACAATTGACCTTCTCCTTTGGTATTTTCCTAATTTGTGCCAAGCTTTCATTGAAATCTCCAAATATTGAATAATCAAGAAATAAAAAATTCCTGTGATTGTTCACAAGAGACTAAACTTTCACCTTAACAAGTTCAAACTAGGTTTGTATAATTTTACTAATGCATTTCAAGTAACTTTTACACAAAATTATATAAAATAGAAAGAAAACAAGAATATGTATCCTTCAATTCCAGAAAAAAATTCTCTAATTGATGCATCCCCAGTTAGTTAATTTCTAGAGATGAATTTCTGTTGTATTCACAAAAGTATGACTTCCCCTGGTATATATGAAATTGGTGAGTAAATATGGTGACCTATATTTTTCAAACTCTGTTATAATTAAAGAACCTTTGTGAGCACGCTCACATACCCCACACCCCCACATTGTCACTGGACAAACAAAATCTCACCAGATTCCTAAGTTCAAAGACTCATAACTCTACAAAAGTCAACTGATAAAAATTTTCTTGTGGATATGCACATTTACATATTATGTCCTCATTAACTACAAAGTTTCATGAAATTCTCTTGTGTGGTTTCAGAGGAGTTGCGATTACAAACTGTTGCAGTAGTATATTTAGGCCAAAATTCTAAGTTTAAAGGGGCATAACTCCTAGAAAAAAAATTGAATCATATTTCCTGTTGATATGCACATCTACATAGTATGTCCTTATTATCTACAAAGTTTCATAAAATTCTGTTGTGTGGTTTCAGAAGTTGAGATGACAAAGTATATTTTGGCCAAAATTCTAGTTAAAGGGCATTCCTGTGTCGATATGCACATCTACATAGTATGTCCTTATTATCTACAAAGTTTCATGAAATTCTATTGTGTGGTTTCAGAGGAGTTGAGATGACAAAGTATATTTTGGCCAAAATTCTACATTAAAGGGACATTACTCCTAGAAAAAAAATTGAATCGTAATTTCCTGTCGATATGCACATCTACATAGTATGTCCTTATTATCTACAAAGTTTCATAAAATTCTGTTGTGTGGTTTCAGAGGAGTTGAGATGACAAAGTATATTTTGGCCAAAATTCTAAGTTAAAGGGGCATAACTCCTAGAAAAAATTGAATCGTAATTTCCTGTTGATATGCACATCTACATAGTATGTCCTTATTATCTACAAAGTTTCATGAAATTCTATTGTGTGGTTTCAGAGGAGTTGAGATGACAAAGTATATTTTGGTCAAAATTCTATGTTAAAGGGACATTACTCCTAGAAAAAAAATTGAATCGTAATTTCCTGTCGATATGCACATCTACATAGTATTATCTACAAAGTTTCATGAAATTCTGTTGTGTGGTTTAAGAGGAGTTGGGACGACAAGAACAGGACTGACAGACGGACGGGTGAAAAACATTATATCCTCTGCAACTTCGCTGCTTGGGGTATAAATACTTTCTTTCATACTAATTGTGTTGCATAATAATTATAAAAAAAGACAGTTTAAATTTTCAAACTGTGCTTATTTAGACTGACATCTATACTTACTCAGACTGATTTTCTTCAAATTTTCAGAGAAAGGCTTCGGACCAATAAATTGAGCCACTGGTACAGAAGATGAGGCAGAGTTGTAACTGTAAAATATAATGGTTTTAATTATTTATTAGTCTATTTTTACAATCATAAAAAAAATATGAATAGAGAATATAATTATTTATATTTACCTTCAACTTTTGCCCTATAGAGGTATTTAATTTTTGGTATTAGCTGTTTTGTTGCTGTATCATTGACATATATTCTTCACTCCTGTAACTCATGCTTACATTCTTCATCAGGTTTTAATCTGAACTACTGGTACATAGAGCACTTGATATCTTCATGAGATTTTTCAATCTAAAACCTGATACAGGAATGGTAGAGGATAAAGTCAAAATTACACCCACCTTAAGCCCAATCTTAAACCTGATACAAGAATGGTAGAGGATAAAGTCTAATCTAAATCTAATCTTTAGCCTAAACTTGAACCTGATACAGGAATGGTAGAGAATAAAGTCAAAACTTAATCCCCCACCTTAGGCCCAAACTTAAACCTGATACAGGAATGGTAGAGGATAAAAGCCTATTCAAAAACCAATATTTAGCCTAAACTTCAACCTGATACAAGAATGGTAGAGGATAAAGTCAAAATTAAACCTACCTTAAGCCCAAACTTAAACCTGATACAAAATGGTAGAGGATAAAGTCAAAATTAAACCTACCTCAAGCCCAAACTTAAACCTGATACAAGAATGGTAGAGGATAAGGTCTAGTCTAAAACCAATCTCTAGCCTAAACTTCTACCTGATACAAGATTGGTAGAGGATGAAGTCTTATCTAAAGCCAATGTTTAGCCTAAACTTTTCAACCTGATACAAAAATGGTAGAGGATAAAGTCCAAACTTAAACCCACATTTAGCCCAAACCTAAACCTGATACGGGAATGTTGAATGGACAGATATTTACATCAAAACCTAATCCCCCACTTCTTCCATAGGCATGTAGGAAAATCAAGTGGAATCTTGTCTCTTCTAGAGTACAGTAAATATAATATTTTGGGTCAGAAGCATTTTATCTACCTGATTTAAAGTCATTAATTGTATAATAAACAAAACGTTACCATAGTAATCCTGACTCATGACTGACACTCATCTCCCTACAAATACTGGCATGGTAGACAACTCTTGACTCTTGTATCCCTGACACTTCCAGTTTGTCTTCTCCTGTGGTGATCACTTTCTACAAAATACATTGTACATAGCTTTATCTTCAAAGTCAAATAAACAAAATATTTTCAAAGTGCAAAATAAAATAATTTCAAGGTTCAAAAGTTCATAAAGTGTTTCTACTGAAGTCTTTGACTTCCCTGCAACTGCTGCTGTCAGTGTAAAAGTGTAGTGTTGACTGTAAATGTCAGTCCATTTTTCAGCAAAATACAAAATTTATAAAAAAAATTAACTTTTGTTTTGATGCTATTTCTTCATCTTGAAGATTCAAGCTTCTGTACAAGTTTCATAACAATCTATGCCGGTTTACAAGTTTGTTGTGTGAAAAATTAATACCCGAATGTCTGTTAGACCAACTTAGATTAATAAGTAGATTTTCATCCAGATTTTAGAAAAAATGGGGCGGGTATGGGGGATTTACCGATTATAGTTTTTTATTTTCATTTCCTCCAAAACCCATTTGTAATGGGTTCTTCATATGGCAAGGGTAATAATAGGCTTATATCATGTATATGTAAGGAATTCTACATAATTTTTCAAATTCTTAAATAAATTTATGATTGGCAACCACTGTTTTAAATGGAATTGCAGCTTTAGAAACCTATGTTCAGTAAATAGCACAAACACGGAGAGAAAAGCTCTCTTTTAGACTACCTACATCAAAACTATTTTGCTCTCTAAGCTATGGTATGCAGTGTCCATAAAATGAAGAAATGCATTGGTATGCAACACAAGTATTATAAGTACAGAGTGAAATGAAAACTCAATGGGTGTTGAAAATACTAGGGTTGATGCTTTTAAGATCCTTATGCAAGGTGCAAATATAATAGGCCCTTTCACTGTTATTGCAGCCAAATTGAATAGGGATAGATTTTCATAATGGAGGTAAAACTGCTCTGAAAAACACGGAAAAGATCATTGAAAGAGAACAGTTGCTTGGAAACATGCATAGGTTCACCCATACTTTCTTACTGTTTCCACCTCCATGCATCCAAAAAATATGCTCCTCTATATTCAATATGACCACAATAGTCGTGAAATAGCCTGTTAATATGTAAAACATGAATTTAACCAAAAGAAGAAGTTGTTTAATGACTCTATTGAAGGGCTGGGGACAGAGGCTGTTTGTCAACAAAAAAGGACAGCTTCGGGTAAATCTCATTTAAGGGCTTGTTATAATACATTTTGTACTTTGGTTGACTTTTGTACTCAACATACAGTCATAAATCGCACAAGTTTGTGCTCATGTCAATTTCTTTATTCCAAATCATAATTTTGTACCAATATGTGCCACAGTTCTTGCAGCATTCATAGTCAAAATTTTCTGACACAAAGTCATTGTATCAAGAAAAAAATCCATGGTTTTTCTAATCACTGAAATTTGTGACGTTCTGCAATTTGCATTCTTGGACACCGCCTATTACTCGTAACTTGAAAATTTCCTGCCCTTCCCATATTCAATCTCTATTCTCAGAAGATAATGTTGTCATCATACAGCAGCAGATTATGTCAACTTAATCATTTTGTTAAAATTACTCAAAGAAATATGAAAACTGAAATTTGTAACAAAAAGTTTTGAATAAAACAAATTTATGGGCAGTAACCTGTAAAGGAAATGAAGAAAATCATAAATTGTTTTAAATAAAAAAAATCGGGACGGGACGATTTCAGAAGGGCGGGCGGGGATGAAAATCTATCAATTAATTTTAGTTGGCCCAACTGAAAAAATATATTTCAAATTTTTGCTTCAAACATTTACTCTTTAAAATGAAAAAGTTCCCAACTGTGGAACTGTCAAAAAATTGCATCTGCAATTGAATCATAAAATTTTATGAAGGTTAGACAAAGTAATTAATGTGTGACAAACTTTAACTCCAGACTGTATCTACCTATTTACTGCTAACATGGCTAAATTAAGTCCTTTTATCAATAAATTACAGAAACAATTTGAAAAATTCTTTTCATCAATTTGATCATAAGAATGGCTTTTGATCATTAAAATAGCTTCTGTCCAACTTCCCTAAAATTCCATGAAGGTTTGACAAGTTCTTGATGACTGAAAAACTTGAACCTTAGACTGTATCTAAATGTTAACAGTAAAAAACAAGAATGTGTCCCCAGTACACGGATGCCCCATCCGCACTATCATTTTCTATGTTCAGTGGACCGTGAAAATGGGGGAAAATCTCTAATTA
This sequence comes from Mytilus coruscus, assembly GCA_017311375.1. Taxonomy (NCBI): domain Eukaryota; kingdom Metazoa; phylum Mollusca; class Bivalvia; order Mytilida; family Mytilidae; genus Mytilus; species Mytilus coruscus. The sequence continues at coordinate 8,405,976 of CM029597.1, read as the reverse complement.
GGCATTAAAATTAGAAAGATCATATCATAGGGAACATGTATTCTAAGTTTCAAGTTGATTGGACTTCAACTTCATCAAAAACTACCTCGACCAAAAACTTTAACCTGAAGCGGGACGAACGGATGGACGGACGCACAGACCAGAAAACATAATGGCCATAAAATTTATCAGTAAAATACAGAAAAAGGAAAATGAAAACTATTTTCAAAATTTCACTCTGGATACTTTATTTTGGTCATAAACAAGCTTCTGTCCAAATTTCCTAAAACTAAAATGTTGACGCTGCTGATAACAGAATCTAGGATCGCTATGTATTGTTTCCGCTAGATAAATGTTGCAGGCTCAACAATAACTAAATTCCACTAAAGTTAAGTTCGATGGAGTGGTTTGCCATACAAAATTCAGTCATTTTATCTTATCACAGTACAAATAAATACTTAGAATTAGCCGAACATATGCAGGCAAGACCAAAAGTGTAATCATGTACATTTGTAAAAATTTCTTTTTTTTATATTCTGAGGGCTCTAATTTAATTAAAAGTACGTACTAAATAGGAATAAAACATGAAAGAAGTTAAATATCTAACCATTATTCAACTATGCACCAAATACAGACAAACGTTATATACAAAATAACTCATCCCCATAATGATTGAGGGAAAGAGGAGATAAACGCAGTTAAAAGGCTGCATTGTGCAGATCTTCATGTATCTATGCATGAAGATCCATGTTATCTGCACATAAAGTTTATCCTTACATAAGTGTGGTATGTCAACCTGTTGCTTTGGGCCATATCTCTTTCAATCAAAACATTTTTTTAGGCTTTGAACTCTGAAAGTCAGATATATTTTGGTTAAGTCAATGTATTTAATTTATTCTGCTAATACTTTATAATACACAAGCATATAGGTCCATAGGACACCATGCACCAGTCTCACTATATTTCTGACCTAATATTCAATAGGGATCTCCCTCTCATTATATTTCTGACCTAATATTCAATAGGGATCTCCCTCTCACTATATTTCTGACCTAATATTCAATAGGGATCTCCCTCTCATTATATTTCTGACCTAATATTCAATAGGGATCTCCCTCTCATTATATTTCTGACCTAATATTCAATAGGGATTTCCCTCTCATTATATTTCTGACTAATATTCAATAGGGATCTCCCTCTCATTATATTTCTGACCTAATATTCAATAGGATCTCCTCTCCTTATATTTCTGACCTAATATTCAATAGGATCTCCTCTCATTATATTTCTGACCTAATATTCAATAGGGATTTCCCTCTCATTATATTTCTGACTAATATTCAATAGGGATCTCCCTCTCATTATATTTCTGACCTAATATTCAATATCAATAGGGATCTCCTTCTCATTATATGTCAACATATATCCAAGTCATGGACTCTACCGCAAGGATTCACACAGGTGTTGGTTCACCAGACAGAGTTTAATATCCAAAAAGGTTGCTATCCATATAAAAGTATTTGATTTAGCATCAGGCAACCAAAATGACTGAACGACTGACCGACAGATGTGTAAAAAACAATATCCTCATCCCCCATTCTTCTTCATAGTGTGGGGTACAATAAATCAGACACTGATCTTGGTGGAATGATAAACTACATTATGTAAATGACAGAATGGTCTATCACAAGCAGTTTATATGCCTATTAAAGGGAAACCCAAATGGTATTAAAATGATTTATCACATACTTGTTAACGAAATCATTGGATTTTGCATATATAATAACCACAAAATTGTCCTCCTTATATTGCCGCCCGGGGCAAAAAAGTGGTTATTGTGCCCTGATTCTTAATGACGTTACATGATTGTGTCCTTAACCACAATGGCGAAAAATGATGGTGTTTGTATTGAAAATTATTAGAATTCTGCTACAATGGCCACTAGTAACAATGTTCAACCAACTATTTTCAATTTTTAGCCCCAGTTATGCCAAATTATCGCTTTTGTGTATGACCATATTAAAAAATAAAGGGAAATGTAACAATAAAGTTAGCAGCAAATGAAAAAAAATAATGGAAAATGTGATAAATCTTTTTAGAACTTACATGTTGTGGTTTATTAAATTGTTATAATTGAATGTTTTTCTCTTTTCTGCAGAACTTAAATATGTGATAAATAGATTATAACATGTCTTTTCCATATTGGCACTTTTATCATCCCTCGACCCATATCAGGATGATACCAGGGCCAATATGGAAAAGGGCATGTTATAATCTATAAATATCTAAAGATAAGAAGATGTGGTATGATTGCCAATGAGACAACTCTCCACAAGAGACCAAATGACACAGACATTTACAACTATATGTCAACGTACAGCCTTCAACAATGAGGTATTGAATTTGACATTTGAATGTTTGTTTCAAATTGATCTAAATAACATGATCATACTTACAAAGGGATCAGTGATGCGCAGCTTCAGACTTTCTCCAACTTGACTTTTGTACTTAATATCTGTAGCTTGTTTCATTAGAACTTTAATTCTATCTGATATCTTTTGCTCATCTGTATCAGTCGATAAAGTTGTAGCTTTCCCTGGAAAAATGCTGACACAAGAACCATCATCTATCCTAAAATAAATTCATTAAGGAATTACAAAAAGAAGACTAGTGTCTCTTTTCCACTGCCTCAGAAAATTAAAAAATCAGTTCCATACAAGTTTAAAATGTGCATATAAACAATTAATTAAGCTATTCTATCATGTTTCCTTCAAGCTCTATGTTAACTGTGTGAAATGCCTTGTTGATACACTTTCAAATATATCTATGTATGACAAACTAAATGATTTGTTACGTGAGCCCCTAAAAATTAATCTTACCAAAAACAATTTAAAGCTGGAGGACTGTTCTGGAAGACTTAAAACATATCCCTAACTTGTATCTATATAGCTGCTAAAACATATCCCTAACTTGTATCTATATAGATGCTAAAACATATCCCTAACTTGTATCTATATAGATGCTAAAACATATCCCTAACTTGTATCTATATAGATGCTAAAACATATCCCTAACTTGTATCTATATAGATGCTAAAACATATCCCTAACTTGTATCTATATCGATGCTAAAACATATCCCTAACTTGTATCTATATCGATGCTAAAACATATCCCTAACTTGTATCTATATCGATGCTAAAACATATCCCTAACTTGTATCTATATAGATGCTAAAACATATCCCTAACTTGGATCTATATAGATGCTAAAACATATCCCTAACTTGGATCTATATAGATGCTAAAACATATGCTAAAACCTAACTTGTATCTATATAGATGCTAAAACATATCCCTAACTTGTATCTATATAGATGCTAAAACATATCCCTAACTTGGATCTATATAGATGCTAAAACATATCCCTAACTTGTATCTATATCGATGCTAAAACATATCCCTAACTTGGATCTATATCGATGCTAAAACATATCCCTAACTTGGATCTATATCGATGTTAAAACATATCCCTAACTTGGATCTATATCGATGCTAAAACATATCCCTAACTTGGATCTATATAGATGCTAAAACATATCCCTAACTTGGATCTATATAGATGTTAAAACATATCCCTAACTTGGATCTATATAGATGCTAAAACATATCCCTAACTTGGATCTATATCGATGCTAAAACATATCCCTAACTTGGATCTATATAGATGCTAAAACATATCCCTAACTTGGATCTATATAGATGCTAAAACATATCCCTAACTTGGATCTATATAGATGCTAAAACATATCCCTAACTTGTATCTATATAGATGCTAAAACATATCCCTAACTTGGATCTATATAGATGCTAAAACATATCCTAACTTGTATCTATATAGATGCTAAAACATATCCCTAACTTGTATCTATATAGATGCTAAAACATATCCCTAACTTGGATCTATATAGATGCTAAAACATATCCCTAACTTGTATCTATATAGATGCTATTCATGCAAAGGAAAGGACTAATCTTTTGCACTAACAAGTATTGTCATGACAATTAAGAACATACCTGCTTTAGGGGGAGGAAAGATGATCAGTTGTAGAGATAACTAAACAATTTATAACGAGAGGGCGACAGGGCATCATGAATCAACGAGTGCACTAGATAAGTCTTTTAAGACATTTAAGAATATATTAAGTTGACAAATGGAAACAACATTTTATTTAGATATTTTACAATTAACAATATCACTGGTTGAGCATAGCCTCCAGAGACTAAACCTATGGTGCAGTGGAAAGGTCTTATGACAATTTAGGAATTTATATGGTTTATGGGTAAGGATCTGTTAAAAGATGAAAATTGACAGTTGAAAAAGTTAGTTTCAATCTAAGTTTGTTCTGTCAGAGTAACAACCAAGAATCATCTAAGAATACAAGTTGATCACTCTTGAGAACATTTAAAATTTCATTTAAATTTTAAATTCCAGGTCTTTCTCAATTCTCAGTCATAAGTCTATTAATCATCCACAAAACTTATCTTGGCATAAAATAGTTAACTCTTTAAAGCAAATACAATTTAAAAAAAAAAAAGCAAAACTAAAATCTCACAAAAATAATCACATCAGATCTTTGCAAACATGCAACCATTGTTTAACAGTAATTTGCTTTTACATTTATAAAGTTCTACAAGATACAAGTTTTGTGAGTATTAGAATCTGTATCATATATGTGTAATTCAACAAAGACTAATCAAGATTAATTGAGCTATACCAGATATAAGTTTTGTAAGCTCTAAAAATCTGTATCATATGATTGTGTATTACAGAATCTTAATCTTTTACAGACGACCTACTCTTTCAGAACAACTCCAAGGCTGCCACCAGAGATGTGCTGGTATTCAAGTTCATTAAAAGCTACAGGATCTAGTGGGATCTGTAAGAAGACATTGTTTGTTTCTTCTGGTGTAACTTTCTTCTGAACATTTTTATCCTCTGTTGTATCTGATAGTTTCCCTTCAACTTTCTCTATTTTCACTACTTTGGAATTCTTTTCTGTTATAGGCATTGGTCTCAAATAACTTCTAATACTCTGCAATATCAAACAAAATGTCAAGCAATTGGAATATTCATTGCAAGTATCAAATAAAAAATATTTTCTAGAATATTAGAACAGAACAATATTATGCACCAAAACATCCTTAGATTAAACCAAATCGGACACAAGTTTGCAGTTACTCAACAACAGCTGTCTACCAGGGCAGTTCATTCACAACATTTGTTTTCCTTAGCAACTCTTTCAAAACAGGTGTTTATCTTTGGCAGTTCATTCACAACAGTTGTCTACCTTTGGCAGTTCATTCACAACAGTTGTCTACATTTGGCAGTTCATTCACAACAGTTGTCTACCTTTGGCAGTTCATTCACAACAGTTGTCTACATTTGGCAGTTCATTCACAGCAGTTGTCTACATTTGGCAGTTCATTCACAACAGTTGTCTACATTTGGCAGTTCATTCACAACAGTTGTCTACCTTTGGCAGTTCATTCGCAACAGTTGTCTACCTTTGGCAGTTCATTCACAACAGGTGCTTACCTTGGCAGTTTATTCACAACAGTTTTTTTTTTTTTTTACAGTTCATTCATAACATGTTTCTGCTATGACAGTTCATTGACAACCTTGGACTTTTTTCTCAGATTTCAATTTAAAGCCCCCAGACTTGATATGGGAAACTACCGCTATGTGTGTTACCTAGACCCAAAATCAAATATTGGAAATATTCTTCCTCTTAGAAAAATTATTGAATGGCTGTCAAAATGACAGCAAACCAAGTTTTATTTAATTGATTAGAGTCATAACTCCTGAATGACAAAACAAAAATCTTCAATATGGTGTTTAAACTCAAATTTGTCATCATTAACAACATTTAAAACTTGAAAAGCATTGGTTGAAAACTTTGTCACTTATTGCCATTAATGAATTTAAAATACCATTTAAAAAATAATCAGCCTGTCTGCAAGTCTAACAGGTTAAATATTTTAGTTATTTGGTTGGTTTTGTGTTTTTTTGGGAAGGTTCTGTTTGTTTGTTTGTTTTGTTTGTTCGTGTTTTGTACTTGTGTTTTTTTTGTTTTTTTTTTGGGGTAGGGGGGAGAGGGGAGGGTAGGTTTTGTAGAATTTGTTTATAATACTGACTTATTGTTATTTATATAATATTTGAATAAATACCCATAAATCAGCAGCACATTCAATACATATTCCACAATCTACACATCCTGGAGATGAAGTCTTGCACAGACATTCTCTTAAATTATTTCCCATAATTCTGTTGTATTTACACTTCCTGCCCTGGTCACAACACTTGTTACACATAGTACAGATAGATTGGTTAGCTTTACCAGGAATATGCTTCCATGTGTGTTTACAACCCACTGATAAGTTTGCTGCAAAGCAAGAAATCAAGATTATTTGTGTTCTACAATTGCAACCAGAGAAATACATTTCTCACACTTCTACAAATTTATAAACTAGGAAGCCTGGCACAGTACATCTCAAAAACTTGAAACTAAAAAAGGCCCATAAATTATAAGGCACATAAAACAATTAAGAATGTTTTTCCATAATTATTTTAAAATCATATATAGGCAAATGTCGTCATTCTTTTGCTGTGTTTTACAAAATATTATACGTTTTCTGAAAGCATACATATTTCACATGCAATTTCCAAGTGACATTTATATATAAGAAAGATTTGTTCATGATAAATATAAAATATAAGAATTTTGCACAGAAGTTATGCTAAAATATACCTTTACTTATATTTTTGAAAATTCTCGAATAAAACTTTAAATTGACAAAGTACAAAACAAATTCTACAATTGTTTGTTCATACTTCATTACTACCGTAGCACCATTAAAAACTATCATTTTCAATCCATCACTTCTATGGCAGATTGAATGGACAAAATTGCTTATATTATAAGGTTGATTTTGGGTAGTATAATTAAAGAACTTTAGTGAGCAAGCTAAACTACCCAAGTCCCTAATAATTAATAAAGGATATTTGTAAAAGTCTCTGTGTAGAAAAATTTATCCTTATTCCAGATTTTATTTATCATCAAGTTCAAGTTTTACTGTGTGGAAACCATCAAACAAATTTAAAGACAATTTGATAAGAAATGAAGAAGCTATCCATGCAACAAGAATTAATATGGAAAATTTTACAAGTCCTACTCCCCAAAATGGTTTCCACTTTAGATTTTTTGGGTTCAGCTAACTCATCTATGGGTTTTAATGAATGGAAATCTTCATCCACATTTGAAGAGTATCTAACACCTAACATCCACAACCTTCTGTTTCTAGTAGATAGTCGTCTTATTGGCAATCATAACACATCTCATTTTATCTATACTGATTTAAAATGAAGGCACAACCCCAAAAATGTGTGTCTATAGTAATCGGGATAATATATATTAATATACAACCGTGGTGAATAGTAAAACTATCATTTCTTACCTAGATCTGTAGGTGCCTCTCCAGTTTGAAGGTATATTATATTTTTGTTTCAGAACTTTTTCCAACAAGTCTGTGTACAAACAAAAAATATTCCAAGTATACTCCCTGACATAAGTCTCTGTAAGTTCATCGACAGGTCCAACCTTCATGTCTGGTAAGTAACACTTTGATTCTATTGTTATCACACAATTTTCTGGAAAAAAATGGCTTCACTGACAAATATCCATATATCATTAATGATCTTAAAATTCATTGGAATAGCAAATATATCGAGTTTCTTATTTTGTGGGAAATGTATAAAGTTAAAACTGTGCTTAGGTTGAATGTAAAATGTAGTTACTGTAAATTCAGAAATTATTGCATGGTTTTATATTGCCAATAATGCAACAAGACGAGTATCACAATAATCAGAACTCACATTCAGATATCTGATACCTACAAAAGTATGCAGATTTTCCTGAAATCGCAATAAATAGTCTCCCATTTTTGTCTATTCTTCAAAAATCGCAATAATAAATGCAATAATTTCTGAATTTACAGTAAGTCATACTGTAATAAACTTAAACATGACTCATCAATGTAATCTCACCAGAGAATATGGCAGGTGTTACTAGTGGATCTGAAACTGTTGACCCTACCAGAGTTCAACCCCGCCTTTTTTTTATAGCTTCATGTGTTGTGTTTTCCTTTAGTTTTAGATTTATGATTTTTGTTTGTCCCCTCTGTATTTTTTCTCTATTTTTTAATGTTCTATTACTTAAGTGAGTTTACAAACAAGACCAATAATGTTGGATTGACTGGCTTCCAGTGTAATAAACTTGTCAACTGCAACCAACCCAAATGAATGAATATGGTAGTCACCTTGAGTTAAGGGACCCAGGGACAAAACCTATGGTGAACTTGAAAGTTCTTATCAAGCTTCAGGTGTTGGAATCTAAAACATTTTTGAGATATTTAACAATTTATTATATGAGGCCCAGGGGGAGGGGGTTAGAAATGACCCCAAGGGTTAACCTTTAGTTGCATTGAAAATGTCTTTACATGGCAAACAAGAAAATAGCTATGTACTGGATACTCTTTTTGTATTTGAGAGAGACAGACTGCTTGACAGATCGGTTACTAGACATGCTCTTACCTCTGCAAACACATGTAAACATGATTGAGAAGCAGGACCTTGACTACACATGAGGGTTTGCTCAGTCGGCAATCAAATCTTACAATTAACAAAGAACTCAGGAAGAGATTTGGACGGGTTATAAAAAATTAATAACATTTTCTTCCTTTCCATAAAGATATAACAACCAGTTAACCCTTTCAACGCTACACAAAAAAATAGAAAAATGGCTGCTGCTGCTGCATTTTTTTTTGTGTTCATTAATTAGAACAGTATATTCCTTTTTCAGACTGCTGTATCTTTTTTATTTTTAGAGATACAGACAAAGTTAGTGCATGAAAAATGCTCAGGAGAGCATAAACTGTAATGTTATGCAATTATTTTAGTAAAATTTTTATCAGGCTACCTGCATTTTCAGGTAATTAACAGGTAAAAGGTGTGAATTATTGTATTTGTGTTGAATTTTGAATAAAAACGACTTTTAATCTTCATTTATTTTATTGGTTTATCTGACATATAATAAAGAAGACACCAGTTGCTCGATTCCGTAGCGTATTGCACCATACACAACGTATAATGTAATTGTGGCGCAAATAAATGGCTCCGTCCTCAAAATTTTCAGTCAACCTCCGTTTCCCCCCTTTTTCTACGTCTCGTAAAGATCGATCAAATCATATTTCCCACTCGAATTGAATGTAATAAACACATTGAGATAATGGGAAACCTTTTAACTAATCCTCGTTCTCAGTTTCGCCATAGAAATGCTGAAATATTTCCATATTTACAGCGTCTTTTCCGATTTCCGCCATTTGCATTTGTCAAAATATTTGTTTTTATTTTTCTTCTATTTTCCTTCTACTGCATGATTTTACCATAAAAATTCCCGGAATTTCAAGCGCAAACAGGACCTTGTATATCCTCGATTCATACAAGGAAAAATTAGAGAGGACCCAAATGAAAACCGAAAGGTTTAAGGGTCTGGATGAAAAATCCATTGTCATCGCGGCATATGCCGCGAAATAGCAGTGGCGGAAAGCGTACGTCATCGCGGCATATGCCGTGTATAGCGTTGAAAGGGTTAAATATTTAATCAAATAGTTAGTATATAAAATTTCCTGCACCATTCTTGTAGGACATTGAAAAATACATGCATTATCAAATCTGAAATTTCTTATGAGCCATAAGTATTCAAGAAGGAAATCGCACACAAAACAAGTTAGTTATAAATTTCCTATTGTTAGCTTGTCATTCTAAAAGAAGCTGTTTTTCTCCAGGCAATTTTGTTACTCTAAAATTATAAGATGGTCTTATTTGGTATGAACATTTGACCATATTGTACAACAAAATGATAAATCATTAACACTTTTTATAACTCATAAGTTGTGCAGTTTAAACTGTTGGGTCTTGAAATATTTGTGATATTCACAAAAACATTAAGGGCAAAGGATGGCATACATTTTAATTCTCTAATTCTTCATAAAACATATCAGGGGCATGCTATATCTACATCATCTTTTCAGTTTTTGTAACTTGAGAAATTTCATAGAAAAGCAGTTTAAATTGCCACAAGCAGAGCAACACAGGCAATTGTCTCTGATTTTTTTACCCATAAACCTCAAAATAACACAAGGTGCCCAAACCCAACTCACATTTTTGAAAACTGACACTTGATCATGAACTTTCGATATATTTCCATTCCATGGTTGTCTCTCCAACTGAAACTTGTTATCAGACCTGGGGTCAATTACATGCCAAAGTAATTAATTACATTTCAATTACATAGATTTTTAAATGTAATTGGTTACATCACAATTACATTGATTTTCAAATGTAATTAATTACATTACAATTACATTGCCAATATAATTAATTACATTTCAATTACTTTTATCCAAAGATATGTAAGAGCTATAGTAACTTTAAAGCTTGTATTAATTACAGAAGAGTAATGGTAGCATTTTCCAGACTTTTCTTTTGGTAAGTATATTGGGCTCCCTTCTTGTATGTTTTGACTGCTGTATTTGAATTTTTTGTAGAAAGTGTTTAAATGATATCCATCTGTACAGATTTTAACATATAAATATGATGGTTTAAAACAACATTGCCTTTGGCATTTTAATCAAGGGACAAACTTGTACTTAATAATTAGTAAAGTGAAAGGAATAACCTCAGGCTAAGGTTATTGTTAATTGTTAGAACAACATATTTACAAATTGCATGTAAATAAATTGGCATTGTTTTTAATTTTTACATTTTTTATGTAAACATGTGAAAAAATTAATGAATTAGATACAAATAAAGATTATTAATAATTATACATGCTCTGATGATTAATTAAATATCAATGAATGTTATTATTTTTCATTATAATAAATGTTTAAAAATATTTTAAAATATCAAAGTACCTAAGTGCATACTAAATTTAGAAAAAATAAAAGTTTAAAATTTCCATGCAATTATTTAAATGTAATTCATAATTACATGGCAAAAAAGCAATGTAATTCATTACTTTCAATTACATGTAATTTAAAATATGCTCAATTACACATTACATTGAATTACTTTCAAAATTGTAATTAATTACAGTTAATTACAATTACATTTTAATTACCCCAGGTCTGCTTGTTATGTCATAAATCTGCATTATATTATCTACAAAATGATGTATGGCATGCTTATTTCTGTTGTGGGAATCATTGATAGCAAGTCCTTAAAAGTGGGTGAACTGTAAATTATTTGCCTTGTCAAAGCGAAATCATCATTTTGTAGATAATTTAATGTAGACTTATGACATTACAAGTTTCAGTTGGATAGACAACCGCATAATCAAAATATAACAAAAGTTCACAACCAAGTGTCATTTCTCAATAATTTGAGTTGGGTTACCCTGTGTTATATCAATGTAAATAGGTAAATCTTTTTCAAAGACAAGTGCCTGTGACAAGCAGGTCTAAAAAAGACAAATTTAATTAGTGTTACAGTAATAATACATATTATAGAATTTCAACTTTGAAAAGGTTGTATCTTACCAAATGAAGGTTGTAATTCATGAAAAATCAGGTCTGAAATCAGTATCATATACATACATTCATATACATTCACAGGATAAACAATATTGTTGAAAAATAAGGATTGATGAATAATAAACAAGCATGTATACTTTCAACTTTACTCTGGACATGTTAAGTATGATACATGTACTAATATTGCTTCTACTAATTGGACTCAATAAAAACATATGATTTTTGGGTTACCAGATATTATAGAGAGGGGCTGATGGGGTTAATTAACTATAATTTCTTATGTGTAACATTTTCACCTGCTGGGTATTAATTGGTCCTTAAAAATATTTGTTTTGATTTTCTTGCATTGAAATCTTAGTTGAACATTCTTTTTTATAGCAATTTAACCATACTTCTTTACAAGGGATCTTAAATGTACAATCTACTGGTTCTTTTACAGACTTTCATAGATTGATTTTTTATTTTAAGTAACAGAAGCCATATCATGTCCGTTATTGCCCAAGAACATTGCATATTACTTTAAAACTCTTATCTTATCAGTAACTCCTTATTAATGTTAGCTAAATTCAAGAGTATTGAGGGATTTCAAATATTCTGATTAACGAGACTGATCTCTTCAAGTTTAACAATCAATAAAGATAATGAATGGCAAGTGAACTAAAACTAAAAATAATTCCAAAGTCTAAAATTGTGCAATCATCTGGAAAACATTAGCAGACCAACAGACAGAGTAAATCTTTTAAATGAAAGCATAAAACCTACCCATCAGTCCTTTGTGGCTAGCAATAACAGTCTGCACACATCCTATCTGGAAAACAGCACCTTCTGGTGTTATCAGCAATGTTCGACCATATTTGGTAGCAGACGACAGGACTGCAGCTAATGTATGATCAGATATTGAATGGATAAAGCTAAATGTTTTCTGCATAGCAATGAAATTCTTTGTTCTTTCTCCTTCACCCCAGAATTCTCTCTGAAATTAGAAAATATATTCATAGCATTGGAATCCTTGGTTCTTTCTATATCACCTTAGAAATCTCTCTGAAATTAAAAAACATTTTCATAGCACTGAAATCCTCAATCTTTCTCCTTCTCTCTGAAAGAAGAATACATTTTCATATCAATGAAATCTTTTGTTCCATATATTTCACCCTAAAACTCTCTCTGATAAAAAAACCAAAAGGTTTACATGGTAGTGAAATATCCAGGTGTTGTTTATCTCTGAAATATCCAGGTGCTGATTTTCTCTGAAATATCCAGGGGCTGATTCTCTCTAGAAATATCAAGGTGTTATTTCTCTCTGAAATATCCAGGTGCTGATTCTTTCTAGAAATATCCATGTTTTATTTCTCTCTGAAATATCAAGGTGTTATTTCTCTCTGAAATATCCATGTGCTGATTCTTTCTAGAAATATCCAGGTTTTGTTTCTCTCTGAAATATCAAGGTGTTATTTCTCTCTGAAATATCCATGTGCTGATTCTTTCTAGAAATATCCAGGTTTTGTTTCTCTCTGAAATATCCATGTGTTGATTCTCTATAAAAATATTCAGATGTTGATTCTCTCTGATATATCCAGGTGTTGATTCTATCTGAAATATCCATGTGTTGATTCTCTCTAGAAATATCCATGTGTTGGGTGTTGATTCTATCTGAAATATCCAGGTGCAGATTCTCCCTAAAATATCCAGGTTTTGTTTCTCTCTGAAATATCCATGTGTTGATTCTCTATGAATATATCCAGAGGTTGATTCTTTCTGAAATATTCAGATGTCGATTCTCTCTGAAATACAAGTGTTGATTTTATCTGAAATATCCAGGTGTTGATTCACTTTGAAATATCCAGGTGTTGATTCTATCTGAAATATCCAGGTGTTGATTCTCTTTGAAATATCCAGGTGTTGATTATTTCCCCTGAAATATAAGTGTTGATTCTCTTTGAAATATCTAGCTGTTGATTCTCGCTAGAAATATCTAGGTGTTGATTCTCTCTAGAAATATCTAGCTGTTGATTCTCTCTAGAAATATCTAGCTGTTGATTCTCTCTAGAAATATCTAGGTGTTGATTCACTCTGAATTATCCAGGTGTTGATTTTTTCCCCTGAAATATAAGTGTTGATTCTCTTTGAAATATCTAGCTGTTGATTCTCTCTAGAAATATCTAGCTGTTGATTCTCTCTAGAAATATCTAGCTGTTGATTCTCTCTAGAAATATCTAGCTGTTGATTCTCTCTAGAAATATCTAGCTGTTGATTCTCTCTAGAAATATCTAGGTGATGATTCTCTTGAAATATCCAGGTGTTGATTCTCTCTAGAAATAAACAGGTGTTGATTATCTCTACTCTCTGAAATATACAGATGTTTTCTACTCACCAAGTTAAGCAATGAACATTCATTGTTGAAGGCTGTACGGTGACCTATAGTTGTTTATTTCTGTGTCATTTGGTCTCTGGTGGAGAGTTGTCTCATTGGCAATTATACCACATCAGTGTTCTCCCCAGATATTTCATATAGCATCCTGGTAAACAGGAAATTTGAAATACCATCTTGTTTCTAAAATTATAGCATCACATCCATAAAACAACCTATAAGAAAATCAATTCTGATAGCATTACATTCAAGAAATATAGCATCACATTACCATGATGCTAAAAGGCCATGAGGAGAACACTGCACATCTTCTTTTTTATATTCTGTAAGAGTTTATTAGCCAAAATAAACCTTTAAAAAATATTTTGTAAAACATCTGATAAGAATTGTAGGTGTATTCAACATTTTTATATTTTAAAGGGTCGTCACTCACTTTAATATTTTAAGTAAAATTGTCCTACCTTTGGTTTTATAATTTAAATTGAATTTTTACCTTTTCAAATATTCATTCTTCAACACTTAAAAACATAGCACAATTGTTTATGCAAAGAAAACTTATTTCTAAGTTACTAAGACTGTCGGTTTCACATGCTGGTTTGACCTTACATATAAAAACAGTTGAGTAGATGCTATATTATTTTAATACATTTACCACACAGTTATGATATCTATAACCAGTATATATCAAAGCTCTTTATATGCCTGCTGAAGGCCATGCTTTTACTGCTGTACTAACAATCTTAATATGTATTAGCTTGCATAGATGTCTACCTTTCAGCGCTCTATTAGTATCATCTTTCAAAAAAGGAACATTTTATAGAGGTAGAATTGACATAGAAGAGATTTTCCATTGTTTTAATTTTTCAGTTCTATCATGTTCATTGAACCCAGAAATCTAGGTCAAAACCCTTATCTGGCTTATGTTTGTGTAAGTTCGTGCCATAATGACATTCATTAGATCATGGTTGTAAACTACATCAAATGTACTCTTCAATCTAATAAAGGATGGAATAAATGAATGACAAAAAAACTAACAAATGGACAAACAAGCACAATGGAGAACACAATGTTCCCCTTACTATGTAAGGCAGGGAATAATATTTTTGTTAACAATTTGTAATATTGGAATTTAGTCATCAAATATGGTGACGCAGAAGAAAGTATTGTCATTTTCACCTAAATTTCCAAATCTGGAACAAATATGATGAAGCTTCCCCTAATATTTAGTAAGTAGACACCTAGGCCCAAGCAGTTTACATTGATAGTAATTAAGCCATGCTTTGATCTAGCTTTCAAGGAAAATGTTTTCTTACCAATAAACTAAAACATCCAAGTCAAAATCTTCATGTAAAATATAAAATTCAGATTACAGATAGAAAATTATGGTAGTTGGTATGCTAAAATATAAATATATGGATTTAAATTGCACAATCAAACTACATATATTTCCAAGCATCCTTATTCCTCACACACCCTCCCATGATAGTAAAATATAGCCATACTATCTTTCTAAGATATTGGTTGAGAGAAATAGATTTCTTCCTGAATATAATTTCCAGAGAATTGTATTATAGTTTAGAATAAGGTTTTATATTGCATATAGCAAAATGGATTTCTTGCAATGCAGACAACAACCACTTTTCCTAATTCACAAACTGGTAAATTGTTTTTCTGTCATTTAATCTCAAAACTTTATTTATTAGTATTAAAAACTATATGCAATTGATAAATTTGGGTTTTTTACTAACTATCCTATAATGCTATTTTATCATATTTCCCTGGAAATATAACTTAATTAATCTTGCATATAAATCTATAAGAACACATTCTGATATGAGTTTCATTTTTCAATGATATTGTGTTTATTGATTTTTCTGGATAATTTCCATATAAAATCTTACCAGGGGTATAGGTGCTGTAGATAAGGAATCTAGTGTTGTATACAAGAACTGTGTATCCTCTGGAACCTGTCTCCACACAGGGACCTCAACCAAACCAAAGTAGTCTTGTAAAATCTCCATCAAAAGAGAAATCTGTAAAACAGACAAGCATCCATTTTTTTCAGTTTAAAAACTTGTTCAATAAATATTTCAATTATTTTATGTTGTCAATTATTTCAATTATAATTAAAAAATTGACTAAAAAATAAAAGATATAGAGCAAAATATTTCTGACTTAATTATTTAAAGAGAGACTTGATAGTCCTCTTAAAAAAATCTTGTGATATAAACTGCAAGAGCCTCTAAAAAGTTTCTCATACCGGTACATTGGTAGTTTATCAAGCCCCTTTTCCAAACTGTAACTCTAGAGATAAAACTGCATGTGAAAGAGTTTTTTTTTTAGAAAAGTACATAAATATCCAAATAAAAAACACCATCAAAATATTATTAGAATGGTTTGTTATTTGACTCTTACACATTTGATTAATTAAAATGTTGAGGTAGTAACTAACTAATGTAACGAAATAGACAAATTGTCTTTTCTGAAGCGAAAAAATTCTTAAGTTCTTAAATTTAAACATCTTCTTATATCAAGTTATTATACCTTTCCTTCTTCGGCTGTGAAATGAGACTTGACTGTTTCACTTGTCCATACATGTGAAGACTCACTGATTGCTGTAGACAGTTTACCACATTTCTGCATGGCAGACATCCTTTCTAACTTATCTAACACAGACTGAAGGTATTGAATGTCAGCCACTATTGTCCTTGAACCCAGCTGTATCAATGCAAGTTTTCCCTATAAAGTAACACAAACATTTTTCAAGGTAAATATAACAGATTCTGATCAGTACAGATGACAATACTGTTGGTTTGCTGTCTTACTGTCATTGGATTTTAGTCATATTTGTTTAATGTGGATTCATTTAATTTCATAGGAGCTAATTTTTGTCCAATAAGGACATTGTATTTTTGCGTATATTTTATTTTGTAATTTAGCCAGTCTTCATAAAAGCCTATAGAAAATGGGTACTTTGTTAAACATTTTAACATTTTAATTTGTGGTTAATCTATACCCACAAAAGTCACAAAAATTGGTATCCCATGAAAAATGAATCTTCAGTTATTTACTACCATTGTAGGTATATGTCTCTGTTTTGTTTAATGTACATTTGGGTTGTTGTCTCAATTGTCATAAATTCAACAGATACTTTTATTCATATGAAGTCAAACTAATCGTAGAATAAATTATTTTGAAGCAAATTTTCAAGCATAGCAATTTGATGTGCAGGTGGAACTCAATTACATGCTTAGTTTTTCACATTACTGCAATCTTTTTTCTGTTGGTATGAATGACATGCAGATAGTAATGCAAAGCTGCTTATCAGCTGAGGGGAACAAGGAAAAAGTCTCATTTCTAGAGACATTGAATCTCTGCCAAAATCAGCCAAACAGTCCAGAGTAGATGATAAAAAGACAAGTTAGTGGAACAGATGATAAACGCAAAGTGAGGCCAAAGGTCAAGCTGGAAATTTGAGCCAAGTCAGCCATGAAGTGATTCATTTAAACATAATGAATTAAAATTTAAAGATTAAAAAGACAGTAGTCCATGACAGAACCTTGTACTCAATTACAGAAGTGTGGATTGCATTGGAAATAATGAATTTACTATGAATCTTAAACGATTTCAAACTGCAAAATGAAAGTTTAAGAATCAAAAACATTTTTTTTTAGCTACATTAAGGGTAATACACAAGGTACTTATAAAACTAATATCTATAGTGTTAAGTGTTCCTCATTTCATTCAAAACTATTAATTAATACTATAGTCAACACTTTAACACTCCAATAAATTTCAAAAAGAAGTTATCAATGCTTGAGTAAAATAACACATCTTCATACAGAATTGGAAGGTGTAAAAAATAGTCATAAAAACTGATAACAGATCTATTCATATATAGAAGGCAACAAGCATTCTACATGCTGTCATCATGTTATGGAGGAACATAATAAAAATTAAATAAATTTAGTCAATAAAAAGGATTCAACAGATCATAAATTTCTTTACTTACCTGTTCATGTAGTAACCTAGCAACCTGTAAGAATTCATGTCCTTCCATTTTCAATGTTTTTTCTTCATACATTGTGAGCCCTGTTCCAAATTCTATAACCCCCTCCTTTTTCAATTCCTTCATGATTGTTTGTATATGGCCTTGACATTTCTTTGGGATGTTATATTTTACTTCCTGGTGTAGTTTGCGACAGTCCATAGTATCAGTTATTCTCTCCAGTACTTTATCCATTCCCTGCAAACAAATAACATCATCAGTCAGGGAAGTTACTTAAACAAGTTATTATTTTTAATTACCTATATAGGTAATTCTAATTTTTAAATTACTCAATAAAAGTATTTTATATTTCAAAAGAAGCATTGGTTAAATGAAGTTTTTATGAATTTATACATTATTTTATCACATAAAATTATTAGAATACATCAAGTTTGCGAGGAATATGCAGATAAAATGTTACCTTAATTATAATGTCAAAAATATTACTTCTACAAGCTATTTTAAATAGCTCTGAAATAATTAGTAGTAACTCCTATATAAGGAACGTCTCGTTTGTACCTGTAAATTTGTTTTGTCACGTTGTTTATAGAACTGTCTTACCTGTCCTGTTGTAAGATCTAACGACATGTAGTGAATCCTATTGAAATTTTTTACCAAGCCTTCAATTTTCTCTTTTGCCTGGCACAGTGAAGCATATTTGTTCTGGTCCAGGAGATCCAAATCTTTGAAACTCCTTTTCAAATAAAAAAAAAAATCAATCAAATTTCAAAGAATCTTTCTGAACACACAGTCAGAGATTATTTTCAGAACTGTTATAAAAATGAAATTCATTGGTTGATTGTTGCTTGGTTAACATCCAGTGGCAATTACTTCACGCATATTTAAGATGAGAACAAATTTATAGTTAATACAATAGTATTTAGTTAGGTTCTGCCACCAACCAAGATGAAAAGAGGAATTTGGACCGTCACTGTAAATAAGGGTATGTTGGCAAGGGGCAGAAACTTTCTATTGCAACAGGCCACCTACTGACTCCTCAGAGAGATGTCTATATATATGAGGCATCAAATAAGTCCAATTCTGACCACATGTGGCTGTTAATTTTTTCATCCTGCACAGCCAAACTGGTGACCCACTTTAGCAAGGGTTTTACTCTCAGAACAGGAGAAGTCCAGGAATGACCATATTTCTATACCCCATTCAACCCTTTGGAATACAGGGAAATGAGAGGTTTAACACTAATCATATTTAGTAGATATGTTACACTGTTTTTCTGTTTTATCTAATTAATTAGGACTTTCAAATTAAAGATCATTTTTGAGTTAAGAATATAACTAACTAAACTAACACATAGACTAGACTTCAACAAATGAAGTCCAAAACCAGGGCTCATGCTAGCAGGTGACTGGGGCCAAGAAGTCGCTTTCAAGTCCTCACTTCGCTTTGCCCGACCGTCAAAAGCAATATCTAGTCGCCGAGGTGTTCACAATAGTCGCTTTCAGTCGCTTCCGTCATCGGCAATTTTCCATTTTCACCAAGTTGTTGAAACGGCAATTTTTCATTTATAAGTAAAAAATTCAAAGACATAAACAATTTATTTCTTTAGAAAACGTGGGGAAAGCATTGATTTGTAGATTGGTCGTATGTTATTTCAAAGAAACAACTTTTTATGAAGTATTTTCTTTCACTTCCGACACTTGTTTCTCGAGAGCGTACATCAAAAGATCCTGATTTTCCGCAAAATAAATGTGTTATTACATTAGAACATAATGAAAATTGCCTTCAGTTAATGTTACATCCATTAATTGCATTAAAAACGTCATATTCCTTTCCAAATCGCTTGTCAAAACATCGTTTATTTTTGTAAATTTTCCTTCGTCCGCCATTGAAATATATACGAATCACGGATCGGATACGGACCAACTATGAACGAAATCCGTATTCTTATGATAATAACTACAGACGCACGAACGGCACTGCTGACAGAAGAATATCTATCACAAAAGTGAAAAATACGCATTCCACATGCATTAACAGAAATTTGTTTGGATCCCCTTAGTTAAATGTATATATTTCAATGCAAATGCATTGTTTCAATCTAGGAACAGTATATCAATATATATGTTTCTGTTTCAATTTATTGATTGAAGTTGCTTAAATTTATTAAGTTTATATATCTTTTTAATGAGAAACAATGAATATCATCAACAGAATAGTTTTCCTCATTGGATTTTAATTGATAACTGATAGTTTCTTTTTCTTTTTGATTAAAAAAAAATCTTTAAATAGGGCTTGACATTTAGTTAGTAGTTTCTGACAAGTGGAAAAAAATGTAATTGTGTAACTATAAATGAAATTTAAGACATAAACTGATACAACTGTTACTGTAATGGTATTCTCAGGTATGATTTGAACAATACAGAAAAGAATTGAATAAATAGGCTACATATGGCCATATATATTATTGTAAAAACCAAACATTATAGCGCCCTGAACGCGTGATCACTTCTCTTTTAAGTCTCACCACTTCTCCCTATCAGTTTCAAAAAGAGAAGTCACTTCTCCCTATGATTCTGAAGTAGTGTGAGCCCTGAAAACTTTAAAAACAGAATCATTTGTGCCATGAGCTGGTGTGGCCCTTAGATTTATTTCCTACTTTAGCTATAAATAACATGCAAACTTAAAAAGAACATATAATTTTTAAGTGAACAGTAGAATTTTTATGCAGTCAATAATACCTACTTTTCATAATATTCAATAGATTTTCCCATAGTTTCTAATGTACTTTGGAACTTATCCCCTTTTACTTGTTCCTCAATAAGTTGTAATTTCCCCTGTGTCTTGCCCACCTCAACAACAATAAATTCACAATCTCTAAAATTAGGACATGGAACTTTCTCCTTCTTTTGACCTTCTTCCTTTTCTGACTTTTTCTTCTTTTTCTTGTCATTTTGCTAAATTGATAGAAATTGTAAAACTATATAAACTGAAAGAACAGCTAAATAAATTACCCGTACATACTGTTTCCCACAAACCATATATATAACTTCCCCTATACATAGCCTCAAAATAAGATAAAATTCTGATAAAGAATATGGTTAAAAGTTGACCAAAGATGTAAATAGGTACTGTCTTTTGTGAAATTTGCTGAAAAATGATTTAGTCCCCAATATGAAAGTTAGGAGATGAGGTTTGATTGCCAAAGAGACAACTACTGTAAATTCAGAAATTATTGCAAGCATTTAGTATTGCGATGTCAGAATAATCTGCATTCAGATATATGTATTAGATATCAGAATGCGAGTTCTTATCATTGCAATACTCACCTAGTCTAATTATACGCATTAATAAAAACCTCACAATAATTTCTAAATTTACAGTATCCACCAGTCCAAGTGGCGTGGATGTAATCTAGTCTAGAAATAGGTGGAACAATTCCTCAAACAATACCATAATAGCAGCTGCACAACTTCAATATGTTTTTAATCATTCTATAAAGTTTCAGAGACCTGGATTCAAAACTGTTGGAAGTGTTGATTTCACAAAATAGGTATCAATATTCCTTACCTTGCCGCCCATCAGCCCATAACCTTAACCTTATTGAGAAAAATAGTTGTTTTCACTCATATATTAATATATTTGCCAACAAATTATATCATATCATAAATATGAATGCCAAACTTTTCTTTTAAAGAGCATAGAAAATAATTTCAAACATTTCAGCCAAGGGAAATTTCTGGAGTTCAAGAAAATATAAATAACAGTTTTTAGATCCTTTATCCATAACTCTTATTTGTCTGAAAAAATAACGAAAAAAGAGAGATACATTTCATATGTAGTGTGATACCTTTAAGTTGGCTTTCTTCCTGTTTTCCTCTGTTTCTGCGTAAAAGTTCAGAACTCTGAGTGTTACCTCTTTTGATATGTTACCATTTGTAAATACTGTAGGAAAAAGGCCATCTGATCTCATTGTCATGGTGTACTGATGTGTCTGTAATTTATAAAATATATGTCATATTCTTTGTCATGGTGTACTGATCAGGGTTTGACACTAACTAAATGTATGTACTAGCCTGCAGGGCTAGTGAAATTATTATTCTACTAGTCCTCTTGTCAAATCACTAGCCTCCAAGTGCCTGTGGCACTTGGACGGTCATGCCACCAGCACAACCCTATCTAGGAGGGTCTGGGGCATGCCCCCAGAAAATTTTGATACAAATGAAGCTAAATCCTGAATTCTGGGGCATTTCAGAGGGTTTTAACATGTTTTGTTTCATGAAATTTCACTGGTTTGCTAATAAAAATACCAAAAAAAAAATTTCATATTTTAATCATCTATATTAAGAATGTGTTTGACTTATTTTGAAGACCCTTTAGATCATTACTTCATCATCATCCTCATTTTACTTATCATTATTACTAGTGTCTTTAATGAAGATGGATAAGTTAGGATTTAAAATACACCCACAAAGAGGAAAGGTTTGCCCTTGCTGTTTTTTGTCATAATTCTTCATGGACTCCTTCTTTTCCCTTGTTGTTTCAGTTTATATTTTTTGCAGGACAAGATTTTATTCCTAAAATCTGTATATTTTACCAGAGACCAAGGAATTGTATAGTATACAAATCCTTGCAGAGACCTATAATTTTGTTTTTAAGACAATAATTCAGTGATATTGTTTGCCTCAAATTACATTGAAATACAGCTTTTTCCCTAGAGAAAATTCCCAATTACTAAAAAATGGATTAAAATTCCTCCCAATAAGTTGTACATTTTCCCAAACAGTGATGGTATTGATAGTAATGTATGTAAATTTTGTATTCATGTTATTATTTTGATATTATGAAAGCGCTTTTGAGATCCAGGTTTCTGATTAGAATCATCACGGCGTTTGTAACACACGTGGTTTTCAATGTATTAAGTAACATCATTGTTTCCATTTCTTTCCCTCCCAAAAGTACCTTTCATGTTAAAAATGTCTGACAATCAAAATGTACGTGAATAAACTGTACAATAAAGACAGCAAAGGTCAACAAAAATCTGGGATTTGTTGAAAATTAAAATTTTGTGAAATTCTAGTTTAAAAATTTGACTAGCCCGTCGGACTAATGTGATGAAATCTTTACTAGTCCTCCCTAATTTTACTAGCCTCGGGCTAGCGGACTAGCGTTAGTGTCGAACCCTGCTGATGTGTCTGTAATGATGAAATATCTTTTATTCATTATCATGGTGTACTGATGTGTCTGTAATTTATAAAATATATGTCATATTCTTTGTCATGGTGTACTGATGTGTCTGTAATGATGAAATATGTTTAATTCATTATCATGGTGTACTGATGTATCTGTAATTATAAAATACATGTGTTATTCATTGTCATGGTGTACTGATGTGTCCGTAATTATAAAAAAATGTTTTATTCATTGTCATGGTGTACTGATGTGTCTGTAATTATAAAAAAATGTTTTATTCATTGTCATGGTGTACTGATGTGTCTGTAATTATAAAATATCGGTCATATTCATTGTCATGGTGTACTGATGTGTCTGTAATTATGAAATATGTTTTATTCATTGTCATGGTGAACTGATGTGTCTGTAATTATAAAATATGTTTTATTCATTGTCATGGTGTACTGATGTGTCTGTAATTATAAAATATAGGTCATATTTATTGTCATGGTGCACTGATGTGTCTGTAATTATAAAATATATGTTTTATTTATTGTCATGGTGTATTGATGTGTCTGTATTTGTAAAATATAGGTCATATTCATTGTCGTGGTGTACTGATGTGTTTGTAATTATAAAATATGTTTTATTCATTGTCATGGTGTTGTGATGTTTCTGTAACAATATAATGTCAGTTTTTTTTCTAATTTTCATGGTGAAATGATGTGTCTGTAATTATAAAATATGTTTTATTCATTGTCATGGTTTACTGATGTTTTTGTAATCATGTACATGTATTGTCAGTTTTACTCATTGTCATGGTGTACTTATGTCTTTATTTATATGTGTTTAAAGCATTGTCCTGGTGTTTCGATGTGTCTGTTATCATATAATGTTAGTATTATAAACAAAGTAATAGTAAGCAGTTATAAGCTACTGGATGGTCTCCAACAATGAGAAAATCCCATACTGTATAGTTGGCTATAAAAGGCCTGGACATGAAAAATATGAAACAATTCAAAAGAGAAAACTTAAGGCTAAATTAATATATAGCAAAATAGTTTACAAAAAACAAATATGACAATTGGGGTTTGGTTAAATTAAAACAAGAATGTACCAGGTAGTTTACTATATGTTCATTAACATATTGTTACCAATATAATAAAAAAGTATAATTAAAAGGTTTTCCTATGTTGAATCACAGATCAACTTAAACTAGTTGTGCAGTATAAAACCATAAATGTAAATTTTAAATTATAAAGATATTTTTACAGATATTCATGGAGTATTCATTTGATAATGTCTATAATGATCAACCCCATATTCCTCATTGTCAACCAAAGGAAAATTATGTAAGTATAAAAAAGAAACCTACCAGTTTATCATTTACAAAAAACTTAATATTGACATCTTGTTGTGGTGATATTGAGCCATCTTCTTCAAACAACAGTTTCTCAGCTGATGAGACCTTTTCCACTTCACATTTTATCTTGTCTCCTTTTTTATACTTCCCTTCCTCTCGAAAACTACTTTGGACCACTGATTCAGCAAACACACTAAAAAAATAAAATCAAATTATATCAAACCGTATTATTTAGCTATTGCATCTACCTAAATGAAAAGTTGCCAGCTGCCAACCATGTAAGTTTTAGGAAGAATCCCATAAGAACACATTTTTATGGCATAACTGAATTACCTTTCAAAAATGTTTCAACATATAACAACAGCATTAGTTTTACATTATTTGAACAAAATAATCAAAATGGTGTTTACATGAATTTGGAGCAATATGTACTCTTTTTCACTGTAATGTAGTTGTTATATTCTTTACAGAGCTTTTCAGTCACAACTCTTTTCAAAGTTACTTATAACATAAGTTCTAACAATCCATTACTTACTTTCCACCAGAGGAGAACATAACACAACCACCTGAAACTTCAAAATGTGTTGGAGGATCTTTGTATTGTGCAGCAGTCCCTATTATCTGGGGAATTTCTGAATGACAAAATCCCACAGCAACAGCATCCAACTGATCATTGAGTTCTTCTGCAATTTCCACTTCAAATGACAATCTCTGTGAATTCATTGGAAATTTACCCATATAACATCCATAAAATATATCTTTCTTCTTTTTTCTAAAAAAAAAATAATCATAAAGTAGAACTGTCCGCATTACAAGACTACCCCCTGTACATGTATTTTAGTTGCTGCTGTACAATTATAACCACTATGACATAACAGGACTTACAGAATTTGAGTAACAAGCTTCCCATACAATTATAACCACTATGACCTAACATGACTTACCGTATTGGAGTAACAGGCATCCCATACATTTATTACCACTATGACATATCAGAATTATGGTATTGGAGTAACAAGCCCCCCCCCTACATTTATAACCACTATGACATAACAGGACTTACTCTACTGAAGGAAGTAGCTTCCCATACATTTATAACCACTCCAACATAGCAGAACTTACGGTATTGAGTTAACAGATATCCCATACATTTATTACCACTATGACATACCAGAATTATGGTATGGGATTAACAAGCTTCCCATATATTCCAACCACTATGACATAACAGGACTTACAGTATTGGAGTAACAAGCTTCCCATTCATTTATAACCACTATGACATAACAGGACTTACGGTATTGGAGTAACAAGCTTCCCATACATTTATAACCACTATGACATAAAAAGGAATTACGGTATTGGAGTAACAAGCTTTCCATACATTTATAAACACTATGACATAACAGGACTTATGGTATTGGAGTAATAAGCTTCCCATACATTTAACCAAAATGACATAACAGGACTTATAGTATTGGAGTAACAAGCTGCCCATACATTTATAACCCCTATGACATAACAGGACTTACGGTATTGGAGTAACAAGCTTCCCATCATCAAATACTTTCATGTTGTGTAATCTTCCTACAGTTAATGACTCTGGAAAAAGCACCTGTCAAACAAAAAAAACAAAAAATTTTATTATATTCATAGTAAAAATCTTTCATCATATTCTTATTTCCTTGAAAACTCCATTTTTACAGCTTGTGTTTCACAAAATTAAAGAAAGCAGTATTCAGAAGTAACTTTTCTGGGATAACAGATGTGTGTCTATTAACCTTATCAGAATTTTATCATTTTTGAAGGTTGACACGAAGTTGTTAAGAATGTCTTTTATTGCTGAACTGAAGTAATTTTGATGTGAACTCAATGATTTTTAAATTTAAGGTTCATTTAAGACCAAACATTGATTAACAAATATTTGTTATGGTTAGGTTGTATTGTTACATTACTGTCTCATTTATTTAACTTCATAATTCCTTTTAATTATTGTATATGTCAGGGCTTTAATTAAGCTTTGGACCAATAACTGTAAAGGCTCTATACATATGAATGAATATAAGGATATTTTCGATTAATTAATATGTATTCATACGCTAAAACAATTAATACACAGTACTTTTCCTTAAGTTTATATTTACAATTGAATATTTTATTAGTTTTTATTTATATTTTAATAAATGGACAGATTGACAAGTTAACAGGTCGACAGGTAGACAAGTTCATATTTTAACTACCTAATTAAATTGCAAATACCAGTTGACTGGTCGACAAGGTGACAGGTTGACAATTTAATCAAATGAAAATACAAATATTGTTGACAAGTTGACAGGTTGACAGGTTAAAAGTCAAATAAATGAAAATAAAATTATGGTTGACAAGTTGACAGGTCAAAAGGTTGACAGTTTGATAAAATGGAAAATACTAGTTACCAGGTTGACAAGTTGACAACTTAAACAATAAATATGTTAATAAAAGAAGAATGTGTCCATGGTAAACAGATGCACCCGCTTGTAAATATATGGCAAATTCAGCAATTTTTCCATTTATAAAGGGACATAACTCAAGAACGCTGTAAGTGACACCACCCAAATTTGAGCTTGATCAGTGTTTGGTGGTAATAAGCATTGTGTATAAGTTTAATAACTTTTGGTAGAGGCAAAGTAAAGTTAAATTACAGCAAATTTGCCAATTTGTCCATTTAAAAGGGACACAACTCTAGAACTGTGAAAATGATGCCACCCATAATTCAATTTGTTGTGTTAAATGATAATAAGCATTGTGTATAAGTTTCATTACAATTGGTTGAGGCTAATTTTGGGATGAACAGATGTACGCAAGGACGTACAGATAGACGTACAGATGTAAAACTTAATGCCCCCTCCACTGGAGTGGGGGCATAAAAATACCATTTTAGTTGGCAAGTTGACAAAAAACAGAACAATTAAACATAATCATGTGAGGTAAAATAGTTTACAACTGATTAAATATTTCATTTTGTCAACTTGTCAACCTGTAGACCTTTGTAGGTTGACAATGATTTATAATGTCAACTTGTCAACCTGTCAACCTTTAAAAGTAGACACTATGTAGGTTAACAATTTTTTTGTTTAAATTGCAGATCTTAGGTTTTTTATTAACAATATCACTCATGTATCCAAAAAAAAGATAGTCCGCAAGGAACTATATGTCCGTATACTCCAGTTGACCTCATCCATTGATGTGACAAGAGTAAGTTGCTGGAGGAATGATAACCAAAAAAGTGTTTGAGGTATGATGAAAGATAAACTTACAGGTCCTCTGTACTTTGGCCTGTAGTTCATCAATTGAACCTTGCCCTTCACTTCTGATAGAAAGATGTATAACTTGACAATACTCTTGTTGTCATCTTTATCTGGTGTGAAAATTGTTTCTACAATCTGAAGTAAAAAAATGTGATATGGTATTAAAGGTGTCTTTATGCAATCAGTAGTAACACATAAACTTTCAAACTGAAATGTAAGCTAAGGGCTTATAAAAGTCAAAGATGATAATTTTATTTTTGCTTAATTAATAATTTAGAGAAATGTAGTCTTAAAAGTGCTTACAATTCAATTTTCCATATAATTAATATTTCAAAGGGGCATAACTCCTTAGTTGATCTACACTGATTTTAGAGTTTGTCCTACACATTGCTTATATAAACATGATAAATTGCATAAAAATTTAGCAAGAATTGTACATGTGAAAGCCCTATCAATGCAATATTCCATATAATTAATATACCTAAGGGGCATAACTCTTTTAAAAATAGTAAATAGGCACTGATTTTCAAATTTGTCCCAGACAGTGCTAATATAAACCTTTGATATAAACTGATAGAAAATCTGGCAATAATTGTACAAGCGAGAGCACTTACAATGAATTTTCCATATAATTTATACTTCCAAGGGACATAACTCTCTTGAAAGCACTGATTTTCAAACTAGTCCTAATCACTGCTGATATAAACCTTTGTTTTGAATTTCATAAAAATCTGGTGAAAATTGAACATGTGAGAGTGCTTTCATGGCTAGATGGACAGATGGAAGAACAGATGCCCAGTATTTCTATGTCCCTTTCATACATCCCGAGCCAATATAGCTAACCTCGACCCAATATGACTGTACTTGAACATAATAAATGATTAACATGAAAACACCTATTTAATAACACTTTAGTGATGTTTCATCAATATTTGTGTAGCTGTTTAGGTATAGTTATACTTACAATTGACTATAATCATATATTGTAATATTGACCTGTTTACAAGAAGTTACAATAAAAAGGCACATGGACAACAGACTGACAGATGGATTGAGAGACAGTGATTCCTATGTTCCTATCCTAAACTTTAAAGGTGAGGGGGTATTAAGAGTATTTGTCTACATCTTTCCCATAAGCTTCAATGTAAAAATGAGTCTCAAAATTGTGGCAGTATTACTTGGCTGATAGGCACTGAAGCATACTTACTTCTTTTCCATTTTTATACAAAACAACCTTTTCTCCATCTTTATTGTCAAACTTGACTGTTAGAATATCTCCAGTTTCTACACGACTAGGATCAGCTAGGTACTTTGTTTTCTTCTCAGAAATAACTCTGAAAAATTCAGATGAAATAAACAAATTAAACAGTCACAAATTTTATCTAACATTGATGAACAGTTTCACTTATCTTATTTTCAAGGAAGATAAAAAAAAAATCAGCCAGAAAAATTACATAATAAAACAAAATTAATATTACTTCAGTCAAAAAGAACTTACAAATAAATTTAAGAATAAAGGAAAAATGCGTCTAAGGACAAGAATGCCCCTGCCCAAGCTTTGCAAGCAAAATGGGATGGACAGAAAGACAGAAAGACAGAAGAACAGATGGTCAAGGGTATCACTTAATAAAAACTATCAAAGGTCTACCATCAACATCAAATTCTCCTAAATGTAAAACGTCTATTTTATTGTTATACTATAAAACTCACTCTCCTGTTACTCCCTGATATATCCAACTCTCATTTTTCTGCATCTCTTTATCTTTTTCTTTTTCCTTAGACAAAGCAATTTTTATTTTCCCAAAGTTCCCTTTATCCAGAACTTTAATACTAAATTCTTGAGTAATAGCCTCCGTAGATATAAATATTCCTTCATCTTCATTAGGTGAACTATTGCTACAATAAATTATAGATTTACAAAACTAGCATTAGAAATATATGTATATGTAGAAAAATTTACACTTGAAATCTTAATTTCATTTGGCTGTTCATTTTACATGTCTGACTAATAATTTCGGTCTCCCTGAAAGTCGGTCAGACACATATTGACCAAATACAAATTGATTTGGTGAAGGCATACTCAAGTTATACTTCAGAAACAAAATAATTATGTTTTTTTCACTTTATCAAGATGCAGAACTCAAGAAAACAAATAAGAAAACCCTCAAATTTCTTATGGTCAGTATTTTAAAAGTGGTTCTTAACAACATTTCAAATTTTCAAATGCTTTGGTCAAGTTCTATATAGGAAACTAATTTCTGCAAGAATAATATTATATGATCCTATATGCTCGTATCAACTCTAGCAAAGGCACACATAGCTAAACACATAAACCCAAAATTATCAATGAGTAGGTTTTCAGAGTACCCTATTCTGATCCAGCAATTCTCTATCACACTCAACACATAACCAAATAATTATCAATGAGTAGGTTTTCAGAGTACCCTGTTCTGATCCAGCAATTCTCTTTAACACTAAACACATAACCAAATAATTATCAATGAGTAGGTTTTCAGAGTACCCTGTTTTGATCCAGCAATTCTCTTTAACACTAAACACATAACCAAATAATTATCAATGAGTCGGTTTTCAGAGTACCCTATTCTGATCCAGCAATTCTCTTTCACACTCAACACATAACCAAATAATTATCAATGAGTAGGTTTTCAGAGTACCCTGTTCTGATCCAGCAATTCTCTTTAACACTAAACACATAACCAAATAATTATCAATGAGTCGGTTTTCAGAGTACCCTATTCTGATCCAGCAATTCTCTTTCACACTCAACACATAACCAAATAATTATCAATGAGTAGGTTTTCAGAGTACCCTGTTCTGATTCAGCAATTCTCTTTAACACTAAACACATAACCAAATAATTATCAATGAGTATGTTTTTCATAGTTTCCTGGTCTGCTCACATGATTCTCTTAAATACTCACCACATAACCCCATAATTATCAATGAGTATGTTTTCAGAATTCCTGTTCTAACCCTAGGATTCTGTTTTCAGAGTTCCTGTTCTGATCCAGGGATTCTCTTAAATACTCACCACATAACCCCTTAATTGTCAATGAGTATGTTTTCAGTGTACCCTGTACTGATCCAGGATTCTGTCTTCAGAGTTCCTGTTCTGATCCAGACATTCTCTTAAATACTCTGCACATTACCCCATAATTGTCAATGAGTATGTTTTCAGAGTACCCTGTTCTGATCCAGGGATTCTGTTTTCAAAGTTCCTGTTCTGACCCAGGGATTCTCTTAGACCTCACCACATAACCCCATAATTGTCAATGAGTATGTTTTCAGAGTACCCTGTACTGATCCAGGGATTCTCTAAAATACTCACCACATAATGCCATAATTATCGATGAGTATGTTTTCAGAGTACCAAGTTCTGATCCAGGGGTTCTCTTAAATACTCACCAAATAACCCCATAATTATCAATGAGTATGTTTTAAGAGTACCCTGTTCTGATCCAGGAATTCTGTTTTCAAAGTTCCTGTTCTGATCCAGGGATTCTCTTAAATAATCACCACACCACATAACCCCATAACTGTCAATGAGTATGTTTTCAGAGTACCCTGTTCTGATCCAGGGAT
Organism: Mytilus coruscus; assembly: GCA_017311375.1. Taxonomy (NCBI): domain Eukaryota; kingdom Metazoa; phylum Mollusca; class Bivalvia; order Mytilida; family Mytilidae; genus Mytilus; species Mytilus coruscus. The sequence goes on along the minus strand of CM029597.1, from coordinate 8,374,545 downwards.
TATGTTTTCAAAGTTCCTGTTCTGACCCAGGGATTCTCTTAGACCTCACCACATAACCCCATAATTGTCATGAGTATGTTTTCAGAGTACCCTGTACTGATCCAGGGATTCTCTAAAATACTCACCACATAACGCCATAATTATCAATGAGTATGTTTTCAGAGTACCAAGTTCTGATCCAGGGGTTCTCTTAAATACTCACCAAATAACCCCATAATTATCAATGAGTATGTTTTCAGAGTACCCTGTTCTGATCCAGGAATTCTGTTTTCAAAGTTCCTGTTCTGATCCAGGGATTCTCTTAAATAATCACCACACCACATAACCCCATAACTGTCAATGAGTATGTTTTCAGAGTACCCTGTTCTGATCCAGGGATTCTCTTAAATACTCTGCACATTACCCCATAATTGTCAATGAGTATGTTTTCAGAGTACCCTGTACTGATCCAGGGATTCTGTTTTCAAAATTCCTGTTCTGATCCAGGATTCTCATAAATACTCACCACATAACCCCATAATTGTCAATGAGTATGTTTTCAGAGTACCCTGTTCTGATCCAGGGATTCTGTTTTCAAAATTCCTGTTCTGATCCAGGGATTCTCTCAAATACTCAGCACATAACTCCATAATTGTCAATGAGTATGTTTTCAGAGTACCCTGTTCTGATCCAGGGATTCTGTTTTCAAAATTCCTGTTCTGATCCAGGGATTCTGTTTTCAAAATTCCTGTTCTGATCCAGGGATTCTCTAAAATACTCACCACATAATCCCATAATTGTCAATGAGTATGTTTTCAGAGTTCCTGTTCTGATCCAGACATTCTCTAAAATACTCACCACATAATCCCATAATTGTCAATGAGTATGTTTTCAGAGTACCCTGTACTGATCCAGCGATTTTCTTTGGCATATTTTCTAGTCAAGTTCTACAAAAAACAAGACTTGATTACATCGTTTCAATATAATTTTATTTAACAATCTTTATGGGGATATCCACAAGAAAAATTTTATCAATAATTTTATCCAAACTAAAATAAAAGCAATTGCTAACAATGTGAACTGGATGGCAGACAGGTGATGTTTACCTGTTTACATGAAAATGTACAAGTAGATTGAAGTTTTTTTCCATATTTAAATTGTGTGTAGCTAAATGATTCTAGTAAAATATCACAACATTGTGACAACTAAGCTACACATGTAATGCAATAAAAATCCAAGATATTGCTTATATATAGAAATAAGAAGATATGGTATGAGTGCCAATGAGACAACCATTCTAGGATTCTAAGAAATGAACTTAAATGCAAATGAAACTAAACTGGAAATATGTTTAAAAAGACATGTAAAAAAGATGACCTATACTCCTTAATATGAGCACATCAAACAAAATATTTACAAAACATAATTAAACTGGTTTACTTGGTGGTAGTAACTAATAAATAATATACAATTAACACACCTCTGGTGGTTTGGCCAAGTTAGAGATTTTAATTTTTCCTGAATTGTTTTTCTCTCCAATTACTGCTATTAATGGATATAACATTTCTTCTGGTACTGATGTCCCTGTAAGGTCTTTATTGTTCTGAAAAAATAACTTTAACATTAGATAAAGGAATAACAAATGTTCATGTTGTATGCAGTTTTGCTGAAGTAGCAAGCCTCCATATTTACCAATTATAGACTTTTGACAAAGCCAATATGTTATATGGACCTGTTCAGATTATATTGACAGAAGACAAAGTCTGAGGTCAATATAATCTAACAGGGCCATATATAACCTTTATTTATATATCATATATGTTAACAGTGTATTATGGAATTGGACTTCAATGGAGGAAAGTAATTTCAGCCAGAACAGCTTATATCCAAATCTAAATTTAAAAGTATAGTGTCAATATATATTCAAATGGGAACATAGTTTCCATATACTTAAAAATAGAAATAAGGCTTGTTACATGGAATAAATACCCTATAATCAGGTGATAGTAATAACCAATGAAAAAAGAAGAATGCTACACCATATGTAATATAAAAAGTTATTTTCTAGGCAGTAAGACCTAAACCAAGTGCCTAAGTCTCACAATCTACTATATGGACCAGTGTATGGAATGCAATTGATCATTTTGACCACAAAGAGACTCTAAACCCTTACGAAATTGTGACCAGTAAGTTATCTTAATGTTGATGTCAAAATTATTTGCCCATTGGTAATCATTACATTACATTACAACTTGCACAACCAGGTGCTTATAAACAAGCTTTGTTGCATACAATTTTTGAGAGAAAAAAAGAAAATGCAGAATAAAAAGATAATTTGACAAATACAAATAAGGGAAACAATAAACCATCCTTTAGAAATTAAGGGAAACAATAAACCATCCTTTAGAAAATAAGGGAAACAATAAACCATCCGTCAGAAAATAATGGAAACAATAAACCATTCTTCAGAAAATAAGGGAAACAATAAACCATTTCAGAAAATAAGGGAAACAATAAACCATCCGTCAGAAAATAAGGGAAACAATAAACCATCTTTCAGAAAATAAGGGAAACAATAAACCATCCTTCAGAAAATAAGGGAAACAATAAACCATCCTTCAGAAAATAAGGGAAACAATAAACCATCTGTCAGAAAATAAGGGAAACAAAAAACCATCCGTCAGAAAATAAGAGAAACAATAAACCATCCTTCAGAAAACTTTATGATGTTTTCACTTCATTTTTTTAATTCAATTTTGATCTAGATTAGGTTGTATTTTATGTACTCCTCCTGTCTGTTAACCATTCAAGTTATTTGCCTACAATACATTTATCTTGTGGTGAGTCTAACAAAATAATGGAACTCTGTCCAATGTCAGTCCATTGTAAATCTTAGACAGTCAGGATGATTTAATGCTGCCTAAATGTGTATTTTGGCAGCCTGAAATGTAAATAAATGAATAACTTTGTTTGGTCTTAAATCCCCATACCGGCTTTTAGACCAATTCAGAAAGATAACTTCCAACCTTGTATATTACATTGAATAAACTCATCAGCATGATTGAAAATGATGAATGGAAATTTTCGAGAGAATTACATTACCATGATGCAAGACTAATTCTAAATCAGTTCATAGTGTGAAATGATCTGAGCATTGACTTTTATCAAAAGTAATTCAAAACAATTTCCTGATAAACTGTACCTCTATTCCATCACAAGTAGCAAAGAACTTTGCAGTTTTACTTGGTATGTACTCTGACAGCCACTCTCCTCTGATACCAAATCCAAACTTCTTAGATTTATTGAAATCAAATCTGAAAATTTATTTAAAACACAGACAGTTACAAAGTTGTGTAAACAAAAGAAATGACAGTTAGTATGATGGTTTCAAATGATACTTTCTATAATGGTATAGGATCTCACTTTTTGCGAAATTTACGACAAAAAGGCTAAAGCTTTGTAGTCAAGTATTAGAGTCCAGTCGAGTCCATTCCAGTCCAGATAATACACTTTGCCAATCTCTGCAGTCAAAAGTTGGAAATATGAAAAAAGACTATTATTCAGTTTGTTCTTGTACAAGCATTATATATATCTGAAAGTCAGAAAACCATCTGAAAATTCACCTAAATTTATGTATTTTCACAAAACTCATTCTGAAATGTGTTTTACTCGTACATATGGAACATGTATAATGACACATTAGTAGCATTATAAAAACCATATAAGTAGGTCAACAAACTTACGTTGAAACTTCGCCACCTTTGTCAACATCAACATCTAACGGATTAATACTGCTAAATAACTGGTTAAACAGACAGCCAATAAGAATGCCTGATTTGGATTCACCCTCATACTCGCTATCATCATCTTCTGAATCTTCATCTACATTATCAATCTTTTTTTCAGTTCCGTCAGGGCTGATAACTTTCACATCAACCAATTCACATTCAAAGTAATAATTTGACCTTGTGAAAGTCGTTCTAGAGATAAAGCAGCCAAGCAATTCATTCTTATAACAATAGTTCCTGTGAAATATATGAACAGTAAAAGATTTCCATTAGTTTATTTTACACTGAATTAGGATATATATAAAACAAGTCCAGTGCTTGACATGGTCCAATTAGTGCTTGACATGGTCCAATTAGTGCTTGACATATTGTAAAGACATTTGTCTACTGTTGAAACAGTATGTTAACCTGTACATGTCTATTGTCCTAACATGGCAAATGTATGAAACTTTGTTTTAATACCCAATATAAATCAATATATTTACATAAAGATAACTAACTACCCTAAGATGTCTAAATCATTGCAGTGTTAAAATATATAGAACAAGCAATAAGCTGTCAAATTGACAGCAAACTAGGTTTTCTGCATTTTGAAAGAAGCACTCTGGCTTTTTTGACCTACTACATTCTATGCCTATTTTCTAATCTATCAAGGACAAAATCTCCTGAGCAAAAATGAAAATTGTCAATATTAAGTTTTCCCATCATTTATATCAAAATTAATTTCCTTTCCTTTATCAGTAACAACATTATTTAAAATTTTAAAAGCATATATCAAGGAACATAACTACTCAGGCCCGTAGCCAGAAATTTCTAAGGGGGGTTCGATACAATCATACTCAACTTTAACAGTTACAATTCAAACAGAACGTCGACTTTAACAGTGCTTATTTGTTTTCTAGAGGGGGACCCCTCGAACCCCCTGGCTACGGGTGTGACTACTGAACAGTAAAAGTGAAATTTGTCCATATCAAACTTGACCTCCATTTTGTCATTAGTACAAACATATTAAAATTTGAAAAGCATTGGTTGAACAGTTCCTTATTCATTGTACGGAAACTGTTGGCAGCCACCCGCTATACTTCACCAATTTAATAACTGTTTTTCCGAAAAATTCAGTTAACAAGAATGCACACCATGAAATCTATCGCCTGCTGTACTGACCATGATTGATTTTCTTTTCAAAGTCTTAAGAATAAATGTGAAGTCAAAGGATTTATTACAAGTATCACATAAACTTAACATTATTAATGAAATCAATGTCAGATAAACCTTGCCAGACTGACAATCATTCAAGACACTAACTAAAGTTGACCTATTGCTTATAGTATCCAAGAAAGAGACCATACCATGAAAACTTAACATTGACCAATGAACCATTAAAATGATGTCTAGGTCAGATGAACCTGCCAGACAGACATGAACACCTTACAACTTTTCAGTGCAACAAATGTAGTTGACCTATTGCTTATAGTATCTGAGAAACAGACTAAACTAGAAACACTTAACATTGACCAATGAACCACACAAATGAGGTCAAGGTCAGATGAACCTTGCCAGAGAGACATGTACACCTTACAATTATTCCATACATCAAATATAGTTGACCTATTGCTTATAGTATTTGAAAAACACACCAAAATACAAAAAATTAACATTGACCAATGAACCATTAACAATTAGGTCAAGGTCAAATGAAATCTTAATTAAAAAAGATCTGTGGTTCTCTACAGGCACTCTGGCTTCCTCCACCTTTAAAAACTGACCCCCACAAAATTACCACTGGTCCTGAAAGTGATGTTAAACACCAATTATGGGTTTAAGGTCAGGTGTACCCAGTATGATGAACATGTAGACCTTGAAAGGAACTCATATACCAAATATAGTTTTTGTATTACTCATAATCCCGGAATGTGAGAAAAACTTAAATTTTTTCAAGCAGTCGCTGAACCATGAAAATGAGGACATGGACAATGAACATACGATAGATGGAAACTTAAGGCATCTTTATACTAGGTATAAAGCATCCAGGTTGTTAACCCTCTGAAATATAAAGCTTTATAGAAATGGTTTACGCCACCGCCAGCCTGATAGTAATCTCTATGTCACACATTCTGAAACTTTCGTCGCAGGCAAGACAAAAACTTTTACATTGTCTTGAATTATAAAATGTATTTTTAGAAGGCTTAAAAACAGGCAGAATATTTATATTTCTAGAAAATGTATCACTGTTCTCATACTGCAACTCTTACAGCTACTCGAAATGAAATATTTTGGGAAAATTTTGAATTTGAAGCAGATAATGTAAAAGTTAGGTGAACCTGTATTCTTTATTGTTTATATATAGAATGAATATAGGGTCAATGGAATTGGACTGCACAAATAGCACAATTGCTGTATAAATATATATTGCATATTAGATAATAATTTTACCCTAATATCCCTTCATCAGTGTAGTGTTGTTTACAAATATTTTGTATTGTCAGAAAATCTTCAACTTCTATATCTATCACAGGATTAGATTTCTCTACTTCCCCTGTATTCTTCATATAATCTGTTGTAAAGGCAGTCTGAAAATAAAATCGAAAAAAATCTTACAGTCATATTTTTGTGTAATTTGGATTTCATTTTGGATAAGCTTGAATTTTCATGTGATTAACTTGAGTATTTTGAGTCTTGAAGTAAAAGAAATAATTGAACTAAATCAGCCAACCAACATGTAGTGGTGATGAGAATGGCTGTCTTCACACCTTTAAAGTCTAATAAAGTGCCTTTTAAATAGATATCAAACAATCACTCCAAAGTTCTGTAGGGTCCAAAACCACTGCCCATAACAGGATATTTCCTTAATCAATATTAATTTCTTTGTTAAAATTTTGAAGCCATTTGCACTGCATAGAAATTTCCATTTTTTTTATAAAATTTTCTATTTTGGATTGGTTGTCTATTGGAAATAATTAACAATGTGGTCACTCTAAAAATTATTGTTTGGTTAAAATAAGTCCAAAGTGTTTTCAGATTCAGATTTTTTTCACAGTTTTATAAATCTACCATATGCTTATTATTTATATACCTTGGTAATAGTTCTTGCAATAGTGTCTGTTACATGTTTCTTGATTTCTTTAATAACAGCTGACTCTCCAAATGGTATTACTATCTGGGTTTGGTGGTTATTAATCATGCAATCTAATAAAGGCTGAAAATAGAAAAAATATATACTGAATAACAACTGATTCTCCAAAAGGTGCCAATGTCGGATATATAAACAAAAAGAAGAATTATATATGGATTTGTGAACATGAACTCAGGGTCTACAAAATAAATCAAATTTTCTCAAGAAGATATGTTCTAACCATATCTATTGCATACCTTCTAGAAATGACATAACAACTGTACAAAGTATTGCTACTGAATTCCAAGCAGTACTCAAGATATAAAAGCAGACATTTCCTCCGGTGCAAATATCACCATTTCTGTCAATGACATTCTCCAATCGTTAACCTATTTACATGTTCAAGTGACATTTCTGTCCATGCCATGCTCCAATTGTTAACCTACTTGCATGTTCAAGTGACATTTCTGTTAATGACATTCTCCAATCATTAACCTATTTACATGTTCAAGTGACATTTCTATTAATGACATCATCCAATCTTTAACCAACTTGGCAGTAGAACGTTTCCCGTGCTTGAGGTGTATGCTCTTATAATATTTACAGTTATGGTGTGCTTGTTCATGTGAGAATTTCTCATATTAATACACCGTCAAAATTTCATGTTTGGTTAAATTTGTTCAAAATACTGGTCTGGTCATCTGTTTTGTATATTGCCCTTTCATACTATTTTAAACTACTAGGTTTTCTTACATAAATTTCGATGTGCCCGTGCTGTCTATCATTTGTTATTTAGTTTTATATGTATTGTCTATCATTTGTTGTTTCGAAATTATTGGTCTTTTGTTGGGCAATGTATGACAAATATATGTTTAAAAACCTCGCCCGTAATTATAAATTATGTAATTCATTGACCGCTCCCGACATGTGTAGCTTCAATGCATATTTTAGCGGCGATCAATGTCTTCCAAATTACTTTATTTTTATCAATAGTACCGCTTAAGTCGACGCTTAGGGGCCGTCTTGACCTTGTTGTGGGTATGAATGATTTGTTCATTGTTGAAGACCCTACATCAACTGTCAAGATGAAGAACAGGAATAAAAGCCCTGTTCATTGATAATTTTCTATGTTTTCTATGTATTGTGTGCGATTTTGTCCCATGTACATTTACTCCATATCCTTTCATTTTCTATTACATGTTCAAGTGACATTTCTGTCAATGACACCATCCAATCGTTAACCTACTAACATGTTCAAGTGACATTTCTGTCAATGACACCATCCAATCGTTTACCTACTTACATGTTCAAGTGACATTTCAGTCAATGACATCATCCAATCGTTAACCTATTTACATGTTCAAGTGACATTTCTGTCAATGACATTCTCCATTCGTTAACCTACTATATGTTCAAGTGACATTTCTATCAATAACATCATCCATTCATTAACCTACTTACATGTTTAAATTGACGTATCTCAAAATGACATTATCCAATCAATAACCTACTTACATGTTCAAGTGACATTTCTGTCAATGACATCAACCAATCGTTGATCTCTACATCTGTTTCATGGTGGAATGGGAGTCGTTTAACTGGTTTCTTTGTCTTGACAAACTCAACAAAACTGTGTTCCACACTTTCATGAGGTATGACAATGGCATGTCCAACTTTTAACTCCTCTGTAATGTACAGTTAAAACATTTCTAGATGCAGGTAAAAAAATCTTGATTCACTCAACATATATGTCAATCCTAGATCATATTAAGGTCATATGATACGGTAGCAAGGGGAGATAATATTGGTTAAAAATTTAACACCTTGTTTTTTTCTATATGGCATCCAAGATTTGGTGGTAATACACTGATGTCATCAAATTGGTTGCATGAATTTAAAATCATAAGAAAAGACACTAGAGGCTGTAAAGAGCATGTGTCACTCACCTAGGTCTATGTGCCTTTTCTATTCGTCATCTCAAAATCACAATGAGGTCTTCAATACAACAACAAAACTAATACCTCACTGATTAATTAATATTTAAACAAAGATAAATAAATTTGGGTAGCAATAAAAATAAAAGAAGCTTTTTTATGTTTATACTGTATTCTGAAAAGTTAATCCAATATTTCAGTATGTGTAATAAATAGAAGCATCCAAAATTCAAGGAGCATTTTAAATTCAATTAGCACTGGGCAAACCTTACTAAGCCTTACATGCTATATATACTGATGGCTGACTATTACAAACATTAAAATCCTTTTCATATTAAAACTTACAAAGTAAAGTATTAGATGAGGGTCCTAATGGGGTACCTTCATAACAAATAACGGTAAAAATTCTTGCCAAATGATGTTAAGGTAATTTTTGGTAAATGACGATAAAATGTACATTTTCTTTATGATGATAAAAAATCTACTGATTTTGACAAATTGTGTTAAACTCTTTCCAAAAAACGATAATGGATTATTATCTGCGATTCCAGATAAGGATATTTCTAACGGTAGCTGAAAATAACCGCTTGACGCCTGATGGTAAATGCCATTCCTACTCTCTTAGATAAACGTTATTGAGTATTTCATGCTTTGATAGATATGGATGGCAAAACTATTTTTAGGCATAAAAATAAGAAAGATGACCTATAGCTGCTTACATCTTCATGCTTTGGTCTTAGGTGGATAGCTGTCTCATTTGCAATAACACCACATCTCTTTATTTTATATTGGTAAGGATGCCTTAAAAGGCATTTTTTGTTGAAACTTCAATACATAAAAGTTTAATTTTGGACCCGATTTGGACCAACTTGAAAACTGGGCCCATAATCAAAAATCTAAAAACATGTTTAGATTCAGCATATCAAAGAACCCTAAGAATTCAATCTTTGTTAAAATCAAACTAAGTTTAATTTTGGACCCTTTGGATCTTAATGTAGACCAATTTGAAAACGGGACCAAAAATTAAGAATCTAAATACACTGTTAGATTCCGCATATCAAAGAACCCCAATAATTCAATTTTTGATGAAATCAAACAAAGTTTAATGTTGGACCCTTTGGACCTCAATGTGGATCAATTTAAAAACAGGGCCCAAAATCCAAAAACTTAATACACGGTTAGATTCAGCATATTAAAGAACCCCAAGAGTTCAAGAATAAAACCCCATTGAAATTGGTCAAGAAATAAGCAAATTATACAAAGTATCTTCTTTTGCACAATACTGTGCAATTGAATATTTCTTGCAATTGCGCAATACTGTGCAATTGAATATTTCTTGCTATTGCGCAATACTGTACAATTGACAATTTCTTGCTATTGCGCAATATTGTGCTATTGGATATTTCTTGCTATTGCGCAATACTGTGCAATTGAAGATTTCTTGCTATTGTGCAATACTGTGCAATTGAAAATTTCTTGCTATTGCACAATACTTATTATATAATAATTTACACATCCTGTTTGGTGTGTATCTCCTGCCATATCATTATTATTTGCTTTTAAATATAAATCAGAAATAACCAACTTAAAATGGAAAATTTTAAAGAAAAAAAGGAAAAAGGAAAAAAAAATCCCCCAAATTTTTGAACCCCTTATGATTCATCACCCCAAAACTCAATCCCAGCCTTTCCTTTGAGGTATGGTACCTTGCAGTACAATTTCAGAGAGATCCATACACTTGAACACAAGTTATTGTCTGAAACTAGAAAATGCTTATTTTGGCCCTTTTGGCCCCTAATTCCTAAACGTTTCAGGCAATTACCCCAAACTCAATTCCAGCTTTCCTTTGTGATATGGAACCTTGTAGTACAATTTCAGAAAGATCCATAACACACAAGTTATTGTCATGAAACTAGAAAATGCTTGTTTTTTGCCCCTTTTTTGGCCCCTAATTCCTAAAATTTTGAGACAATTACCCCCAAAAATCAATCCCAGCATTCCCTTTGTGATATGGAACCTTGTGGTACAATGTCAGAGAGATCCATACACTAACACAGCCCCTAATTCCTAAAATTTTGAGACAATTACCCCCAAAAATCAATCCCAGCATTCCCTTTGTGATATGGAACCTTGTGGTACAATGGCAGAGAGATCCATACACTAACACACAAGTTATGTCTGTAAGTTACAAAAATGCTTATTTTTGGCCCCTTTTTGGCCCTTAATTCCTTAACTGTTGGTACCATAACCCCCAAAATCAATCCCAACCTTCCTTTTGTGATATTGAACCTTATGGTAAAATTTCATAGAGATCCATTCACTTAAACTAAAGTTAGAGTGCGAAAACCAATGCGTCTTCGGACGACGACGATGCCAACGTCATACCAATATACGACCGCAAAATTTTTTTGCGGTCGTATAAACAGCAGACATTTCCTCCAGGTGCAAATATCACCATTTCTGTCAATGACATTCTCCAATCGTTAACCTATTTACATGTTCAAGTGACATTTCTGTCCATGCCATGCTCCAATTGTTAACCTACTTGAATGTTCAAGTGACATTTTTGTCAATGACATTCTCCAATCATTAACCTATTTACATGTTCAAGTGACATTTCTATTAATGACATCATCCAATCATTAACCAACTTACATGTTCAAGTGACATTTCTGTCAATGACACCATCCAATCGTTAACCTACTAACATGTTCAAGTGACATTTCTGTCAATGACACCATCCAATCGTTTACCTACTTACATGTTCAAGTGACATTTCAGTCAATGACATCATCCAATCGTTAACCTATTTACATGTTCAAGTGACATTTCTGTCAATGACATTCTCCATTCGTTAACCTACTATATGTTCAAGTGACATTTCTATCAATGACATCATCCATTCATTAACCTACTTACATGTTTAAATTGACGTATCTCAAAATGACATTATCCAATCAATAACCTACTTACATGTTCAAGTGACATTTCTGTCAATGACATCAACCAATCGTTGATCTCTACATCTGTTTCATGGTGGAATGGGAGTCGTTTAACTGGTTTCTTTGTCTTGACAAACTCAACAAAACTGTGTTCCACACTTTCATGAGGTATGACAATGGCATGTCCAACTTTTAACTCCTCTGTAATGTACAGTTAAAACATTTCTAGATGCAGGTAAAAAAATCTTGATTCACTCAACATATATGTCAATCCTAGATCATATTAAGGTCATATGATACGGTAGCAAGGGGAGATAATATTGGTTAAAAATTTAACACCTTGTTTTTTTCTATATGGCATCCAAGATTTGGTGGTAATACACTGATGTCATCAAATTGGTTGCATGAATTTAAAATCATAAGAAAAGACACTAGAGGCTGTAAAGAGCATGTGTCACTCACCTAGGTCTATGTGCCTTTTTCTATTCGTCATCTCAAAATCACAATGAGGTCTTCAATACAACAACAAAACTAACCCCTCACTGATTAATTAATATTTAAACAAAGATAAATAAATTTGGGTAGCAATAAAAATAAAAGAAGCTTTTTTTATGTTTATACTGTATTCTGAAAAAGTTAATCCAATATTTCAGTATGTATAATAAATAGAAGCATCCAAAATTCAAGGAGCATTTTAAATTCAATTAGCACTGGGCAAACCTTACTAAGCCTTACATGCTATATATACTGTTGGCTGACTATTACAAACATTAAAATCCTTTTCATATTAAAAACTAACAAAGTAAAGTATTAGATGAGGGTCCTAATGGGGGTACCTTCATAACAAATAACGGTAAAAATTCTTGCCAAATGATGTTAAGGTAATTTTTGGTAAATGACGATAAAATGTACATTTTCTTTATGATGATAAAAAAATCTACTGATTTTGACAAATTGTGTTAAACTCTTTCCAAAAATAACGGTAATGGATTATTATTTGCGATTCCGGATAAGGATATTTCTAACGGTAGCTGAAAATAACCGTTTGACGCCTGATGGTAAATGCCATTCCTACTCTGTTAGATAAACGTTATTGAGTATTTCATGCTTTGATAGATATGGATGGCAAAACTATTTTTAGGCATAAAAAATAAGAAAGATGACCTATAGCTGCTTACATCTTCATGCTTTGGTCTTAGGTGGATAGCTGTCTCATTTGCAATAACACCACATCTCTTTATTTTTATATTGGTAAGGATGCCTTAAAAGGCATTTTTGAAATTTTTTAAATCAACTTCAATACATATAAAATTGGTGAAATCATACTGAAAGTTGCTTTTCTGTCTATGCATAGCTTTCTTTTTATCAAATAAGGGATGGTTGAAAATATCCAAAATCTGAAGTTGTTCCAACTCAAAATTATATCAAATTTTATGTTAATCACAAATAAAATCCATTGGAAACTTCGCAAGATTTGAAATATGTGAATAAAAAGTTATGCCAGGAAAGCAAAATAAATGATATTGTTGCAAAAATTAGTAAAACAGTAAGTTTTATCATGCATTAAATTAGAGTTAAATCAGAGGCAGAGTCAGTATAATGCTCCTGCAGAAAAACTTGAAGCATATCCTCAGGCATATAAGAATTCCCTCAAAGCTGACAGTTATTGAGTTAGACCCAAAACCCTTAAAAATAGGCCCTAAAGAACCTGTATCACTCACAAGGGTATATATGCATCTTCAATAACGGCCACTCTAAAACATTTTAGAAAAAATGTAAATCATGACTAAAATCTTTCTTTTTTGTTAATCTAGTATTGCTGATCATTTTCTTGATGAGGATTTCTCTCTATTCGAAAAAAAAACCCATCCCAATTCAAGGGCAAACACTCCTGGAGGAAGCAGACTGACAATTTCCACCTCATTGATCTATTTGTAGATCTTGACTTGCTGAAAATTTATGCTGTTAGCTTCGTTTGTTGGAGGTCATGTACTATACAAAAACTTAATGCTCTAATACAGACCCTAATTATTCTTTTTTTTTTGCTGTATACTATGTTTGGGGTTATTTAATGTCTTAAGCAACAACTAATTATCTTTAAAGGGCAAACACTCCTATATTTTGATACACGATTCTGTTCAGACATAATATTTTGTTATGTATATTTATAAATGGTCATTTTGAGTCTTAAAATAAGTCTTATCTTATCTTATCAGAAGTGGACTAACAATTAGGCTATGTTGACGTTATTTGTAAATTTTGTCTTGCTGATCATTTTTGCTGTTTATATTTTTTCCTTATTTCCTAAAATTTTGGCAAAAAACTCAAAAAAAATGGGTAAACGTCATCAATGAAGGGCAGTACCTCCTGTAAGTCTATGATATTGTCCTGCTGATAATTTTTGAAGTTTCTCTTTATCTAAACTACCGTAGTTTTCAGGATAAAGGGCATAAAATTGTTTTTTTTTTGTTAAAACCTTCATTTATCAGTAAATACTCCTATAAATTGGTTGTAGTTCTTGGTGATCATTTATATAATTTCAAGTTTCTCTCTGTCTTCCATAGTTTTCAAGAAAATAGGGAAAACCGGATGGTAAAAAAATGTCATTTAGGGGCATTAACTCCAATATTGAGTTGTTTTTGTCAAAATTGATAGTTGGTACATCTTGACATTATAATTTCAGTCATAATGTCACTATCAAAAATAATTTTCAAGATAATAGACAAAACTTACAATTTGTCTACAAGTTCCATTTTGAGACATGCCCACCATGAAGATAAGCAGGCAGTATAGTTCTATTTGTCTACTAATTTCTGAGAAGATTTTTTCAAACATTAATTTATTTGTTTTTGTCAAAAAATTAAGAGTTCTGGGACTGGCCTTTGTTAGTTTTGTTTGTTTTTTTAATTTAAGTTCATTTATATGTTTCGGAGTTTAGTGTGACATCCATTTTCACTGAATTAATACACACTGTTGTTTAGGGTCAAGCTGAAGCCTGCCTCCAGATGCCATATTTTCTTGCTGTGTTGAAGACCCATTGGTGGCCTTGGAATGTTTTATTGCACTTTGGTCGGGTTGTTGTCTCTTTGACACATTTCCCATTTCAATTCTCTATTTTATGTTAATGTTATATAATCATGATAATGGATGACAAATGTCAAGTGATGACAATAGATCACACTGGGCCTTTGGGAAAGGTGAGCCAAAAAGCAAATCAAAACAGAGTTTTTTAAACAGATCCAAACTTACTTAAGTTTTTGTGTGATTTATAAAAGAATTCCTCTTACCTATGGGTTACAGCCCCAGAACTCTTAAATGACTAATCAGAAAATTCAAAAACAGGAGCTTACTTTTATAAATACCAATAACTGCAGTCAATATTAAATTGATTAAATTTATACAAGCATATTTGAGTTAGTGCACAATATGTGAAAAATTGCTTTAAATCAGGTGATTAAAATCTCATAACTCTGGAACAGCAAACAAGAGAAAAATTTTAAATCAAAGGGTGATATTTTTTTTCTCTAAATCAAATATTCCATGAATCAAGTTTGATGAAATTTCATCAAAGTTTTTTATAGCTTTTATAGGACATATGGACAGACAACAATCCATTGACAAAGATTAACAAAAATCATTTCCATGTCTGTCTTCTTGAATAAGTAAATGTTGGCTATGCAAAGCTTTTGAAAATCAAAAATCTCAGCTAAACTCTTGTAAAATATTATAACATTCTGCACACAAATGGTTTCAAATCAATTTCTGATTCTTAAAACACTTCATTTTGAAATATTTTTTTTAAGAGGAGTGACTTCCCTTGTTCAGGTTTCGTTATAATTGATCTTGTGTTACCATAAATATTTGTATTATTGGTGATGTCAAGGTTAGTAATTCTTAAATGAATGTGTAATAGTGTAATATCAAGTTGACTGTCTTTTCATTTTTTTCTTGAACATGGTGCTGTTGTCTGTTCTTTGTCAACCTATAAATTTTACTTTCCTTGGATGAAATGATGACTGTTTGATGTCCAGTGGCAAATAAAATGCATACTAAGTCTTTGATCTTACTACTTAATATTGCAGTCTTTGCAGAGAAACATAAAAAAAACAATGTAAAAGTCCTTGGTTTAACTTTGCCTTCGATCCAGCCCATGACTTCCAACACTTGAGGCTATCCAGGAGATATATTTTCTCTCAGTATCATTTTACCGTTCTAAATATCATTCCAATAAATATAATCCCCTTGAATAAATTTAGTGCAGATTCTAGTATATCATCTTCTGTATACCAAGATTTGTTTTTCAATAACCAAATTTTAAGAACCAGAAATCAAACACCTTAACACATTGACTTACCATATTTTTTAACTTTCATTAACTTTCTATCTGAAATTTTCAATTATGTCATTCCTAAACAAGCATATCACAGAAAGAATCAATCGGTTGTATAAATTTCAATATTACAGATGCTATACCTAGCATGGGTTCCTAGAATTAATTTGTCATCAGTTTTTACTAAAATTTTAGCAAACATCCTTTAAGTTAAAAAAAATCAAATGAACAAAGTTAATATTCAAAATCAATGCATCTTTTGATAAAATAGATTTTGACACCTATTAATTTAGTACCCAGTTTATTTCCTTCTTGTTTACATACCTAATGTTTTTAATCCACAGAGTGTTGGACATCCTGTAACATTAACTTTCCTGTTCTCTGGTGAAAACAGATAAGTGACAGAAGTTCCCCTCATATAAACTTCACATTCTGCTCCTATGTTCTTCAACAACAATGATAGCTCGTCATCTGACAAGTTGGTACATCCATCCAATCTTATCTGTAACAGAATTCATAAACTTAAGACTTAAAATTAAAAATATTTTCCTTTTCTGTTTATTCTGTTAGTGTGCACAGATAACCCTGGCTATTGAAATCAAACAGTCATGAAATTTGACAGATCCTTCATATAAACTGCTCTAAAAAAAAATCTATTACTAGAGTTTTACAGCCAATAACAATCTCACATAGTTCCGTCAAGACAGCATTCCAAAAACACAAAAAAACAAAATCCATTTACAGACCAATGTTATATAGTTTTAAAATTGATGTGTTCCTCTCACTTCAATACTCACAAAAGTTTGGTTTATAACTAAAGGCATTCCATTTCCTAAACATTTTTCAATTTAACTATAACTCCCTTGACATTCTATAATGAACATGGACATGTAAGGATGTATAGAAAGAAGTTTTAAATGCCATAAAACATTGCAGAGATAGAATTTTCAGTAAAGCAGACTTAAAGATATAATGCCATTCATATTCTAATTATTCTTGATTTAGCAGATTCATTGAAACTTTAAGCACGCAATAAAGAAAACAAACCGATGCAAAATTACGCATATCTTATAGAAGTCCAAACTAAAAGAAATCCATGAAGAGCTGTGATCAACATGCACAAGTCTGATTTAATACAATTGTGTTTTAATTCTTTCATAATAGATTATAAACAACTTTTGTTCTGTTTGTTGTGTATTTTATAAATATTCTATAAACAAATTTTTTTCCATGACCAGTATGTAAAATGAAACATCCTACCGCTTTGAAATTGTTCATCAATACTACAGAGTTAATTATCTGTTTGATAATAACAGAGTACTACTGTGCCTTCAATATCCATCATTTTCCGTTTGCACATTGTCATAACACTGTTTCATTGACCTGGATAGTTTCCATTGAGACAAAGTAGTAAAGGGCCCTTTCTGGCTTATTTTGTTTGACCCATGCTAAGATAGTGTGTGAGAAAATATAACAATTGGAACTAAATGTATTTTTTCATGAATAACTAATATCAAATGTTAAACCTATTAAAATCTTCAATCATACAATATTGCCCAGTCATGTTTCACTTGTAATGAACAAAAGACCACATGACAGGCTATACAAATAATGAGATCACATGTTAGGCTATGCAAATAAAAAGATCACATGTTAGGCTATGCAAATAAAAGACCACATGACAGTAGTTCAATTAGTTGAACTTAACATTAGATAAATAGAAAATAGTTTTGTGCAGGAGAAAATCATGCAATTAACTGTAGTATGTTCAAACAACCATACAAACATTCAATTTTGTAATCTAAAACACAATGCTCTTCTTGGCTTCAAAATAACTGTATTAAACTAGAAATGTTAGTTAGTGCTGGGTGCTTACCTCTTTCAAACTTGTTACTCCAGTAACTAAATCAGATAACCATTTGATGCCAGCATTTGTAACAAGGATACAACCAACTAAATTCACTGTCTTCAAATTCTCGTATGGTTTCTATAACAAAGCAAAAGTGTTACTTCTTAAGTTATACTGTTCTATCAACATGATCAAATAAAATTACTTTTAACTTCTTTTTTTAATAAATAATAAAGGCCATAAAAATTATGTTTTTCCACACAGAAACACCAAGAGAATGACTGCTGACGTCTTGTATTTAAAAACTAGACAAAGTGATAAGTGATGCCCCACACTCCACTCTGAAGTAACTGTATTATAACAAAGTCAATGTAGAACTTTCTTTGAGATATTATAGTGTGTAGGAGACACAAATGATGCCCCATAAAAGCAAAGTGTTATTTTAAGATACACAAAGTTGAGCATGGGAGCACATAGGTCTATGGTTCACTGGAGGGAGTTATACAGAAACGCTATGCACCTCTTATGCAAGTAAATACTCCAGAAAATGACAAAGTTCAACTATCTCCAAAAGAGCAAATATTAATAAAATCAAAACCCTGTCCACATGCACACCTTTAATATATGCACAAACAGCCAGAAAAGTGAAAACTTCCTAGCATTCAAACTGTAGAAGGAGTTATCCAGAAACGCTATGCACCTCTATATACCCATAATGTGACGGACGGACAGGGTAAAACAATATGCCCCAACATTCAATTGCAGGGGCATAAAACATTTAAATACAATTCTGCATTTTTCAATAAGTAGATTATTAACAACGAATTAATAGACAGAAGTGTGTACAATATAATAATATGTCATGTTTTTTCTAAACTCATTTCAGTTTTGCATTAAACACTAATATGAATGTGTGGATGTGTGACTTATCAATTTCATAGTAAATGTTTCAAAATCATTAGATCAAGTCTGGGTTCTAATACCTTTTTTCTGCTGCAATGAGTTTGAGTACAGCATCATTACAATAGCCATTCCTTGAGAAGTCAATAGTCGTTATTTTACTCTCATCTTGTTTCTTCAATACTTCCTGTAAAAAATATCAACATACCACTTATCATGTATAAAATGTCCTTAATGTTAATTATTTCTATAATAAATGTATAAAGAAATATAGTTATCTGCAAAACAAGTTAACGTAATTGTACTTATTCCTCTAAACTGTATAGGAAAAGAGTCTTTTTAGAGAGCAACATTGTTAAGTAACCATTTTTTTTAACCTGCATAAAATTCTTTTAAGTGCTAATACTATCATATTCACTTTAGAAAGGTTCTATTAAAACATTTATGATACCAAGTGTAGAGAATTTGAAAATATGGTAACAGCCTATAGACTGAATTCAACTAAAAAGTCTGCTTGGGTTTTACATGTATGAAATAACTGACATGTGAATACTGATTACAAAAACAATGATCAAAATGCCTACTTTAAACTCATATAAAGGAATCTGTCCTCTAACTAGAGCATCTTCTTGGTCATATGATAAAGTTTCATCCATTTTAACTAGTTCATCAATCAAGCATGATACCACTTCATCCTCTGGAAAAAAAGTTTTCTGCAAAAAAATAAAAAAAGAATTATAAAAAAAACCATTATGGGATACTAATTAACATGAGATAATAATTTAATTCTGGAAATAAAACGTCTTCTGATTGGCTGAAAGTTTGTTGTTTATAAACTCATAGACAAAATTTTGTCATGTGACCGTGATGTCATCAACGTTTTCAATGATTTACTCACTTAAAATGAGAATTTAAAATTAAATTATAAGGAATGACTGTAATAATTTTTCTGTCTATTTGAAATATTTTACTCACTTAAAATGAGAATTTAAAATTAAATTATAAGGAATGACTGTAATAATTTTTCTGTCTATTTGAAATAATCTCAAAATGTGGTTATTTCTTCATAGACAGAAAAATATATCAGTCATTCCTTAAATATTCTCATAATATCAAACTATTATACATGTATATATAGAATGAAGTTTGTCCATGTTATTTCAAATATTATAAATTTGAAAATTTATGTCCATCAAGCATACTTTTAAGGTTAAGGAAGATCAACTCCGGTTCTTTTGTAAGGACTTTATTTGGAAAAAGCACAATAACATAAAAGAGAAAGACATGTACCATTTGACACAAGATATAAATTTTGACTGAAAATAAACAAAATTTTACAATCTACAAGTACATTTAAGATTTCATAACATCTACTTTTATTATAAGTAATAAAAGTATACAGTTAATACATATATTATAGGTACAAATGTATAAACAGACATCATTTAAATCAATAGAGGCACAAACAAATTATTTAAACAGAAGAGGTAAAGGTATCCAGCCAGACATGACCTAAACTGAAAGACCAATCTCTAAAATGGCAGATCGGGATTTAGGTCCAAAATATTTTTTTTACAGAAATAACATCATTACATTGAGATTGTGTCGCCATTGGCACTATTTTTGTTGATAAATTGTGATTCGTTTCTTTTATTCAAATTTGAGTCTATATTTTATAATAACCGACACATGGCTAATTATCTATAGATGTATTTATAAACCGGATGTTGTGTCTGTAATTAGATATTCTTTTGTCTACAATACACATCATGATAGCAAGTTGATGTTGTTATTCTGCCTGAAGCAATTCTTGTATTAATGAGCCTTCTTGTCCGATTATACCCACAAATAACATGGTGGCAGCGGTGAGCAACGTCTGAAACGTTATAAAACTAACACTTATCATAAACATTTTGCGTAAGTGGTCCTGAAAGCACCATCACAAAATAATAATTCTCCATGTGGTTGAAAGTCGCTGAATCAGCAATGGATGAGGCTTTAACAAACACTTTCCGCCTACCCCACAATTAAATGTCACAGAAGGAAATGTGTCAGAAAACTTTAAGAAATGGAAACGACAAGTTGAAATATATCTTGTGGCTAGTGGAGCTGTAAAAAGGACGGTGCAGTCCAAGTAGCGATAATTTTGAATTGTGCGGTCCCAACATTGTAGACATATTTGACCAAATTCAGTGGACAGAGGAGGTGATGAAAAGAAACCCGACAAACTTTTCGAAAAACTAGAGGCCTACTGCAATCCAAGAAAAAATGAAGTTCTAGAGTCCCATAGATTTTGGATGGTACCATATCAAGAACCTTTTGACAATTTCTTAACTGAATTGAGAACTAGAGCAAATTCGTGCAATTTCCAAGAGAAAGATCGTATGATGCGTGACAAAATTATCTTTAGCGTCACGGGCAAACTGCAGGAACTTTTATTAAGAGAGGACAAGATTAACTTAGACAAGGCAATCAAAATTTGTAGAGCTTATGAACAATCAAATAAACATGTTAAGGAGTTGAGAGAATCTACAAATTCGACTCACACAGTCAATAAAGTTACACACCATGATAAGTTCAAAAAGAAAACTTACCAACCTGAAAGTAAAAGACCCCAAACTAGACACCCTCAATCACAGAGTAAAACTTCTTACAACGCACAAATTAACAACAAAGAATGTAATTTCTGTGGCTACAAACATGAAAGAAAAAGGAAAATGTCCAGCATGGGGAAAAACATGCGATGCATGCAAAGGTAGAAACCATTTTAAAGCTAAATGCAAGAAAATACACTCAATCAGCTCAACACAAAGTGACCAAGAAGAAGATGACTGCTGGTTGAATGCTATCACTGGCCATACATCTGAAAATGTAATTCAAGCAATAGGTGCAGAGTCTAAAACATTTCAGCTTTAATGAATGTAAATGATTGCGATGTTAGATTTCAATTAGATAGCACGGCCGATGTAAATACGATTTGTAAACGATATATCCGTAAAGAACAAGTAAAACCAAGCACAATCACACTGCGTATGTGGAACAAATCACCTATTAAACCAATAGGAGAGGTACATTTGAAATTAATAAATCCGAAAAATGGTGATGAAACCTTGGCAACTTTGGTCGTTGTGCCAAATGGACATATGAACTTACTAGGCCTGGATACAATCCGTAGAATGGGATTAATAACTGTCAATGATGACCGTTTCATTGCAAAATTGAAACACAGATAATTGGTGATCCAGAGAGATAACTCTGAAAGTTGCTGAAAATGTACCTGCAAAAACATTACCAAGTAGGAAACTGCCGCTCTCTTTACAAGACGATGTTAAAAGGAAATTGACAAGTTAGTTGAGAGACAAGTTTTGATACCAGTGACTGAACCGTCTAAATGGGTTAGTCAAATGGCAGTCATAAGAAAACCGAATGGAAAACTGAGAATTTGCATTGATCCGCAACCGCTTAATACTGCATTAATGAGAGAACATTATAAACTACCAACTCTAGATGACGTACTTCGAAATGAGCAAATGCTAAGATCTTTAGCCGACTTGATGTTCGAGAGGCATATTGGCATGTAAAACTAGACAAAGAGTCTAGTGATTTAACTACAATGATAACACCATTTGGGCAATACCGTTGGGCGAGACTTCCGTTTGGTCTCAAAGTTTCAGCGAAATTTTCAACGAAAGCTCACAGAAGCTCTGGGAGATATAGAAGGAGTATTCACAATAGCAGACGATATCATTGTTGCAGGTTGTGGTCTAACGAACGAGGAAGCACTAATAGACAATGATCGAAAACTCAAAAGTTGTTTCAACGTTGTAATGACCATAACATTCTTCTTAATGAGGAAAAGAAAGAAGTTGGACTAACCGAGATCACGTTTCATGGTCACTGTATTACAAGAGAAGGGTAAAAGTTGACGATGTTAAAGTAAAGGCGATACATGAAATGCCCTGTCCGACCGACGTGTCAGGAGTGAAAAGATTGTGTGGCATGGTACAGTACATTGCAAAATTTCTGCCAGATCTTGCAAATGATCTAGCACCGATCCGTGAACTCACTAAAAAGATGTACCGTGGATATGGTCCGATGAATGCCATATGGCATTTCAAAGGGTAAAGAAAAGACTTACGAAGCACCCATATTGGCTTATTTTGATGTCAACAAAGAAGTTGTACTGCAAGTCGACAGTAGTAAGAGTGGTCTGGGAGCTGTACTGCTGCAAGAAGGAAACCTGTTGAATTTGCGTCAAGAGCACTAAAACCGTCAGAGTGTAATTGGGCTCAGATTGAAAAGAAGCATTATCAATGTTATATGGTCTCAAGCGTTTTGACCAGTACACATATGGACGTAAAGTTATAGTTCAGAATGACCATAAGCCACTTGCTGTGATATTAAGTAAACTGCTAAGTCGTGCACCAAAGATTACAAGACATTATGATGAAATTATTCAGATATGACATTGAATTCGATTTGTAAAAGGAGTCAACCTTGTATTAGCAGACACTCTAAGCAGAGCATTTTGGAAAATGACAATGCTACAGAGACCGCAAGACCACGAATTATGCAATTAAATTCTTCTGAAGATATACTGGATGCGCGACTGCAAGAAATAAGATTGGCAACAGCAGAAGATACCGAATTACAGACTCTCAAAAGAATCATCAATGATGGATGGCCACAACACAGAGACCAGGGTTTCCCCTGGGTCAATTTTCTTTTTCGCCACCTCTTTCGCCAAAACAATATATTGTTCGCCACTTTCAATTTTTCTTAGCCAACTAACATAAACATATTTTTAGTTTAAAATTTTCCTCCTTTCTAGCAAAAAAAGCAGTTTGTCACATTGTTATATAAAATAAGAAGATGTTATATGATTGCCAATGAGACAACTCTTCACAAGAGACCCAATGACATAAAGTTACCAACTATAGGTCACCGTACAGCCTTCAACAATGAGCAAAACCCATACCGCATAGTCAGCTATAAAAGCTAGAACCCGAAATGACAAATGTAAAACAATTCAAACGAGAAAACTAACTCTGTCTATAATATTTCTTAATATCTATTTTTTAATCCACATTGTAATGAATAAACACTCAATTATCACAAACATTTAGTTTTTCAAAGATACTGTGAAATTGCAATATAGATAATGAAATCATAATTTTGACTTCTGCCGGGAACACGGACTCATCTATAATAGTTTATAAGACTGATATTTCCCATCTAGTCGAAGGATAAAGACTAAAGTTAGAGATTTTTCTTACTTTTGAATATTTTCCTTCACAACAATAGTTTTCTTTATCGAACCATAATTAAAAGAAAAGTTTGGACGTTAAACTATGCCTCAAACACGTGCGTCACTTAAACGATTGTAAATTACCCACTTCAAAACAATTATTTCTATCAAAAGTCATAGGATAAAATTTTTAAAGTCAGAGATTTTCATCACAACAACAGTTTTTCCAGACCATCGTTAAAAGTAAAGAGGAGACGTAAAATATGCTTCAAACACGTGCGTCGCTAAAACATTGTAAAGTACCAACTTCAAAACAATTATTTCAATCAAAGTTGTAAAAAAATCCTTTAAGTGACATTTCAACCACACCATTTCATAAAATAATACAATCAACACCTTTATTAATTATAATCCTGTGTTGCCGATAGCTACATGTATAAAATGCAATCAGCTGATTATTGAACAGCCAGTCAAGGTCGTTAAACACTCCCAGTTGTTTGATTTTCTATCAAAATCGAACGAGTTCAAGGTGAATTCCCAGTATTGATTGATTAGTGAAAAGTCCGAGTAAACCGAAAAAGTAAACAATGGACGAGTAGAACGTTATATTTCTTTCGCCAATAACAATTTTAATCGCCACAATTTTATTTTTTCGCAAAATGCGAAAATGCCGACCGCCAGCGAAACCCTGACAGAGACACTGTGCCGTACTGTGCATTACCGTTTTTGAATGGCGAGACGAACTTAGTATCCAAGAAGGAATAGTTGTAAAAGGAGAAGCCATCCTCATTCTGAAATTATTAAGAAATGAAATGAAAACCGTTTACACAGTGCTCATTTAGGTTATGATTCAATGATGAGGCGAGCCAGAGGAAAATATTTTGGCCAGGAATGGCAAAGAGATAAAACAAATGACAGAGTTATGTGAAATTTGCCAAGAGTCAAAACCGAAAAATCAACGGGAACCGTTAATACAACACAGTGAGGGTCAATCACCGTGGGACGAAAATAGGAATGGACTTGTTCGAAATAAAAGGCAGACCATACCTTGTGGTCATTGATTACTTTTCGAATTTTACTGAAGTAGACTACTTATCGAAAACAACCTCTGGTCAAGTGATCACAATACTTAAGAAACAGTTTGCGAGATTTGGAATCCGACAACAATTGTATCCGATAACGGACCTCAGTTTAGTTCTGATGAATTTAGACAATTTACAACAAAATGGGGAATAAATCATATGGTGTCGTCTCCGAATCATCCTCAAGGAAACGGAAAAGCCGAATCTGCCGTTAAAGTGATTAAGAATATGATCAAGAAAACACTTCAAGATGGTTGTGATCAATACGAGGCGCTTCTTGAATTGCAAAACACACCTACTCAGAACACTGGTCTCAGTCCAACCGAAATAATGTTCGGAAGAAAACCCGATTGATGATTCCATCAATTAACACAAAGCAAAAAGTACCGAATCGAAAGCTACAGAATTACGATCAGCAAGGAAACAATCTGTCAAGAAATGTTATGACAGACGTGCAAAGAACTTACCACTGTTGGGATCTGGTGACTCAGTATATTTTGAACACAAACAAGGACAGCACTGGAAGCTGGGAAAAGTAAAAGAAAGAATAAGCGAAAGAGCATATATAGTTAAAAGCCAGGAAGGAGTTCCGTACAGACGTGTCGATCTCACATGCGACCGACAAGTGTAAATGTACAAATCCGTGATATGTCACCACCACGGAACTATTGAATTTTGATAAATTGGCAGAAACAAAAACTGTTGTACCGACGAGAACACTAAACACTGTGGAACTGTCTATGAACTCAGACAATTTAGTTAGCGAGTGCGAACCAATTAAAACGGAACAAAAGCGTGTCAAACCAATTACTAGACCAAAACGTACTACCAGAGAACCAGCCTATTTGAAAGACTTTGTGCGTTAAAGATATGACAATTTTATTTGTTTCAAGTAGTTTATTTTCTAGTCATTAATTTAGTTTCTAGTCTTTTATGATTAGTTTAGTGTTTTTAAAATGAACTGCTATCACAAACTCTAGATACTGACTTTGTTTTAAATACATGTGAAAGAGACTATATAATTGAGAAAATTATTTTGGTTAAATTGTTTTGATAATAGTTGCAAATTTGAAAAGCAAATATCTTTCTTAAAAATGGGGATGTTGATAAATTGTGATTCGTTTCTTTTATTCAAATTTGAGTCTATATTTTATAATAACCAACACATGGCTAATTATCTATAGATGTATTTATAAACCGGATGTTGTGTCTGTAATTAGATATTCTTTTGTCTACAATACACATCATGATAGCAAGTTGATGTTGTTATTCTGCCTGAAGCAATTCTTGTATTAATGAGCCTTCTTGTCCGATTATACCCACAAATAACAGAATACTCTTCTGGTAATAAAACTGTGACTTGAGTATAGTATGATAATCCTGAGAGCCCTCTCAATAATCATATTAATGCCTCTGGAAGATACTGGCTAATGATTGCTTATCCTTTTTTTTATTTTTACCTGTGTTGTTCACACTTGATCTTCAGGGTTTTATGAATGAGTTACAATAGTTGACCTGAGGTCAATTGGCATGAATTATGTCATTGAAGAAATGACTTTTACTGTGACGTAATAACATAAGCATAATTGGTGACATCGTAAATGTACAGGAAAGTGCATGAATTCAAAATTCATCTATTTCAGTATTTGTCAGTTTTGTCACTTAAAAGTTTTTTTTTAATCCACTGATAAAATCATTAGGAGAATAGTATCTGCCCTTTAGTCACGACTTCTTTAACCAAACAAGATTTATAGAATATGTGTTTACACATTGTTAGAAGAAAAACTACCTTTAGAAATTGTGTACATGCACTTTTGTATTATCAGTCAATGATATGCATTGAATTGCTTGTACAGTTGTTACGTAAAATCAAAGGAACTCCAACTTCTTTAAACTGAGAAACAGTGTGTGCCTTGCGTAAACTTTGTCAAATTTTGCTGTAAATAAAGATAAATTCAAAGCAGGTGCTCGTCGGCTGCATGAGTTTCTTGGCAACAACCTATACTTCCGGTTTGGTTTTATCTAATAACCATTACTCAAGTAACATCAGATAAAACAACCTACAAATCTAAATTTATAGTCGGATGGTCTGAAAATAATAGATACGTATATGTGTCTCTGGAGTGGTATGATAAACAACACATATAAAATAACTTCACTGAGATTGTGTCTAGGCAGATTAAATCGAATCCGGGTCCGTTCGCAGTGATTCACATTCGCCCTAATACCTGTTCGCTCAGGGTCCATTCGCCCTGATTTTTATTTTTCTATTGTTGTCTAGTTGCATAATGTTGATTATTTGAACAGAGTATGTTAAAGTTAGCTGAAAAATTCGCCGATTATTTGTATTGGTGTAACCGAATAATTATTTTCCTTTGATTTGTAGTATACTGGAATACAATTTCTCTAATTTTGTGCTATTTTCACACTTCTTGAGCGGTGTGAGAAAAATATTTCTCCTCACTAGTGAAATATCTGTTCTTAGCAAATGATTGGTCGAAATTTAATTATGACGTTAAATTTTTCTTGATTTCTTCTGAATTTCCTATTGTGACGTCCTGAAAAAAGGCGACCATGCCTGATGACGTCACGTATAAAGAACACAACTTTCTGCAAATCTTTGAAAAGGAAGGATAAAAATCATTAGAGAAACAGATTCCACCACTATAACTCGTGTATTGCGATATTTCTCCACTCTCAACAGTTAAATTTAAATATTTAAAAAGCTCGGCAAGCCTCGCGCTTTAAATATTAAAATTTAACTGTCTCGAGTGGAGAAATATAATAACATACCAAAGTATTATTTATCTTTATTGATATTTGTTAACATATTTATATCCTACACTTTTTTTACTCATTACAAGCTGACTATAGTTTATCAAAACAAAATGTTATTTGTATTATTAATCCATCAAAGACAATTATTAAAACTGTAATATATTTGCTATATAATAATACAATCCAGTTTCTATAACTAACTTATTAACAAGTACATCGTGTGATGATCAGACTACAGAATGACAATATGTGTATAAGAACTTCAATTGATCTCTTTAATTATGTTTATTTAAGAACATGCAGACATGTGAGAGTTGCTGATCTGTCAATTATAATTCCTGTAACAGATGATACGGTAATAAAGTGTAGTGAACTTTGACTTGATTTGATTTTTAGTGTTTTAACGCCACTTTTAAGCACCGCTTTTGGGCTATTTCGCGGCCAGTTTTATTGGTGGAGGAAGCCGGGTGTCCGGAGAAAACCACCGACCTTCGATAGGAAAACTGACAATCCTAGTCAATTAAGATTGAGTCGAGTGCACCCGCACGAGCGGGGTTCGAACTCACAACCTCAGTGTTGACTGGCTAGTGATTACAGTAGTAACTACTTAGACCACTCGGCCACCGAGGCCCCTATGTAGGGAACTTTATAACACTTCTCCGGCCTTAGATAAAACTAATTAAAAACAAATTAACTCAATACAGAAAATTAATGTCTTTTCACGGCTACTGATTGATAAGTCCATATCAGTTTGAAAACAAATAAAAATGTCAGATCACAAAGATTCATTCGTTAAAGTTTGTCTGCACTAAAACTATAATGTCCTACTATGAAAATAAAGATAAAAATGTTCGCACTGGTCTTGTTGTTATTTCTTACACTAAACGATATGTACACACATGCACTGCGAAGTACTTAATGCACTTCAAACGGTTATGAGGATTATTATGCCTCTGTATAAATCAACCATTTAATTCAACACAAAATCCTTTAAATGCGATGGTTCTTTTCTTATTCTCTTCGGATAGCGTGGTTCCATTTGTTCAGTCAAGTTTGACGGTTTCTCGATTTGCGGTAGTTCGGTCTCAGGAGTACTTATCGGTATAGTTATTTCTGGCTCAAACAATTCACTGTCATTGTCACATTTTTCTTCATTTTCGTTGTTTGTGCAATCGAAGTTTCGTACTCTGATGTGATCAATATGTCTACGAATGACACGTCCATCTGGCAATTTGATATGAAATGAAAGTGGTCCTGATTGTTTTATAACTTCTCCCGGAATCCATTTAATCTTTGAACCAATTGCGAAATTTCGGGCAAATACTCCCTGTCCTACATTAATTTGTCTGTTCACAGATTTCTTGTCGTGATAATGTTTTTGTTTTTGTTGTCTCTCCTGAACTCGCTTCTCGATATTTGGAAAAACTAAATCTAGACGTGACTTGAGTTTCCTTTTCATCAGCAATTCTGATGGTGCCAATCCTGTCGTTGTTTGTGGCGTTATACGGTAGTTGAAAAGAAAACGGTTCAACTTTTCCTGGACAGTTCCTTCTTTGATTTTCTTCATACCTTCTTTGAAACTTTGAACTGCTCGTTCAGCACAACCATTACTAGCTGGATGCCACGGCGCGGAAGTGCGATGTTCAATTCCATTTGATTTTACATAATCGGCGAATTCCTTACTAGTAAATGCGGCTCCATTATCACTGATAATGAGATCACATAATCCATGTGTTGCAAACGTTTGTTGAAGTTTTGCAATCGTAGCTTCGGATGTTGTAGAATTCATGACGTGTATGTCTATCCATTTTGAATACGCATCAACCATAATTAGAAATGATTTGTTCATGAATGGTCCTGCAAAGTCTATATGTATTCTTGATCACGGATGGTTCGGATATTTCCACGGATGTAACGGTGCTTCTGCTGGTAATTTTCGGTTTTTCTGACAAATGTAACAATTAACTACAGTTAATTTCAAGTCATTGTCCATTCCGGCCACCATATATATAGCTTCTTGCTAGACTTTTCATTCTAGTAATCCCTGGATGTCCTTGGTGTAATTCATTTAACATGGCCTCACGCCCTGGTTGTGGTATAATTACTCTTCCTCCCACAATATGCACCCGTCTTGACAACACAGTTCATTTTTTCGACTATAATACGGTCTTATGTCTTCACCGGGACATTTTGACGGCCACCCATTCAAAATGTATCTAAGCACCATAGACAGTATTGTGTCCTTGCGTGTCCACTTTTGATTTTGTTTAGAATCAACTGGCGTAGTGGCTAAATGTTCCATTAATAATATACTAGTAGTATCACCTGGCGTTGGTGTCTTTTCAATGTTTGTTTTCAGCGGTAGTCTACTAAGTCCATCCGCATTACCGTTCAGACTCCTTCTTTGTATATACAATCGTGTACTCATATGCAGCTAAAGTCAGTGCCCACCTTTGAATTCGAGATGCGGCCATTGTCGGTATAGGTTTATCTTCTCGAAATAAACATATGAGCGGCTTGTGATCGGTTATGATTTTAACGGGGTGTCCATACAAATATTAATGAATTTCTTGATACCAAATATTATGGCCAGACTTTCCTTTTCAAGAACGGAATAATTCTTCTCTGCTGATGTAAGTGTACGAGATGTATAAGCTATTGGTTTGTCACTGCCGTCGTCCATTTTATGCGAAAGTACGGCCCCGACTCCATACGGAGATGCATCACATGCTAAGATTAATGTCTTTTCGGATCGAAATGTACAATCACTGATGCGGATTTCAACGGCTGTTTTGACTCTATGAACGCTTTTTCTTGTGCTTTTCTCCAACTCCATTTTGTGTCTTTCTGTAGAAGTACATGTAGCGGCTTTAACAAGTGAGACAAATTTGGTAAGAATCTATTGTAATAGTTCAGCATTCCCAGATAAGCTTTCAATTCTGTCACGTTTGTCGGACTTGGGGCTTTATCTATCGCCTCAACTTTACTCTCCACTGGATAGATTCCGTGTTTGTTTATTTTAAATCCCAAATAAACAACTTCTTCGGCCATAAACACACACTTCTGTCTCTTTAACCGAATTCCTATTCTCTTGAATCTAGACAAAACCTCAGAAAGAGTATTTAGATGTTCCTCCCTTGTTTTACCCGTTATCAGTATATCATCTACTCGAACCAAAACATTGGAGATACCTTGAACAACATTTTCAAGTGTTCTCTGGAAAATACCTGGGCTGGACGCTACACCATACGGAAGTCTATTGTACCTGAATAAACCCTTATGCGTGTTTATAGTCACATACCTTTTACTGTCCTCATCAAGTTCAATTTGTTGGTATGCTTGATTTAAATCCAATTTTGTATATTCTTGTCCTCCTCCAAGCGTTGCGTATAAATCCTCAGTTTTAGGAATCGGATAATTGTCCAACTTCGAAACGGCATTAACGGTTACCTTGTAGTCACCACAAATTCTAATAGATCCGTTCTCCTTAACTACAGGTACTATTAGAACGGCCCAGTCTGAAAATTCCACTTGCTGAATTTGACCCTCATTCTCAAGACGTTCAAGCTCCATCTCAACTTTATCCTTCAACGCATACGGCAAAGGGCGAGCCTTGAAATATTTCGGTACAGCACTCTCATCAACATAAATCTTGGCTTTCATGCCTTTTACATTTCCAAATCTTTGAAAACCTCCTTATTTGCTTCCAAGATCACATTTAAATCACTCGGTTGATTATCACTTCCAACGACCGAGAAAATATCCTTCCAATCCAGTCGGAGTTTGTTCAACCAGTCTCGGCCAAGTAAATTCGGACCTTTACGCTTCACTATCAGTAAGGGCAGTTTTGCGCTTTCCTTCTTGTAATTGACATTGACGATTGCACGTCCTATTAGAGGAATCTGCTCTGAATTTCAACTTGTATTCCTTGTAAGTATCCTCGCTCATGATAGAAACTGACGCTCCGGTATCTATCTCCATGGCTATTTCACATTCATTCACATTGATTTGCACTCTATATGCCTCATTAGAATTGTTTCCGAAATGAAAACTGAATAGACTTCATTTTCACTTTCATTTTCGCTACTTTCATCCTGCTCCATAAAATGAGCACGTGGTTTAAAACGTGATTTAAACTCTCTGTGATTTTCACTTAAATTCCCATTGACAGATTTGTTACGGCATTTCTTTGCTATATGTCCTTTCTTTTTACAACTGTGACATTTTGCCTCCTTAAATCTGCAATCGGCGGCTAGGTGATTTCCTCCACACCGGTAACAATCTCCTTGTTTCGAATTTCCAGAGTTGTTTCTCGTGTACGATTTTGAAACTTTGTTGACTTGTTTCTGAATTGTTGCATTTGTCCCACTCGCTTGGATGTCTTGTGCGTTCTTCTCAGCAGTCTCCATAGCAGTAGCAATTTCCAATGCCTTGTCAAAGTTAAATTCGGCTCTGCTAATAGCCTCCTCTAAATGCGGTCACTCTTTATTCCGACGACTAACCTGAGTAGCCCTTTTCACAAAAATCTTAAGTGTAAACTTTATCGTAAGTCTAAAATATTCCTTAACAATTCAACTAAATATTTTTATCGTAAGATTAATTTTACACTTAAGATTTTTGTGAAAAGGGCTACTGTCTCGTAACATCGAATGTTCTGTCAGACTTCTTAGTGCTGCGATAAATGTCCTCACTGACTCATCGCTGTGTCTTGTTCTACTGATAAATTTAAATCTTTGAATAATTTCTGATGGTACTGATTCTCGGTGGTCTTTCACTAGTTTAGTTAAAACGGCAAGTGATTTTGTTCTTGGTTTGTCTGGTGCTGATAAATCCTAATTAATTTGTAGATATTCTTCCCACATACACTTATGAAAATATCTCTTTTCTGGTCTTCATCGTCTATTTCATTAGCGTTAAAATAATGTTCCATACGTTCTACATATTGTGTCCAATCTTCGGATTCATCAAAGGAGTCTAATTTCCCGTAAGTCGGCATTATTACGTGTAGAATTTCACATTTTATTTTGATATTCCAGTTATCCTCGTCGCCAACTTGAATGTGTAATATATTTGCTATATAATAATACAATCCAGTTTCTATAACTAATTTATTAACAAGTACATCGTTTGATGGTCAGACTACGTTCCTCTGAGTTCACTACAGAATGACAATATGTGTATAAGAACTTCAATTGATCTCTTTAATTATGTTTATTTAAGAACATGCAGACATGTGAGAGTTGCTGATCTGTCAATTATATTTACTGTAACAGATGATACGATAATAAAGCATGGTGAACTTTATAACAAAAACAATCAGTGAGAATTATTATTATGAACAATAATTGCCGGTCTTACTAATTAACGACAAGAAGAATTTTAGCGACGACAAAAGCGACAAATCCTTGGCGACAAGAAGAAAAAATAAGCGAAGAAAGTTCATTTACTACTAAAACAATAGATTTACAGAAAATAAATCATCTGATTATACTAAGGAGCCATAAAAATAGAAAATGGCAATTAAAAATTTTAAAAATAAAGAAATTACCCACCCCAATTTTTTAAATCTAAACACGGATGTAGGTACCTTTTGATTTTTAACTATGAATAATAATGTAAATATTTGAACCGTTTATCCTGTTTAGACAGAACATTTTGTATGTGTATTTATATATATGATATATATATATATATATTGACCTTTTGAGTCTGAAATAAATCAAGATTATATTATCTTATTACTTTATAGTACAGCCCGAAGAATGCCCTCAGATTTGAGGGAATCTCAAATTTCACAACTGATTAGCTTCACAGTTTGAAGTCCTTGTAATTTATATATCACTCTTCCCAATAAACTGACCACAGATGTTACACATAGGTTATCTGATAAGAAAGTCAACATTTTGGCATTTTCTGTCTTTACTTGAAGTATAAATATAAATATTCTTCATAAGATTTTGACAATCTAGTCAGTGTTTTTTTTTTTTATTAATCATGTTCAGATACAGTTAAAGGAATGTAATATAAAGTTGTGATTTTTTAAATTAATTTTCCATTTTTAAAAATTTAGAATAGATCCATAATCTGTTGTCATTTTGAAGATTAATTTTCATTAGAAATGAATATTCTTTGTAATTTTCACATTTATTTTGATAAAATTGATAAAATATCATTTAATGATAAAAGGAAATTTCCTAAGTATTTAAAAGAAATTCTTAATAGAATATTCATTAGGCAAAGACAATTTGGAAAAGAACCCTCCTTTTATACGCCAGTTTATGAGAGGTATTATGGTATACCGTTGTCCATCCGTCCGTCTGTCTGTCCGTCTGTCAACATGTTGAATATGAACTCTAAAACACTTTAACTAATTTGCATGAAACTTTGGTAAATTGTTTATATCTATTGACGTGAGCTCCATTTTGTCTTTTTATAAATTTTAGATTTTACATTTCGAGTTATGGGGTTTTATTCATAAAAAAGTGATTTGCCTATTTTTGGACAGTAACTCAAAATGCTTTCACCAATTTGCAAGAAACTTTGGTGAAATGTTTATATCTATTGACATGAGCTCACTTTCGATTTTATAAATTTCAGATTTTACGTTTCCAAGTTATGGGTTTTATTCATTAAAAAGGAGATTTTCCAGTTTTCGGACAATAACTAAAAATGCTTTTAGCAGTTCTCATGGAGCTTTGGTGAATTGGTTATATCTATTGACGTAAGCTCCTTTCAATTTTTATTGATTTTACATTTACATTTTCCAGTTATGGGATTTTATTTTGAAAGTAAGGGGTGATTTTCCAGTTATCGGACAACATCTTTAAAGTGCTTTGAGCAGTTTTCATTAAACTTTAATGACTGGTTTATATCTATTAGGATAACCTCATTTTACTTTTTCATAAATTTCTGATATGACATTTAGAAGTTTATATTAAACTTTATTCTTTGAAAACGCGACAGTCGTATCATGCGCTCATGGCGCAGCTGTTTATTATTTTGTGTTTAATTTTCATTTCATATTTCAACTTATTTTTCTTATTCTAAGCATTTGATCTCACTCTTTTCAATGCGATATAACAAAAAGTGTTTTATATACATATCGCCCCTATATTCAGTGGAAAATAAGGGGAGGGTCCACTCCTCATTTGCATATGAATAGAAGTAGGTAATATTTGAACCTTATATACTGAAAAAATGCTGAATATATATACAGTTTATATATGGATTGGTCCTGGACCCAATTGATTTTAATATAGTTATTCGAGTATCCCCATAAGTGAAATCAAATTCGAACCATTCTAAATATAACAAGAAAGGAAACATATAGGCTAGGGATACCTGATGAGGATAGTTCCAATTCTACTTGACCGAAATACAGACCAGATTTGGATTTCTAGTCTAAAATACACACACAATAATCATACTACAAGCATGCAAGTCGGAAATTCAAAAAAAATTAAAATAAATACTGAAAATGTATTCCATAACAATAAATATTTATCCTACACCAAAATACCAGCTCTAAATATATGCACATCAAAAATGGAATTAAATACAAAGGTTATAATAAGATGCACTGGATTGGTCCTGGACCCGATTGATTTTGATATAATTACACTGACACGTTTTATTAAAACATATAAAATTTGCTAAATGAGCAAATCTAAAATTTTATCAAAGCATTTCCAAATTAGCTGCAGAAATCCTATTTTCATCTGTATTCAAAGAAACATTAAATATATATATTTTTAATTGATTTTTATGAAAACATTGCAAAAATAAGAAGAAAAAAATAAAAGCACCTTGTCCAAGTGAATATTTTGTAGATAAGAATATATAATGTATTTAGTGTAGGTGATATTGAAATTAAATAATCTTGACCAGCTAACCATCTGTGTTTATTTGATAACATCAGTGAACACCAACTGTGAGAGAAGCACTTAACCTAATCATTTAATTGCTTGTATAAACAATTAATTACATGGTTTCAATGCTGAATATCAGGAAAAATCAGGGCTGTTCTATAAAGTATTATGATTTGGTTTGAATCTTTCGTATATCAACCATGCCGACTCTATATAAATATTGATTCATTCATCTATACACTATGCTGTAAACTGTAAATATATTATCTTCAAAATATCCTTGATAATGAAAAGGAACTCTTTTCTTGAACAAAGTTTATTCTCTTGTTTCATGTATATTAAAAAAAGACAATTTGATGTATGTTTCAATATTTATTTATTTACATGTTAAATAATTAATATTAAGATTTTTAAGCTCAATTTGTTTTTTGTCACTAAATTATACTTCTTGTCGCTAAATTATTCTTCTTGTCACTATTTTTTCTTCTTGTCGCTTCTTGTCGCTAATTAGTGAGACCCATTAATGCTCCAAAACAAGCCATCATCTTTTAAATATCTCCATGTGTTTTCATGAATTTCGAGAATTTATACCATATAAATATCTGAATAAGTTTATTAAACTTTAATACCCTTAATAATAACAGATGCATATAATACATTGTATTATATGTGTGTGATATCGGTTCGTGTAACACTTATCAATTCAAAATTTCAAAAGTTTTGAAATTTTAGATTTTGGAATTTTGATCAAAGTTTTAAAATATCAAAATTACAAATTTTTAAAAGTTTTGAAATTTTGAAATTTTCACCAAATAATTGAAATTTTAAAATTCTAAATATCGTTTTAAATTTGATAGTTTAGATATTTGATCAAATTTTATAAAGTACTAAACTTAACGTGCAGTTTTGATTATTTCGCTTTTTGAAAGTTTGATTTTTAAAATTTTTGATTAAGATATCAAAAATAGAAAAGGGCGAGAAGAGGGTACCTGTAAACACGGCTCTGATTATGATCATTCTTAGTTAGGAATAAAAAGCACGAAGTATATCAAATCAGATTTAATTACAAACTAAATAATAACTAGAAGAATTCGGATTTTATAAATCATATTAGACATCACAGAATCCTGAAATTTTTAATGTTGTGCATCTATTAAAACATTTTTTAAACCTATTTAAACCGGCATCAAACAAGTTGATTTACTTTTTAAAAAATCTCTAATATTTGGTGTCCCCAGCGCCCAACATTTGGGAGTAACAGTGAAAACTGACCAACTCGCAGTAAGCCAAATAATATTATTCGATTTTGAGCGTTCCTGATGAAGAGAGATCCAGAAAAAGCGCTTCGGTCGCATGTAACTTTTAACGTTTGTTTTCATTTTTATCGATTGCATGACGATAATATATTGCCTTTATGATTGACTTCAGTTCCAATAAATATAAGAAGATGTGGTATGAGTGCCAATGAGACAACTCTCCATCCAAGTCACAATTTATAAAAGTAAACCATTATAGGTCAAAGTATGGCCTTCAACATGGAGCCTTGGCTCACACCGAACAACAAGCTATAAAGGGCCCATAAAATTACTAGTGTTAAACCATTCAAACGGGAAAACAACTGTCTATATAAAAACGAGAAACGAGAAAACTTATCTGAAACAATAGTGTAACATCACAACATAGAAATACACAAGTATTGATACAGAAGGAATACTGAATTTATGGTGTCGCAATGAACGTTGTGATAGGCGTGCTTCAGCTAGCCCCTAGACAAAAATGTGTATTAGTTCGGTGATAACGGACGTCATACTAAACTCCGAAATATAACAATGAACTCAAATTAAAATCATACAAGACGAAAAAGGCCAGAGGCCCATGAATTGAGACAGGCGCACAAATGGGCGGGGTTAAACATGTTTTGTGAGATCTCAACCCTCCCTATAACTCTAGCCAATGTAGAAAAACAAACACAGCAATACGCACAGTAAAACGCACTTTACAAAAGTCCACGTCCTACGTCAGAATAGGAAACAAAAAAAAATCTAATCAAAATGACAATGATATATAAATTAACAAAGGACTACTAGCAGTTACTAACATGCCAGCTCCAGACCTCAGTTAAACTAATTGAAAGATTATGTCTTCATCATATGAATATCAAGCACAATCCTTCCTGTTGTATTTATTGCTAATTTGTTATCGTCCTGAACATTCATGAAATATATGCCACTGGCAACCAATAATCGATCGTTTAGAATAGTTCGTTTACATACAAATTACAAAGAAACTTAGGTTTCAGCTGCCTCGGGCAAAGTAGCCCTTAGATGGATTTTGATATGGCCAAACACCTTTTCAATTGTTTCGGTTCTTATATTTACTTGACTTTCAAATATTCAGTTTTCAGCGTTCTGTAGGTGAATGCTTTAATTAAAATTCAGCGTTTTACATTGTCCTGGTTTTTCGAGAGCAACATTGGTGTGTGGCCAAAATTAAAATTTCATCATGCAGACAGCGTGGCACTCTCTTTACACGCCCCATTCTGGCTGGACAGGAACTGTCTTCTTTTACTTTGCTGAAAATTGATTGTCGTACGCTAACTTAAAAATGCACAAATAACAAATACGGAACTATCCCTTAATACAAAAAATCTCGTTTCCTTTTATTTGCTATTTTAAAAATTGGCGGATTGAGGACCCCTAATCCAGCTACGTATATGATAAATGCATATACTTTTTACAAGCATCAGTCCAAACGTTGTCTACAAAATAACCATTTACGATATATGGGATATATGTCTTCATAACAAAATACTCACATTACCATTTCTTGTGATTTTATGGCCCCGCAACAAAGTTGTCGGGGCCATATAGTTTTACCCTTGTCCGTCATTCCGTCATTCTGTCATTCCGTCATTCTGTCATTCTGTCATTCTGTCATTCCGTCATTCCGTCATTCCGCAACAAACCATTATACGGCATTTTTTTCTAAACGCCTTCAGATATTGGGCTACTTTTTGGTATGTGAGTTAACCATGATGAGTTACAGATCAAGTTTAAGTTTTGTTCCGCTCCGCTAATTTTTGCCGAATTACGGGCTTTGGGCTTTGATAAATTGTTGAAAATCACAGTTATACGGACTTTTTTCTAAACGCCTTCAGATATTGGGCTGATTTTTGATATGTGAGTTAACCATGATGAGTTACAGATCAAGTTTAAGTTTCGTTCCGCTCCGCTAATTTTTGCCGAAATCACGGGCTTTGGACTTTGATAAATTGTTGAAAATCACAGTTATACGGACTTTTTTTCTAAACGCCTTCAGATATTGGGCTGATTTTTGGTATGTGAGTTAACCATAATGAGTTACAGATCAAGTTTAAGTTTCGTTCCGCTCTGCTAATTTTTGCCGAAATTAAGGGTTTAGAACTTTGAAAATTGTTGAAAATCACAGTTATACAGACTTTTTTTCTATACGCCTTCATATTTTGCGCTGATTTTTGATATGTGAGACTACCATGATGAGTTACAGATCAAGTTTATGTTTCATTCCGCTATGCTGATTTTCATGTCGTTTCAACACATCTTGTTAGATCTGCAGTACATCCACTTCCTGTTTGCTGATAGTTTGAAATTTAATTACTCTTTGATCCAGGAAATTTTCATCAAACTAGTATTGGTCTTGAGAGCTTGATACTATCCATGCATGCTTGTGTCCACATGTGTTGTTGAAATTGCAGATTTTTCAACTTTTGAGACAGGGCCATTCGTGTCGTTCCGACACATCTAGTTTTTTCGAAACTGTGTTTTTGTGACTTTACTCAACAACAAAATATTTTTTAAAACTGAATGCTGTATTTCTTTTCCTCTTATTTTTAAAGGAAACCAATTGTTTCAATTACCATGTACATGTATGATGCTATGAAGGTCACCATTTATAAGGATATGAATGGGGTTAACAGATATGAGAATAATGGGCAAACAAGTTAGATTAGAAGCGGGATAAAAAAAAATAGATGACAGAATAAAGAGGTGATGAAATATAAAAAAAGGTTGATTGATTGCTGGTTGCTTAACGTCCAGTGACAAATATTTCATGCATGTTTAGGACGAATATATAAGCGATCAATTGGCAGAAGAATAAAAAAAGTGAAACAGTAAAAAATTAAAAGATATATAAATATAGAAACAATGATCTGAACACCCCCCACTCGCATATATACATCTCTAAAAAAATATTTAATTTTGGTTTCATGGTGCCCCACCAGACACCAAGGTTCTGGATCCGCCCTGAGTCATATCTAATCCAGAGACATGTCTCTGTTACGTCTTAATTAACAGATATTAAAAATATATATGTTCAATTTAATTTTTTTAATGTGACTTTATTTACTTTCATGTGGTGTTTATAGATATAGGAAGATGTGGTGTGAGTGCCAATGAGACAACTCTCCATCCAAATAACAATTTATAAAAGTAAACCATTATAGGTCAATGTACGGCCTTCAACACGGAGCCTTGGCTCACACCGAACAACAAGCTATAAAGGGCCCCAAAAGTACTAGTGTAAAACCATTCAAACGGTAAAACCAACGGTCTAGTATATATAAAAACGAGAAACGAGAAACACGTATAAATTACATAAACAAACGACAACTATTGTACATCAGATTTCTGACTTAGGACAGGTGCAAACATTTGCAGCGGGATTAAACGTTTTAATGGTACCAAACCTTCTCCTTTTTCTGAAACAATAGTATAACATCACAACATAGAAAACACACGATAAAACATCAATTGGAAGGCTTAACTCAATCAAAACGTAAATTAACACACTATGAACGAATAAATTTGATCTGTGATACCTGAAAGTAAATACATAGTTAATAAAATATTAGGGACAAACATTCAAGGCCAAAAAGCAAACAAACAAGTCCAAATAAAGCCATGGCAAAACACTACCATGAAATATTAAACCCTTAGAAAATAATCACTTTTGAAAAACCGGTTTTCATAATATATACAGGTAAATGAAAAATAACTTTGTCGTTTTAGGTATACTTTTCTGTCTATATAAAATCTTCCAATAATTAGGAATACCAAGAAAGGTCTGTCATATAAATACCTAATTTAACACTAGATACATAAGGGTAAATATCAACAATAAAACTTCCTGTACAGATTAAAGGAGAATAATCTTGATGTTAATACAAATGTAGTACGAAGAAGTGAAAATTAGTAGATATTCCAAATAATCAAAGCTGGTATACAGACAAGATCCATATTAATATAAAATAACAAAAAGTATTAAAAATAGTATCAACAGGTCGAATTAACAAGAAAGTACGATTTGAGAGTACTCGCAGTTACTGACAGCTAGTTAAAAGCCAAAAACAATTAATGATAAAAATCATGCATCAGAGACTAAAATCAACTAAAACACATCCCAGGGATTTAGTATTTTAACGTCATGAACAGTCAGAGAAGACATGACTTAACCTGTTTTCATGTGACCTTTTTTCCTTTTACTTTTTATCCGTGACTTTTATTTTCGTGACTTTTTCCTGTAACATTTTTCTTTCATTATATCCAAATGGTCTTTATTTAACCTGCGAATTGCACATATTTTCTGACACAATACCTCTGTATACCAAATTAGGAATATGACAGTTCTTTCGAACTTTTTCTTTCTTTATTCCTATTTCCTGTTTTAAGTGTACAATAGACTATAAATTTTTATCAGTTTGGAATTAGATATTTCTGTCTTTGCCTTTACAGAATGCTAAATCGTTCCAGTATAATTTGTTTTGCTCACACATTGTTGTCAATATAATGGAATTCTATTCGACTGTCAAACAAGTGAGACTGCCTCGGTGGTCTCGTGGTAGCAAGTTCGCCTCGAGTGCGGTAGGTCGTGGGTTCGAACCCCGGTCGGGTTAAACAAAAACTATAAAATTGGTATTTGCTGCTTCTCCGCTTAGCACGTGGCATTAAGGAATAAGAGCAAAGACTGGTCGGCTCGGAGTCAGAATAATGTGTTCGGGTAAGGTGAAATGTCTTCCTGCTGACGGTTACCTTGTGAACTAGCAGTTAAAAATCCAGGCTCAGCGTGTCGGTCTAATACAAGGCGTACAAAGCAGGGTAAATATTCATATATCATTAACATGTTCTCGTCCTGGATATGCCTATCAATTTGACGCTGGACGTTAAGCAATCATCCATCATAATCATCATCATACAAGTGAGAGGTTTAGCTAGCTATAAAACCAGGTTTAATCCACCATTTTCTACACGAGGAAATGCCTGTACTAAGTCAGGAATATG
The DNA here is from genome assembly GCA_017311375.1 of Mytilus coruscus. NCBI lineage: Eukaryota > Metazoa > Mollusca > Bivalvia > Mytilida > Mytilidae > Mytilus > Mytilus coruscus. Next base: position 8,332,418 of record CM029597.1, on the reverse strand, counting down.
ACAGTTACCTTTCCGTTTTGAATTTTCCTGGGAGTTCGATATTTTGCTATTCTACTTTTTCAAACAATTCTATAATCTTCGGTATCTAAAAATAACGTTTTATGATAACAGTTTTGATATTGTTTCTCAATATACAGGTGTATTAACCAATCTGTTAGAAGTTGGCGTCATAATGGTACCAAGTGATTACAGATTCTCTCTTCTATATTCTTGTGAATTGTCTTTGACACATAATAATAATATGGATTGACAATTATTGTTATCAAGTCAATGGGTGTTTTCAAGCTTTCTTTTGCTAAGACCCGACTACTGTCATTTCATATTTTGTCTATAAGAGACTCTCTTGTTGGTGCCAACGTATTCCACAACAAAATAAAATGTTCAATGGTTTCATCAGCATTGTTACTGAAATAGTCTACATATTGGGCTTGTAGTATGTTTTGAATATTCACCTTTATTAGATTGAAGTATGTACGTGCCAGTTGCTAGTTTAGCACAAATAGAAACTTTCTTTATTTCAGTTATGTTTGCACTTGGTGTTTTAAGCAAGGAATGTATTTTGCCAATATCATATTCATCTTTAAGATATCTCAATGTTGAGTACCCTTTCATTTAGGATGTTATGGTATCTTCCCAGTACTTATGGATCTTTGTGGTTATCATCTTTTCCATTTTATTTTTGGTAAAGGATGTTAATAATACAAGATACTGAAGTCTATAATTCCATATTTAGCACAGATTTTCTTTAGGTCTATAAACCAGCTATTACTTGAATAGGTTTCAATTCGCCAAAACTTATCCTTGACCAATACATTATGCCAGACAGAGAGTTTACATAACAATCATTCCGTATTCAAAATATTGACCTATTGCTTATAGGATATGAAAAAATACCTCATAAAAATATAATGTTGTTCAATGAACCCCGAAAATGAGGTGAAGGTCAGATCAACCCTGCCAACTGGACATGACTGTATACACTTCCATGAATTCTACTACTAGTACTTTTAACCTACAACTGGGATTAATAAGTTGTCTGGCTTATATTAACAATTTTGCAGTTTCCGTATGATGATGATCCTGGCAGTCACCTGACTTTATCAGCAAGAATACCAAACGAGCCCTCTATGACTTAACTCTTTTTGTCGATCTTTCAGGGCGGATCCAGCCATTTTGAAAGGGGGTCCCAACCCAGGATAAAGGGGATCCAACTTTATGTCTCCATTCAAATGCATTGATCGTCAAAACAACCCCGGAACCCCTCCCTGGATCCGCCACTGTCTTTTATAGCTGATATTTCCTGTTTAAAATTTCATTCGATCTTCTGTTACTAGTATGCTGAAATTCTATCCATTGAACTGTAACTCTTTGATGGTGGTAAAGTGTTTTCGTTTTTGCAACATACTTGCAATTTTATTGCATGTGTTTTCGTGCTTGAAGCTCGTTATTCCCATTTTCGTTCCAATTTTTATCACTATGAAACGGCCAATTTATTTCCTGTTCGTCCGTTGAGATGACCCTCTGCTTCTGATTATCCTGTTAAGCCATTCTTGTCACATTATGCATATAACAACTTTCATTTATAAGGGTTGAGGTTAAGGTCTAGAAAATTGTTTGCTCTAATAAAATAAAAACATACACCCTCCCCATTAAAAAATATGAATGGTTGGTATCTGAAATTAAATGATTGTGAAAAATCACATCAATTCGTATCAGAATTCTCTCTTTTAATTGTAAAATCTTTTGTCCTTGCATTTGAATGGAAGGTTATTGTACACCAGTGGCAAACATACATAATCATTACAAGAACATATTCACACCTGTGATTTGTACTAGACTGACAGATTTGATTGCATATAAGAGAGAACTGGTTCCTGGAACTTTGTATGTACCAAAACAGATACTTCAGATCTGGCAAAAGGCAAAATGTACCCTCCTTTTAAAATTTCATGATTTTTTTTATTTCAAGAAGTGTTCTTCAATGATCAACAGTCATTCAGCTTTCATTTGAAACCAAAATGTTCTAAATATTTTGAAAGTTACACCAATGCGTAGGAACTATTTTGTGTCAAATATGTACTACTTTATGGTATGTGCTTTCTGAGCGTGCCCAAATCAGTAGTGTCACACCTTCAGTGAAGCAGAAAATAACAATTTTCAAGTCTTGACTTACATCTAGAAATTGACAATGAGGGTCAGTTGAAAACAAAACTTTAAGACAAAGAGATGATTTCACCTTCCCAATTGTGAACTTTCCTTTTCTAAGTAGCAACATTCTAGCAGCGCCTGCATAAGCAGTAAATATCTTCCAGTTGATACGATATTCCAGGACTTGTATTTTCTATCATGATTTCCTTGATAAAGGGTTGCTACTCACAAGGAAGCTATTAAACCAAGAGTTCCAAGTGGTGAAGTTAAAATCGTCCTTCTTAAATTTTAAGGACGACATCACAAGTTGGTTGACCGTTTTGGAATATCTATTTCTCAGATGACAACGGATAAGTTCCAATTGTCGTAACTACAATCATGTCCCCTATTCCCGAATGTGACCTACTGAATTAGACTTATCACCGGGTTTGTACTAACATGAGGAACACCACGGGTGCCATATGTGGAGCAGGATCTGCTTACCCTTCCGAGCACTTGAGATTACCCCAATTTTTATGGGGTTTGTGTTGGTTAGTCTTTAGTTTTATATGTTTTGTTTTGTGTGTTGTTGTTTGTCTGTTTGTCTTTATTTTTAGCCATGGAGTTGTCAGTTTATTTTCAACTTATGAGTTTGAATGTCCCTTAGATATATTTTGCCTCTCTTTTCAAGTATTACTCTGCTAGAATTGAATGGTTCAACCCCATGAACCCATGATGACCTTCTACACTGGAGTCAGATTGCTACCAAAAGACCACCAAGAATGTTTTGCATATTACAGATAAACAACTTCAAATCAAATTAAAAATTTGTAAGGGGTTCCCAGGAACCCTGTGTCTCGCCTACGATTGCTGCTGTCAGTGTAAAATGTAATGTTGACTTAAAAGTGAGTCCATTTATCAGTAAAATACAGAATGTTAAAAAGATTCAAACTTCTCTTTAGATGCTATTTCTTGGTCTTGAAGATTAGCTTCTGTCCAAGTTTCATAACAACCCATGAAGGTTAACAAACTTATCATGTAAAAAAATAATAATCCCAGACTTTCAGTAAATGTTAACTGTTAATACTCATTCTCTGTAACCACTTAAACTTTTTCGCACACATAGTCACCGATCTTCCTGAAAATTGGCTGATATGTAGATCCTATTAGACTAATCAGAAAAATAATGCCAACAGATATATTTATTGGTTGGTTACCATGGTAACAGCAAAGAAAGTTGGGATTTTAAGAAAATACAATATTTGGTGTAGTGTTGTGAAATTATGCGGCTACATCTATTGAAAAGAAACACAAAAACAATTAATTTCAGTCTTGTTTTAGTCAAAAAAAAAAAGTTACGGGTAATCTACCTAGAAACATGTGAAATTAATTTCTAAAAAATGATCATTGTGCAATATTCCTCACAATACAAATTATCTCCCTTTGGTGGGTTACTCTAATGACTAGACCAAAACGAAAATGCTAATAACTTTTTTATTTCTAAAAGGATTGATGTCAAATTTAAATTGTTATAAATTTAGACCATTCAATACATAAATATAAGAAAAAAATATAGAAAACTGTTTTTAAATCTTCATAAAACGTGACCTGACCAACGCGGACAATGACAGGACCAAATGAAAAGGATAATAACTTTTTATTTCTTAAAGGATTTATTTTAAATTTGAAATATAATAAAATTTGATCATTTAATATATAAATTAATGAATAAATATTGAAAAAATAATAAAAATCAGAAAACGTTACCTTCCTAACGTTGACAATGACCTGACCAACAACAGCAAAAACCTGACCGATGAAAATTTCTGTGTTATTTAATATTATAAAAAAAACCAGAGAAAACAATATGTTTTTGGGTAAAAAACTTGACCTGACCAACGTTTTACTGTGTCCTGGTCGTTCTACTACCTAAAACTTATTTATATCTTATAGGACAAAAATGTAGAATTTGCTTAAAGTTTATGAAAAATTAACATTAAGATTGAATGGTAAAAAACTGGGAAAAACAGTTTAGCGACTTTGACGAGCACTGGATTATTTAAACTTTTATGGTATTGAGTAGTATATTGTATTTAACTGTGTTGTAAATTATGTTGTATGTTACTGGTTATAATTTGACACGTTTGATCACAAATATAAACTAACATTTTTTTTTATAAACATTGACTCCTGTTTCAAAGTAAAATATTTTTTTGTTAAACGAAAGAAAATATACTAATTTTGAGAAACATCTTTCTGTAATGGGCTTTCAGTGAAAATCAAAGTATATGTACATGTATATAATTCTTTTAAAGTTACCATGTGTAAAGATCTAAAGTTATCATATTGTCAATATTTTTTAATTTGCTGCTAAAATCCATGAAGATAATTGTTATTTTCTCAAATTTCAATAATCCAATGCCTATTAGTAATGTTAATATAGTGCTACCATAGGCGGATCCAAGGGGCCCTGAGGGCCCGCCCCCTCCTTTCATTGGAACATTTTGTTGATTACATATGGAATCAATGAAGCATGAATGTAGCGGGCCATCTCTTAAGACAGTCAGTGGGACCCCTTATATGAAAATTGTCTTGATGGTATATTTTCCCCCTGTTGCTCGTTGTAAGACCCGCAGTCACCCACTGTCAGATTTTCCAAGGGTCCTCGTAGGGAAACCATATTTTTTTGAAAATCTCGAAAATTCTCCCCAGCCAGAACGTCAAACAAGAAATGTGTCGGATGGATAGCAGGGACCATCGAGTAGCCGACTATAACCGCCCTTGCTTGTTACGCCCTTTGTTTGCTAAAGGACCCTTGTGTTTATTCTTTTAGGGGCTCCCTAGTTAACCTATTGAAATTTCTGTCCTTGTTCAATAAACTCATCGTAGATACCAGGATTAAATTTTATATTTACCCCAGACGCGTTTCGTCTACAAAAGACTCATCAGTGACGCTCGAATCCAAAAAAAGTTAAAGGCCAAATAAAGTACGAAGTTGAAGAGCATTGAGGACCTTTTTGAAATTTTCTAATTTTTATAACTTCACCTCAAAAATTATCTTCATGTAGATACTCATCATCCAATAATACAATATTATTCAAAACGTATAGCTATACATGCTTTGCCATTTCAACATTGAGTTTAAAAGAATGAATAAGAATAATAAACAGCTCATAATAAAGGTATTTTTCCTTTATAGAAAGTTTAGATGGTCATTTATCATTGATTTAGAGGATCAACGTCTGACTCTTTTGGTTCTATTTTTTATTGTGTTGAATTGTATCAAATTATTCACTTTAATTAATTTTTGGTCAGTAGACTAGCACAGAACCTACAATGTTCCTATTAAATTTATTGATTTTGTTCTCTTCTGAAATATGCATGAGATGTTTGACACTGGACATAAAGCAAACCACAACTAATCGATCATTTCTTTTTTACAAAATCTTTCCAGCCCCAAATATTGCACAATTGAATATTTAATTTTTTAAATGATTTTACTAGTATTTGTTTTTTCTAGTTTTTCTTGTATATTTTTCATGATCATGAAAACAGAAATTTCTTCATAATCAGCAATTTTATCCACATTAGAGAAATTGTATTTGATTCCTTCAAGTGGTAACACCATTATATCGATATACTATACTAGCAAAATTATTTATACATACACATGTGTAAATACAGTGAAACTTAATAAGTGTTTTAGTTTTCCTACTTTTATGCACATTTAAGAAACTAACTGAAACTTTTCAAAATTGTTTTAAACTTGTGTATCATCATGAAATTGTTTCCATAGCAACAGAGTTAAAACTATTATACCTATATAAATGAATATGTTTAAAATTTTAATGATTACAATAATTTCCACAAATTGTATATTTATTTATCTTTTCTGACTGCAGAATTAGGTTTTAAAACATTTTTTTCAAAATTTTCAATTTTTTTTTCTGAAAAATGAAAACTAAGCATTTTGTATCCATGGTAACAAAAATGAAACATACTTCCCATTACTTTTTGCATCATTGGTAAGATATGACTATGGTATTTATGAATTCATGGTTGACTTTAACTGAGGTGTCCATAAAAATTATGGTGAGCATTCAAAATGACCTCAAAAGGGTATTTTTACCTAATGCAAACCACATAAAAGGGGGTATATGTGATTATGATTGAAAATGAATATGAAAATATCAGTTATTAAATTACATTAATAAAATGCTCATATTTAATAAAATCATAAAAATTAGTCTTTCTCTTAATCATTTATTATGAAAATTATGTTGAAAATAGCCATTTTCAGCTTAAAATCATAGATATCCAGAAGAGGTAAAACTGGTCATCGGTTGCTATGGCAACCAATATGCTTAGCAACCAAAATTTTGCCATTTTTTGTTTGTTTCATCAAGACAAGTAAGTGTGTGAAGTTTGAAGAAAATCCATGACCATGCGTGCCACACTCCCTATGTAAGAGTTTAAATAGTTACAGAGAACCAGTATTAAATAAGTCCATCTATCAGAAAAGTACTCAAAACAAAAATATATTTTCAAAAGTGTGCTTCAGATATTATCTCTTAAAATCATAAAAAGTTTCATTAAATTCTATGAAGGTTTGACAAAGTAACAAATTTTAACCCAAGACTGTATCAATTTGTTTAAGTAAAACAAACTAAATCCATTTATCAGTAAAATATGGAAAATTTTCAAAATTTTGCTCTGGATAGTGTATTTTGGTCACAAACAAGCTTCTGTCCAAATTTCATAATATTCCATGATGGTTTCACAAAGTAATTGATGACTGAAAACTTTAACCTTAGACGAGGGTGGTAAAGGGGGTCTGAACACGGAAACACATGAAATAAAAATCGCAAAAACGTTGCATGGAAAATAAACATCGGGAAAACGAAACACGAGAAATTAAATCGTCAATATTAAGGAAAAAGTACTAGAAGTTGCTACTCAGCCGTTCTTGGAGATCATGCAGTCATTATTAATGGACATGAAGACCCTCGGTCACCTTTTAACTTCCGCTGGTTGCATCTGATATGGAAAATATTATTCATAGTAAAACAATATCCGGGCTGACTTTGAATTAGTCGGTTTACTTTTTAATCAAATGCGGGACAAGCACGAGAAATTAAGAGTACTGACACGAAACACAGAAAATAAATAAGGGAAACACGAAGCACGCACATCGAACCGAACATGAGAAATAAAGCGTCAAAACACGAACACACATGAAATAAAAGTTCAAAACGTTGCACGAAAATAACCCTTTACCACCCTCTTAGACTGAATCTGAATGTTAACTGTTAAAAAAATGAGGTCCATTTATCAGTAAAATACGGAAAATGAAAATAAATGTTTTCAAAATTTTGTTCTGGATACTGTATTTTGGTCATTAACAAGTTTCTGTCCAAATTTCATCTAATTCCATGTAGGTTTGACAAAGTTATTGATGTCCAAAAACTTCAACCACAGATTGAACCTAAATGTAGTCGCCGACAAAAATAGTTGAGTATAAACTTTTCATACCTTTTTGAACATTGGTCAGTGATAAAATTGCACATTAATCACCTTATTTTAGATTTAATGAATTCTTCTTAACAAATGGAAATTTGGAGGGAAGTGATGTAAAGCTGGAAATTGGTAAATTATGGTAACAGCAGTTTGTCAGATGGCAGGAGGATTTTGAAAAGGAATTACTGTAACTGGAATACATAGATAATCTATCAATAGGCAGCTTACTGTCCTCGACCAAAAATGTAGAAAATAGTTATGCATGAAAATTAAAATGTTCATGCAGAAATGTCTTGAAAATTAAATATGTTATCTTTTATTGAAAGTAAATCTTTTTATAAAATCCTCTTGAATATCTAACATTCATCAGTTCAACAGATAACAGAAAACGAATTTCTTTTGATGGCAGCAGATGCATGAAAACTAATAGACAACTTTCGAGTTCGATGCATTTTCGTCAAAAACTTTGGATTTAGTGAACATCATTCGTGGGTTTAGGGCATCGTCACTTCTGTTCCAATGTTGAGCGAGTAGTTGAAAAACTATGATACTATATTGCACGAATTATTCGCAAATTCAATTCTCATAATTGGCAATCAGCACTGCTGTCATTAGGAATTGTGATTAAGTACTTACAGAACAAACATTATTTCTAGTTTATCCTGTTCAATGACGATCACTTAGACGCTTGATGAACATTAATAGTGCAGAGATACAGGCGATCCCTATATCTGGTAAATGACGTCATAAAGGCGCACGTAATTGACAAGTTTTTTCTGGTGAAGGACAAACTCGAAAGTGGTCTATTCTGATGGGATGAATACATATTTTTCTTTCATTGACATACATTTATTTATAATAATGGTTAGTACTACACAAATACATAAACCTTACAAGACATTCTTGATTATCTTATCTCCTCTACATTTCAACTAGCACACTATTAAAATCTACACAGCATTCCAACTCTCTCATACTACAAACAATATCTAGCAAAAAAGGACAGAATCCTTTAAATCTTTAAAACAATTATTATAAATAATAAACTGTTTTCCTAGTCTGTCATGAGTGTTGTTTTTTTCTCTCGTTTAGTCATAATGAAAAAAATGTTTCTAAATTCTAAACCCCTCTACATCTATTTTATTTACATGAACTTATCATTTTAGATATTTCAAAGAATCCTTTTGATGTCATCCTTAAAAATTGAAAAAATAAAAAATAATTGAACATTTGCCCATCCACTAAAATTATCTAAAACAATTGAAAATCTGGCACTGCTGCATATTGCACATTTAATGAGAGAAACATTTTTTTCAAGAGGTTTAAGGTTCATAATCTAATCAGTTATTTCTTACTATCAAAATTTATTTGCATTACATTTCAAGTATTTGTTTTCCTCACAAAATTCAAACCCGTATACTGTAAATTCACAAATTATTGGGATGCATTTACTATAGTGATTTTTGAAGAAAGGAAAAAATTGTGAGATAAATTATCATAATTTCAAAAAATCTGCATATAGCTATATATATAGGATATCAGAACGTGAAAATTTCTGAATTCCAGTACTTCATCCAATACAGCAGATATATATACATCAGTATATATGATGTATATATATAAGTGCCTATAATCAGTATACTGTAAATTCAGAAATATTGCGTGCATTTATTATTGCGATTTTGTCATTTTTGACTAAAATGCGATTTTAATTTTTGATTGAGAAAAATCCTGTTTAATTCATATAATTTCAAAATGCAAGTTTAAATTATTGCAATTATAACCCTGTCACATTTTTTCCCATAATAAAAAAAATCGCAATAATTTCAGAATTTACAGTATATACATTTGTATATATATATATATATCTAAAATGATTAAAAAAAAGAACGAATGAATGATTTGAATGATTGTATAAACAAGTACTGGTACATAGCTACAGAGAAAGTCTTATCCAAATTCATTATTTATCTATTATAAAATCAATTAAAGTAACAAATTCACTTAACATTTTATTTAATTTAACAAAATGACATTCATATATGATAGTTTGAAAATGTATATGTTCATGTACATGGTAATTTATATCAAATGAATCATATTGTACACATATTCAAATTATGATACTTTTGGTTTAAAACCAATCAACTCAAAGCTTTAAAGAAATAAAGATGAAAATTGTGAACTTTAAAAAGTAATAACATATAGCTAATTCATTAAATAGTCAATGTTTGTACTAAATTGGAAGAAATAATACATTGTGTCATCTAGAATTTGTACTGCCTGTACTATTTTTTTTTTCTTTTAGTTACAAAAAACAAGTATTTTCCTAAACAAAAACAAAAATTTTGCATATACTTATATACAACTCATTATTTCTCCCCCTCCCCCTATGTTATATTATACATCTATCCTTCAATAAAATATTCCCAAGGCCCCTAATTCAGGCAATAAAAAAATTCCTAGATTATCATCCTCTGCCCTGATTTTTTCAAAGCAGAAATTTTTTATCATGCTAATTTCTTTTAGCTTTCTAGGGAATTTAATAGCAAAATTGACATAAAAAATGGCCCTTAATTTTCCAGGCACACAGAAAAAATAATGGATAAGAATCTAGGATTCTTTTTTTTAATGGCCTTTTCCTTAAAAATATTATTTGTATAAAAGAACTAGTCTTCTTTATAAGGAGTCCGTCTAGCTTCAGAATCTTCAGTGAATGCTCTGTAAACAAACAGTCCTAGAATTATATGTACTGTTCCTATGGCAACAAATGCTGCATAAAAGTAACTGTTTTCTGAACTCATTCCAAGAAATGCTGAAAAGAGAGAAATAGTTTTATTAAATTATTTCTGTTTTTTTTCACAAAAGTATTACAGCAGTATTCCATGTGTCATAAAGGACTGCTCTCACAAACTGCATATAAAGTAAGTTAAATAAAATGCTCCATGAGGGCAGCTTGATACGACCGCAGAGGTCGAACCCTGAACAGTTGGGGCAAGTATGGACACAACATTCAAGCTTGATACAGCTCTGAATTTGGATTGTAATTAAATATTTAACACAGCATAGGTTTTTTGCACCTTATTCCTTAACACTTTGAGCCATAACTCCCAAAGACAATTCTTACCATCCCTTTGTGGTATTCCAATATCCAAAATCTAAATACATGGTTAGATTCAGCATATCAAAGAACCCCAAGAATTCAATTTTTGATGAAATCAAATAAAGTTCAATTTTGGACCCTCTAAACCTCAATGTGGACCAATTTGATAACTGGCCCAAATATCAAAATCTAAATACATGGTTAGATTCAGCATATCGAAGAACCCCATATATTCAATTTTGTTGAAATCAAACAAAGTTTAATTTTGGACCCAGTCTTGGACCAACTTCAAAACTGGGCCCATAATCAAAAACTAAGTACATGTTTAGATTCAGCATATCAAAGAACCCCAAGAATTCAATTTTGTTAAAATCAAACTAAGTTTAATTTTGGACCCTTTGGACCGTAATAATGTAGACCAATTTGAAAACTGGACCAAAATTAAGAATCTAAATACATGGTTAGATTCGGCATATCAAAGAACCCCTATAGTTCAATTTTCGATGAAATCAAACAAAGTTTAATTTTGGACCATTTTGGCCCCTAATTCCTAAACTGTTGGGACCAAAACTCCTTTTGGCCCTAAATTCCTAAACGTTTAGGGCAATTACCCCAAACTCAAACCCAGCTTTCCTTTGTGACATGGAACCTTGTGGAACAATTTCATAAAGATCCATACACTTACACACAAGTTATTGTCCTGAAACTAGAAAAATGCTTGTTTTTTGCCCCTTTTTGGCCCCTCATTCCTAAAATTTTGAGGCAATTACCCCCAAAATCAATCCCAGCCTTCCCTTTGTGGTATGGTACCTTGCAGTACAATTTCAGAAAGATCCATACACTTGAACACAAGTAATTGTCTGGAAACTAGAAAAATACTTATATTTGGCCCCTTTTTCCTAAACGTTTTGGGCAATTACCCCAAAACTCAATTCCAGTTTTTCTTTTGTGATATGGAACCTTGTAGTACAATTTCAGAAAGATCCATACACTTACACACAAGTTATTGTCCTGAAACTAGAAAAATGCTTGTTTTTTGCCCCCTTTTTGGCCCCTTATTCCTAAAATTTTGAGGCAATTACCCCAAAATCAATCCCAGTATTGCCTTTGTGATATGGAACCTTGTGGTACAATGTCAGAGAGATCCATACACTAACACACAAGTTATGTCTGGAAGTTACCAAAATGCTTATTTTGGCCCCTAATTCCTTAACTGTTGGTACCATAACCCCAAAATCAATCCCAACCTTCCTTTTGTGGTATTGAACCTTATGGTAAAATTTCATAGAGATCCATTCACTTAAACTAAAGTTAGAGTGCGAAACCAATGTGTCTTCGACGACGACGACGCTAACGTCATACCAATATCGACCACAAAATTTTTTGCGGTCGATAAAAAGGCCACGAAGCTGGCTGTGGTTGGATTGCACTTATTTGCTGACAGGAAAGAAAAGAAGAACTTTTATAAAGGTCCTTTCATATAATATATTATATACAGTCATGACAGTTTACATTTGCTGGTTTAAACTTCTAAGATCTTCCACGAGGCCATGTGGAAACTTATGTAGCATCATTGCTGCCTTGTACGTGACCCAATATTATTATCAATAATAAGTACATTGAACACATAAATATCTTAGGCTTTGTCGAGGGTACCCCAATCATCCTTCCTGTAAAGTTGAGAAAAAATTGAAAATTGTATTCATCAAATCAAATTATTATGGTTGGTGCCTTATAAACCAAATCAGCCTGCCTGTAATTGGTACAGGGAGTATGTCATCCTCTCTATATGTATAGTCCTGATCAACTTCAGTTTTTATTTACCAAAAAAAAACTAAAAAATTTAATGGATCATTGATTGATGAATTTTCCAAATTAACAAAAGATAAACATTAAGATATGATATAAGACAATCACCGACTAGATCCCTCACTTAAGACAGGCACATGAAAAGAAAACAGGTTTTAATTCAATTTTTTAGATCTCAATCCTTCCCTATTTTAATATCGATGAGTGTATTGAGTGGACTAACACAAGTGGCACATCTGTACCTGTATTTCTCACCTGGTGAAAAAGTGCCAATCTGCTAATGAAAACCATTATGTGCACATACTAGTTATTCTTGTTGCTGATCCTTTCCAAAATTTACACAGTAACATTGTAACCTAGTTCCTACAGCTTTGGAGAAAATTGCCAAAACAGAAAAATCAACATTTCAAGGTGAAAAACTCCAAAATCAGGAAAATAGGTTGTCAGATTTCCTCAACATTTCAGAGTAGAAAAAATTTGTCATGTTGATCATTTTTACAGTTTTCAATTTTAACCATATTTCTATAGTTTTCAAGATAACAGCGAAAAACTAGGAAAATTAGAAAAACTGGGTATTTCATTGGCAATAACTCCTATTTTAAACGAGTCAACAGATTTTTCTTAGTTTTTCAGGGTATATACATCTTGTGGTTCTTATCAGTCTATATTAAGAATGCTTATCATAGACATATAAAAGTATCATTTTCTACATTTACTGAGTCTAGAATAAGAAATTAACAATTGTAGCCAGAAGCAGGCTGAACTGAACTATATTCTTCAAATCAAAGCATCATACTAAATAAGATCATGGCCTTCAATAACTTACCTTCAAAGAAAAAACTTTTGCTGATGAAATAGAGAAATATTGGCAAAGTAATCATAGCCAGACTGAAAACAACCATAGTCCTCATAACCGTGTCAGTTTTTTCTTTATCTTCCATTCTGCAAAAGAGAAAAACAAGCATTCTGTGAGTATTGCCTGGCAATACATAGTCCCCTACCGATTAAAAATTCATTACTGGAACAAAATGCGAACTTGATCTATAACTTGTCATGGTGTAAACTATATAACAAATATCAAGTAATATCTTCATTGAAGCATGACGAAAAAATGGGAAAATTGATTATTTGAGTGAATTTTCTAAGTCCAGGGACCATAACTCTGCACAAAATCATTAGACCGGACCAAAATTCGAACTTGATCTGTAACTTGTCATGATAAAACTATATACCAATCATCAAATCAATATCTTCAAGCATGACAAAAAAAGTGTGGAAAACTGATTATTTGAGTGAATTTTTAAGTTCAAGGACCATAACTCTGCACAAAATTGTCAGGCTGGTACAAAATTGAACTTGATCTGTACCTTGTCATGATAAAACAATATACCAAATATCAAATCAATATCTTCAAGCACGAAGAAAAAAGTGTGGAAAACTGATTTGCCGGACTGACAGATGGACAGACAGACAGACGGAGCGCAAACTTAAAGTCCCCTCCGACTTTGTTAGTAGGGCACTAAAAACTAAATAAACAGCTGCGCCACGAGTACATGATACACCCGTCGTCTTGTGTGTGAGGTTTTATGCAATAATCATAAATCGTTTCTGAGATACGGCGCGACATGCGAAAACCCCTTTTTATAAAAATCAATAACTCTAAAATAAAATTTTGAATCATCACCAAAAGTATACAGATCTTTAGATTAATATAATTAAGAAGTGTAAAGTTTTAAGCAATAATCATAAATCGATTTTGAGATACGGCGCGACATGTGAAACACCCCCTTTTTACAAAAACTCAATAACTCTAAAATAAAATTTTGAATCATCACCAAAAAGTATACAGATCTTTAGATTAATATAACTAAGAAGTGTGTAAAGTTTTAAGTAATAATCATAAATCGTTTTTGAGATACGGCGCGACATGTGAAAAAACACACCCCTGTTTTAGTTACAAAGTCCCGTAACTCAAAAGTTTTAATCTTATTTTCACCAAAAAGTATACAGATCGTTTGACCATCATAAGAAACAACTATGTTAAGTTTCATGAAATTTGGATAAGTCGTTCTAAAGTTACGGTGCGACATGTGGACGCCGGACAGACGGACAGACAGACAGACGTCGGACATTTGTATACCATATTACGTCCCGTCAAAATTTTGACAGGCGTTTAAAACAGACACAGTCACACACCATATTCCTTCTTTTCCTTAAATATGAAATCTTGTACAATTTCCTATTTTTGTGGCACACTTTATCTTTAAAATGGTAAATACCCACCTCTACCACTGAAAAATAAAGCTAAATACTAGATCCTTTCCATAACAAATGATTTTTATTAATAAGTTTTAGTGTGGTCTTGTTTTATTTGAGAAAGTTGTTATCTTAGACATTCAGAATGATACAATACATAAATATCGTTTGTCGTGTCTCTAATGAAGCTTTCATTAAACATGACAGTGGCATAAAGATTTAGTTTTTGTGAGAATGTTAATAGTTACATAGATGATTTTCACATTCCTGCATTTTCCTGTACATTTCTGATGTCACAAAGCATTCTTTTGTCTGCCACATTAAGAGTTGATTGAGATAATTTATAGCAAATTCAAAATACTACAATACATGTAGTCATGAATAGTACCAACTGAAAGCAACTGTTTGTCATAGTTTACAGATTTTGGAGCTGAAAACTCAAATTTGTTAAAGCTGGAAAAGGATGGTCATGTTATTCTTTTAGTTCCTCTCAAAAAATGCAGCATAAGGTGTCAGAATCATTTACATACAACATAAAAGCTTGGTATGGTACATGCAAAAGATGCCCAATTATCATTTTAAGATTTATTGAAAGCAACATCACCAGTCAGAGCACCAACATAAACAAGTCTTTTATATCTGACTTATAGACGTTCTTATGACAAAAAAGTGTTTACGATTTTGAACTTGTACAAGTCAGAAAATTATAGACTTACTGTTTAGTAAGGGGCATATCCAGCCATTTTTAAAGGGGTTCCAACCCAGGATAAAGGGAATCCCCTTGGATCCGCCACTGCTTTATGTGACTTTGTCATCTTTGTGGTCAAAAGTTTATCTCATTACTATGCATGCAATTTTCTGAGAATTTTAGCTATCTCCAAGTAATGATCTGATTGAACAATTACTTTTTTTTCAGTTTTAGTGGTTATAATTAATTGCATTACAAAAGTCAATATAGACACTTTCTCTGTACTGTACATGGTTTAGATCCTCTTATATTTTGCTTCAGACTTTGCATTGCCTAACAGTAACAATGTTATCTCAATTTCATGTTAATGCTTGACCATTTCATATTTGTACATGGGTCTTGATGTTCAATGATTAATTGACTTGTTGAAATTGTATTTTGTTAAAAAAAAATAAAGGGAGACAACTAATAAAACATACAGCTTTATACCTCTTTAAGTCAAAAGCACAATTAGACTTGTTTATGTCTGATCTCTGACTTCAGTATAACTTAAATGCTTAATATTTTCTAACTAGTAAGAACATGTATATGTCAAATAGCGAATTGAGGTAAATTCCACTAATAAATGATAATTCCTGACCTATTTAAGTATGGGGCCATATCAACTTGGGCCTGATTGACTTGAGCTGAATTGCTTTGCCCCAATCAACTTTGGGCTGCAATTATTTAAAGCAGGAACAACCAGACATCATATATAATGGTCTGTTCTTTGCAGAAAACTGTACTTTCATCACACAAAGCTAATCATGCTAAGGAGACAGTAAAATTGGGATTGATTGTTGGTTGCTTAACTACCAGTGGCAAATATTTCTTGCAGGTTCAGGATGAGAACAAATTAACAATAAATACAATAAGTAGGTCCTGAAATAGAGGCTGTTCGGGATGAAGGTCCAGGAAATTCGACTGCCACTAGTAACTGGAAAATGAGTGAAAATTGGAAATGGATAAACATTTTGCCTTGCAACAGGCCACCTACAGACCCCTCAGAGTTGTTGCAAGGGTTTCTTAACATGCAAAGAGCATGGTACTCTCTGTACACGAGTCATCACATTTAATGTCCCCATTTTGACCAGACGTGGCTTCAAACTTGTAGTTGTACATCATGCACAACCAAATGGATGCCCCACATAGGCAACGGTTTTACTGTCGGTCGTAAGAAGACCTAAGTGACCATATTTCTATTCCCCAGTCACACATGAGCGTTAAATTGAATTAAAGCCTAAGGTGAGAACCCAGAGAGTCACATGACAAGTTATTAATTAATTTAGCAAACATACAAAATCCACATGTCTTAAAATTAACAGCCTTAGGTTGTGATTAATAGTACATATTTGGTCCAACCCTTAGAGGATCACCAGGTATCACTTCATATTATATATTGGTAACCTATGACCATCGTATTGTCAGAAGAAAAATCCGGATTCTGGGACATCATTGTATAAGAAATATAGCTACATTTTAAAGACAAATATGAAATAAACAAATTAATGGCTCGTTGTAAATTAATACCTGGTTCTGAGATCATCAGCCATTGTCAAAAATTGAAAATTGGTGTCGTTTTAAAGATCGATAGCGTGTAACATCAGTTATCAGCTCATATTGGACAGAAACAGTTATTATTTTGTCAGTCTAATCCTTATTTCGATCAATCAGCATTTTACGTTAGCCCAATTTGCACTAAGACCGAAATATATATTAAAAATTTACACCCCACAACGTACATGAATTTTTAAGATAAAAGTCAAAACTTGTATCTGGGAATAATACAGACCGTGTGAAGGAACCTGATCAATATACTTTTTTTTTCTTGTTTCCCAAAGTAACTTTTACTTGGAAATAGAATTTATAATTATATATATAAAAGAATACCAGTTGGTCCTTTTTACTTGTAAGGAATTAATGAATAGTTCGATCACAATTATAATATATACATATATTTATTCAAGATAAAAGGCATGAATTTGACAGACACAATAAATTAAAATGATACACAGATACAGCACTAGACATGAATAGCTACAGACACTTAAATGATTTACATGTTTATTAAAATTATAATTTAAAAATAAAATTATGAAAATTGTCATGATATTTTGATAATACTAATAGACTAGATTACAATGAGTGAAATAAATATAGACTATATTATCACTGCAGCCTAATACCTTGGTCTAAACTTATCAAATACTATAAAATCTTTATAGATCAATAGAATAAGATAGAATATGTTTATTCGCCATACAACACATTACCAATATAATTTTAAACATTTTGCAGAACAGTAATATATCCAACGAAATACAGACACAATAGACATGTATTAAAAGAAACATGCACTAAAATAACAAAAACATGTTATATATGTTTATTAAAGATTTTATTATCTTTTAACATCACATGGTATGTGTATATTTAGATACAAGAAATGTATGATTTCAAAACTAGCAACGAAGTAACCTCTATTTTATATAGTAAAACCACCAACTTAAATTCTTTAAAAAAGAAGACCATTGTTTGAATGCAATACCCACAAAAAAGTCATTTACATATAAACTTAGCAGGACATTGAAATTGAAGAATAATATAGCTGCATGTCCCTTTATCTTTTGGTCCCACCTTATATATGATTCAAATTAAGTTAGACAATTACAGTCTCAAAAATGAAGATGTCAAATATTATATCACGATTTGGTTTAGCTAGTTACGAATCTATTCCGGATCATTCATTGGTAGAATGCACGATATCAACATGTGCTGAAAACACTGATACATTTAAACAATTAGGTGAAATGAATGGATAAAAGCGCCGAAAAGTTTAATGGTTTACGAAACGAACTGTTTTCAGATGAGATTATGCGAAAAGAAGATGCTATTTTAAATTAGAAAATGTTTCAAATCGGCGACGTGACGCTGATACAGCCTTTAAAGAACTTTTAAAAATATTGGTTACACACCATGATGCAGAAGTCGAACTTACTTTGTAAAGAACATAATCAAAATATTCCAAAAATGTCATCATAAAATTACCGAAAGCCATATTGGAATTATGAGCTTCATGGGATAAAGTATGCAAGGCTGAAAAGGACTGCACGGGTTGCAAAATAAACGATAAATCGACGCTTCGCTGTATATACGTGGAAAGACGGGAAAACTTTGATACATTTAACAGGAAAACAAAACGAAGGTATCAGCTAGAACTTTAAAACCAATTACATTATCTCTTGGACATAATTCGAATCTGAAATCGATAAGGAAGCTAGAACTAGCAAATGAACGTAAAACACAGCGTACATACCAGGTTCGAACCGAAAACTGTGAAGTTACAAATGATTTGCACAGACACCGTACTTGAAAGGTGGAAAACAGAATTTGAATCGTTCTTCAGTATCGTCGGTAATGGTGATACGTTTCTAGCAGATATTAAAAACAAAATGCATGACGAAATCAACTATAGGAACGATATAGATATTAGTAACTTAAACCGTTAAACTAGCAGAGATGAAGTTATATTATGGATGCATTCTATAGGGCGAAGCTAGGTAAAGTCATCGGTATATTAGATCACTTTCGAGTTCGTTGCATTTCCGTCAAAAACTTTAGGTTTTGATGAACATCATTCATGCGTTTAGGGGCATCGTCACTTCCTTCCCAGGTTGTACGAGCGGTTGAAAAATATATAATGCTAAATTGCACGAACTATTATGCAAATTAAATTCTTACAATTGATAATCAGGACTGCTGACATTAGGGAATTGTGGAATGAACATTATTTCTGGTTTATCCTGCATAATAACGATTACGAAGACGCTTGATGCACTTTAATAGTGTAGGGATACAGACAGGCCCTCTATTTGGTAAATGACGTCATATAGGCGCGCATAATTGACGAACTTTTCCGGTGAAGGACATAACTCGAAAATGGTCTCATCCCGATACTTGTTACATAAACTTGTACAATTCTGTTTTACCGAGGACCGACAAGTCCCGGAAGAATGGCTCACAAGTATAATTACTCCAATTCCGAAACCAAAATATGACATCTAAGCGGAAGAACAGAACGGTTTCCGAAAAGGAGAAGTTGTTTGATCATCTTTATGTGTTACAATCTATTAGAATAGAAAACTTAAAAGAAAGATACATTTGTTTGTTTTATAGATGCAAAATTCGTAAGGGTTCCGCGGAACCCAGTGTCTCGCCTACTTTTGCGGTTAATCGCAGGCTCAACAAAATGAGGAAAAAATCAATAAAATATTCCTTTAGATACTATCTTTTGATTGTAAGAAGCTTCTGTCAAAATTTGGTATAAATCCAGGATAGTTTATGAATCTAATAAATGTTTTAAAACTTTAACTGCAGACTGTATTTAATGTTAACTGGAAGAAAAACTAAGTCCATTTATGAGTAAAATACGGATAAACAGGTACAAAATTTTAACAAAATTTCCTTCTAGATACTAGCTTTTGATCATAAACAAGCTTCTGTCCAAGTTTGGTACAAATCCAGGATAGTTTAAGAAAGTTATTAAAATTTTAAAACTTTAACCACAGAGTGAATGTATTGTTTCTGGCAGAAAAACTAAGTCCATTTATAAGTAAAATACGGAAAAATGATTTTTTTTAACAAATTTACTTCTGGATACTATCTTATGATCATAAACAAGCTTCTGTCCAAGTTTGGTACAAATCCAGGATAGTTTAAGAAAGTTATTAAAATTTTAAAACTTTAACCACAGAGTGAATGTAATGTTTCCTGGCAAAAAAAATGTCCATTTACAAGTAAAATACGGAAAAACAGGAATTTTATTTTTACAAAATTTACTTCTGGATACTATCTTATGATCATAAACAAGATTCTGTCCAAGTTTGGTACAAATCCAGGATAGTTTAAGAAAGTTATTAAAATTTTAAAAACTTTAACCACAGAGTGAATGTTATGTTTCCTGGCAGAAAAACTAAGTCCATTTACAAGTAAAATACGGAAAACAGGAATTTTATTTTACAAAATTTACTTCTGGATACTATCTTATGATCATAAACAAGCTTCTGTCCAAGTTTGGTACAAATCCAGGATAGTTTAAGAAAGTTATTAAAATTTCAAAAACTTTAACCACAGAGTGAATATTTGTGGACGCCGCCGACGACGCCGACGGAATGTAGGATCGCTATGTCTCGCTTTTTCGACTAAAGTCGAAGGCTCGACAAAAGGACATTGACAATGTAAACCGTGATATGTTGTGGCATAATTTAATGAGTAAAGGCATAAATGGGTTATTTCTAAAAGCAATACAGTCCTTATATGATGCTACTAAAGGCACAGTGAGCTAGGACATTACTTGACCGATATTTTTCCTCTTAAATTTGGTGTAAAGAAGGCTGTAAAATGTCGCCTATATGTCATTTTCTATTAATGTTTATGATCTAGCTAAAGACATACTCGCGTGTTCTAAATGATGCTGGTGTTGACATCGATAATATGAATGTTTCAATTTTTCTATATGCCGATGATATTGCACTTATCACGTCAGACGAAAATAGTCGTCAAAGGATATTAAACTGGATTCACTTTTGTGTATGAAATGGTGAGTGACTTTAAACAAGGATTTGTATAGTAAGACTTACTATACAAATCCTTGCTTTAAATGAGACCAAAACTAAAATTATACATTTTCGTAACAAAAAGCTCCGAGATCAGATTTTAATTTTAAATGTGGTGATATGCCTTTAGCTTTGGCAATGCGAACGAATCTATGGAATAAAAATATACAATAAGAGAGATAACAAAATCCGCAAGCCGGGCGCTTTCAGCAGTATGCACTAAATTGAGGTATGTTTTGTCACATGATTTTGTAGAACTGAGCATGCCCAGTTTTACAATTGTTTGTAGAACTGGGCATGCATTGTTTTACAATTTTCATACGATCTGTACACCATGCACATTTCCCCAGGAAATTGTACAAGTAAGCAGTTCATATATTCATGTAAAGTAATGAAGCCTAGATCCCCAAACAATTGTAAAACTGGGCATACTTCTACACGTAAAGTAATGCCACCAGGTTCGTCATACAATTGTAAAACTGGGCATGCTTTGATAGTTATGGAATGCCAAGTTTTACTGTCAAAGTTCGTTGAACTGAGCATGCATTGTTGTACAATTTTCATACGATCTGTGTGCACCATGCACAATTCCCCAGGAAATTGTGCAAGTGAGCAGTTCATATATGCATGTAAAGTAATGAAGCCTAGATCATAAAAACAATTGTAAAACTGTGCATACGTATGCACGTAAAGTAATGCCGCCAGGTTCGTCATACAATTATGAAATTGTGAATGCTCATCGAATGTTCCGATATGTATTTTTTGCCCAGTTTTACCAAAGTTTGTTGAACTGGGCATGCATTGTTGTACAATTTTTATTCGATCTGTGCGCACCATGCACAATTCCCGGGAAAGTGAGCAGTTCATATATGCATGTAAAGCAATGAAGCCTAGATCATCAAACAATTGTAAAACTGTGCATACGTATGCACGTAAAGTAATGACACCAGGTTCGTCATACAATAATTATAAAATAGCAAAACTGTTCTTGATTGAAATAATTGCAAAATTACGCAAATAACAGTAAAACTGTGCACTTGAAAAAAAATCATTGCAGAATTATGCAAATAATTGTAAAACTGTGCACGTGACATAAATCTTGGCAGAATTATAAAAATAATAATAAAGCTTTGTATTTGAATCAAGAAATAGCAGAATTATGAAAGTTATTGTATAACTGTTCACTTGATCGATTTATTGCAGAATTATGCAAATAATTGTAAAACTGTGCATTTGAATTTAATCGGTGCATAATCATACAAAATTTTTAAAACTGCATTTGAATTTAAATTATTTTACTTCAATTAATCATGTAATAGGATTTATGCAGCATTTGCTAAAATAAATGGTGTTCAGCACAAATAAAACTTGCAGAATTGTGCTTGCCCGATTAGTCCGATATATGTCTTTTGGGCATGCCCAGTTCTACAATTATTTGTACCCATTTATACCTGCTAAATTCCTATCATGTGCCATGTGGAGGAAGCCATTTGATGTTTATACATAATTTTATAAATCTCTTATTGAACCCGTGCTATTACATGGAGCCGGATAATGGGGACACAGTAACTGGAGAGAAGTTCAGACGATTCAGAACAAGGCGTGTAGACTCTTGATGGGATGTTCATCAATTGCTTCGAATATAGCGGTTCTTCACAAATTGCAATATCAATATGCAGAAAACCTGATACTCGGTACTTCAGGCTTAATGTCAGTAACTGCAATATTGAATGAT
Organism: Mytilus coruscus; assembly: GCA_017311375.1. Lineage (NCBI taxonomy): Eukaryota > Metazoa > Mollusca > Bivalvia > Mytilida > Mytilidae > Mytilus > Mytilus coruscus. The sequence goes on along the minus strand of CM029597.1, from coordinate 8,309,529 downwards.
TGCCAATGAGACAACTATCCACCAGAAAGGTGATGTGGTTATTAAAACAACGAAATCAGCTGAACTTTTAGAAACGTACCGTCTATTTTTGAGAATGCGATATACCGTATGACACTAGAATTACTCGCACATTAACTATATTAATGATAATTACTATATTATAGGTGACCTATAGCTGTTTACATCACATCATTTGGACTCTGGTGGATAGTTGTCTCATCGGCAATCATTCCATATTGCAGTTACTGACATCAAGCCTGAAGTACCGAGTATCAGGTTTTCTGCATATTGATATTGCAATTCTGAGAAGAGCTGAGAAGAGTGGTACAAGTACAGGGAGCTTGATAAACTGTAATGTAGGTTTGATACAGGAAGAGAGATAAGATCTAAAACAATAAAATTTGTAAGGGTTCCGCGGAACCCAGTGTCTCGCCTACTTTTGCTGTTAATCGCAGGCTCAACAAAATGAAGAAAAAATTAATAAAATATTCCTCTCTATACTATCTTTTGATTGTAAGTAGCTTCTGTCCAAGTTTGGTAAAAATCCAGGATAGTTTATGAATCTAATAAATGTTTTAAAACTTAAACTGCAGACTGTATGTAATGTTAACTGGAAGAAAAACTAAGTCCATTTATAAGTAAAATACGGAAAAATGGAACAACATTTTAACAAAATTTCCTTCTAGATACTAGCTTTTAATCATAAACAAACTTCTGTCCAAGTTTATAACAAATCAAAGATAGTTTAAGAAAGTTGTTAAAATTTTAAAACTTTAACCACAGAGTGAATGTAATGTTAACTGGCAGAAAAACTAAGTCCATTTATAAGTAAAATACTGAAAAATTAATTTTTTTTACAAAATTTACTTCTGGATACTATCTTATGATCATAAACAAGCTTCTTTCCAAGTTTGGTAGAAATCCGAGATAGTTTAAGAAAGTTATTAAAATTTCAAAACCGTAACCACAGAGTGAATGTAATGTTTTCTGGCAGAAAAACTAAGTTCATTTATATGTAAAATATGGAAAAATGGAATTTTTGTTTACAAAATTTACTTTTGGATATTATCTTATGATCATAAACAAGCTTCTGTCCAAGTTTGGTAGAAATCCAGGATAGTTTAAGAAAGTTATTAAAATTTCAAAACTTTAACCACAGAATGAATATTTGTGGACGCTGCCGACGCCGACGGAATGTAGGATCGCTATGTCTCGCTTTTTCGACAAAAGTCGAAGGCTCGACAAAAGAGTAAATCTGTAGTTTCAATGCGGTTGACGAAATTCAGGGTTTCTAAAGCTAACCTTAAACTGTGCGTACAAACTTATAAGCCTGCATGGTATCGTTGATTAGTTTTTATATATCATTTTAACATGCATTATGTGTTTAAGAATGTGTTATTTGCATGACTTTTGTGTGTGTTTCTTTAATACACATTGTATCGCTATGTAGTCGATTTTAAAGCTCACTAGAGCTTATGTTTATGTAGTCAGTTTTCTAAATGAAACTTTTAATTGGATTGAAATGATGTTTGTCCCAATTCAAAAGACTAAACGATTGACATAGTACTGGTAGTGCACAACTTATCATATGCATTTTGTTTTAGAAATTCTGTGAAACACGAGCATATCAAGGCTAATAAATGAATACCTAACACTAATGAGCAAAGATGAAGGGAGCATTATCATAATGTATTGATACAATTTATTTCAAAGTGTCTAATGCAATGTTCATCTAAGATATACGTATATCATCTAAGATATACGTAAAGGAATCTGTATTTTTGCTAAATAGGTAGGGCTAATTTTCCCAACGTTTATTTCACATCAGGGTAATTTTCAACGTCCGAAAATTTGCTAAATACATAGATATATTTCAATCAAACTAAACTGAAAAAATATATGCATGTTCACATCAGGAGGAAACAAAACCGCCAAATACAGTTAACTCTCGTTGTTTTGAACTCGGTTGACTCGAAATTTTGGACGAGTCGAGGTTTTCCCGTGGTCCCGAACTTTGTTCCTTTAAATGTATGTATTTCAACTCCTGATGAGTCGAAATTTGACGAGATACTACAAAAGGATGAACAGTTCCTGCTCTACTAGTTACAGCCATCTTGTTAAATCTAATATGATGATTTCTTAAAGCTTTATGCATTAAGTGGTATTTACATATCGTTTAACCCTAACCCATTACAAAATTCATCCATTTGTACAAGTTAATTTGCTAGCCCTTAAACTTGAACCAGTTTCAAAGTTTGAAATGAATAGGATCACTTTCTCAAGTTTTGTTCTCATTGGCCAACATTTGATCACTGGATTTACACTGGAACAACAGTCTCATTTAAGTTTGCAGTCTGCTTTGTAGATATTTGGGGTTTGTATTAAAATAAACATCAAGCTAGAGATCACATATGAGATTTGAACTGGTTGACAGACTATTGGCCTAATTATAGCTATTAAACTCTTTTAGTCTGCTTGGTAGATATGGAGTATAGAGTAATATCACATACATTTTATTCGATTTGATCTTCTTTTGGCCATCAGAAAACTTCATTTATGTGTAAGATTCGTTCCCATTTCTAGATGTATGGCAGATATTCAGCTGGTATTTTTGTAAATTATCATTTTGGATATAATTTATTTGATAAATCTACAGGTAGTGTAGCCATGTATAAAAATCACTTTTAAATCAAAATTCAACCTATTACAACAAGAACATTATTATATTCCAACTATTTTCTATCCTCAACTGTTGACAACTGTAAAATCCTGGAACTCAGAGACTGTTGAACTACAAAATACTCTATCCCTTCTCGCCTTTTGAAAGTTATTTACAAGATAAGCATGAAACTAAGCCTGTATTTTATTATTGTAATTCCCGGTTTGATCAAACATATCATGCAAGAATAAGAATGATATGTAGCAGACTCAACAAACATCTCTTAGACAGAAACTTGATACAATCCCCAAATTGTGTTTGTGGAGAAACTGAAACAACTGAACACTATTTATCAAAATTCAAAAAATTCAATGTACATCGTCAAAGGCACATAGGAAGCCTCGGTATTCCAATCAGAATTTCCAGAAATATTTAACTCTTTGGCTCCGATAGACTTAAAGTAGATCAAGAAAAATTTATATTTAATTCTGTGCAAAACTTTTTAAGAGCAGCAACCAATTTACATCCACAATTTAATACCTCTATTTTCTCCTCCTTATAAAGAAATATTGCCCTTTCTGTAATAACACTGTCGTTTTCTAAACACTTTTCTTCTTCCCCTGTTTATCTTTATGTATATCATTCAATAATGAAGTTTATTCAGTTTATTGTATTCATTCATTAAATGTAATTTGTTTCATACACATTTGCTTGCCATTCAGCATGTAAATCAAGTTTTGTAATTTTATTTTTGAAATTAAGGAAATGGATTTATATAAGAGCACTGCTCTTGTTTTCTAATCCCATTTTTGAATTACTTGTTTATTTCATATTACTTATTCTTGTAGTTATACATACTGCAAATTAAGAAATTATTGCGTGCATTAATTACTGTGAGTTTTGACGAATGGACAAAAATGCGAGATTAGTTATTGCCATTTCAGAAAAATTTGCATCTAGATATATGTATCAGATATCTTAAACCTGTCGTGACGTCAACCTATTCATTTACCATGGATTCTTTTTCTAGAATCAACGCTTCCTAAATCTGTCGCTAAATGGAATCACCAAATTATATTCAATTGTTTCCTTTGTGTGCCTAATTTCATTAAGTTTGAATTGGTCAATTTACTGATTTCTGTTCACTAATGAAATTAATTAAAAACCTACCTCTAATTGTTGCAATTTTATATGGCTTCACTGGGAATCGAACCCCTCCTTAAAGTTTGTTATGTGTAACTGACATCAGCAAGTCGACGAAACTTCTCGGCTACCAATGAGTTGCCATTTAAATGTCTAGTTTACATATACAAATGAACATAGTTTATAGTTTACAGAACAATGGACACACAAGGCTTGTACATGTATATATACACAATTGACAATCGTATAGTATAAGTTAGTGGCATGAGGTTAACATGGTTAATATAAATGAGTTAAAGAGTCAAGTTAAAGTTAGAGACTTGTCGGTTTAGGTTCGAATCCTGTATTCTCTTTGTTGTCAATATTCTTTAGTTTTTCCGTTTTCTTATTTTGTATGTTACTGTGGACATTTTTGTAATAATAGCGGGTTTTCCGTTTATTTTGGATTATCATTGGCTATTTCACATAATTGAAAAGAAAATGATTACATTCAATTTGTCTATTTTGTTATAAATATAGTATGCTTTTATCTGTTTTACTATATATCTTTACAAATGTTTATTCACAAATCGTGATGTGTCTAGAATTAGGCTTCTTGATAGAATTTTCGGTAGCATACTTATTATATGTATTTAGAAATAAGATTGAATATGTCTTATTTTGTAAATTACGGATGATATTTAGATGCCTGATAATTTAAAGACAGACGTGTAATGTTATATTTGTATTTCTCTAGCCAATTAATTGTGAACTTAGATTAATTAATGCATCGTTGAACATGATAACATGGTTATTTAAACTTACTTACAATACCTTCTAATTAAGAAAAGGCTCTAATTTTGAAAAGATATCAACACAATAGTTTAAGTTAGAGATACAATGAATAAGCGTTGATTCAAGAAAAACAAACCATTCACCATCCGGGGTCATGAATCAACACTTATTCATTGTATCTATATAACAGAATGTGAGTTCTTATTATTGGGCTCCGGGCTCATGGTTTCTTTTCAAGAATCAACGCTTATTCATTGTTTCTATATAACAGAATGTGAGTTCTTATTATTGCGATCCTCAATCATTCGCATTATTAACCTCGCAATAATTTCTGAATTTACAGTAACAAATTCTTAAATAAAATATGTTTTCGACTGTTGATTTTATTAGTTTTCATTGTTTAGTTCAGTTTTTTCCTGTGTTTTGATGTTGCACCACTGTCCCAGATTATGAGGAGGGTTGGGCACCTGCTTACATGTTTAACTCAGCTCCATTTTGTTTGTGCCTGTCCAAAGTCAGGAGCCTGTAATTTATTGTTTGTTGTCTTTGCTGTATATTATATATGTGTTTCACAGTTTGATTTATTGTTTTGTTCATAAATCAGGCAGTTAATTTTCTCATTTAAATTGTTTTACATTTCTCATTTCAGGACCTTACAATAATTGGTTTTGCTCATTGTTGAGAGTTGTCTCATTAGCAATCATACCACATATTCTTTTTTTATATCTAAATCTCTTTAAATTATTCTTCTGACAGACAGAAAAATGTTCACCCTTTCTTCTCTTCAGTTTAACTATCCACAAGAAAAATGACACTGGCTAAAAATATAACATACAAATAATCCTAGTTTGTTTACATTTCTATTGTTTGGACAGGGATAACAGTCAGATAAATCATAAACTCTTCTAAAATTACAAAGTTTATGTAGTGGAAGTTACTTTTAGGTAGATGTATGTAAATAGATCCAAAACCTTTTGATCAAATCAACTCCTCATATGACTTCAGTCACATGTCTGTTAGTATTTTCATATTGTTAATAAGTCAATTGATAGAAGAAAATTATAAATAAAAGAACATATCCATTAGTCACAGATTCCTCCATGTATAATTAAGGCGAGTTCAGCAATTTTTCAATTTATAAAGGGACATAACTCATGAATGGTGAAAGACACCAACCAGCCCTGTTCATTGATAATTTTCTATGTTTTCTAAGTATTGTGTGCGATTTTGTCCCATGTACATTTACTCCATATCCTTTCATTTTCTACCAACAAAATTCAAACATGATCTGGGTTTGGTGGTAATAAGCTGTGTGAATAAGTTTTATAACATTTGATTGAAACAAACTATCCATGTAATATTAACAGCAAATTTAGCAAATTTTCCTTTTATAAAGGGATAACTCGAGAACAGTGAAAGTGACGCCAACCAAATTCGAACTTGATTTGTGTTTGGTGGTAATAAGCATTATGTGTAAGTTTCATAACATTTGGTTGAAGTAAAGTGAAGTTAGAATGCAGAATGCAAATTTCGCAATTTTCCATTTATAAAGGAACATTACTCAAGAAAAGTAAAAGTGACGCCACCCAAATTAGAACTTGATCTAATGAGGCAAACTTAAGTTAGAAAGTACAGACAGACAAGTGTAAAACTTAATGCCCACTACCCCAGGAAGGGCATAACAAAATTCACAACTTCTTCAAATTGGTTAACTTAAAAGGTTAATGCTGGTATAAAGACCTTGAACTTAACACGCTTAAAGTGTAATGCTGGTTATGTGATATTCCATTACAATGTTTCAATGATACATTTTAAATATCCATTATTCATTATATATTCTTCACTTCAAATCTTCTTCTTGTTAATAAAACAAAACTTACAAATAATATTTATTACTAAAAGTAATGATACAAATTCTTGACCTTTGCAAAGTGGTCAATTCAGGTCAATTTTTGATAAAGTGAATATAGAAACATGCTTATATTTTAAGGCCTGTACAATGTTAACACGATTTTCAGGCATTATATTAACTGGCATTATAATCATCTTGTCATAATTCTGAAATTTCTGTCAATACATGAATTACATTTTGAACTTATAATGCTGGCTTTGACAATATTTATATTTAAGATCAACACACAATTGTAATATCTTGTCTTTTTAAAATCTTTTTCAAACTTCTGTCATGCAGTTGTTTCCATCATATTACTTCTTGTCAAGGCCCGTAACTCTTGTATTCTGTAATCTTCTGGCATTGGTAAATTGCTGATATGTGGAGCTAACAACCTAAAAAAAATTAATTTTAAATTTATAACTACCAAATTGATTATAATTTAAAACAGGTCAATCTACTTGTCAGCATACAAGATTGTTTGATATATATATATGTATCTTAAAACTAGATATCAATGTTTCTCCAATGTGGATATACATAAAGCTTGCATAAGAGTTATCTCAGCAAGTGTTTGTCATATTGTATATTTCTATTTTTAATGTAATGTAGATTGTAAAACAACGTTATTCTAAAACATACTGGGTTTAATTTATCAAACAATTTTGAGCAAAATGAATAATCAATGAAGACAAACTTGCACATTTATATAACAATATGATAAATGAAGCTTTTAATTCTACTTTGTCATATAAATATCATTATAAATGCTTTTCCTGCTTTTAAAGTTTTAAAATTTGAATGAGACCTGAGGGAAATAATTGAGGCAACTTATGTTAAGGGGAGATAATCAGAAGATCCTACACTGTGTCCGTGTTATAGTAATGAAATCTTAAGGGAGTTAATTGAGGTAACTTACGTTAAAGGGAAATAATCTGAAGATCCTACACTGTGTCCTTGCAATAGGAATGAGATCTAAAGGGAGATAATCTGAAGATCCAACACTGTGTCCTTGTAATAGTAATGAGATCTAAAGGGAGATAATTGAGGTAACTTACGTTAAAGGGAGATAATCTGAAGATCCTACACTGTGTCCTTGTAATAGCAATAATGTTCTCAATAAAACAGCTGCTATTTTTGACATTTCAGATTGGCATAATCTAAAATTAAAATAAATTATATCAAAAAAAGCATCATAAAGTCTCTGTTAAATATTTTAAAGAACCTACACCCCTACATTGTCACTGGGCAAAAAATCTCACCACACTACATAAGTCATTGTATCCTAGATGTAGTATTTTTTCATGACACTGATTGGTATGAAGTAGCATCACTTTCAAATGTGACTAAGAATTGTTTAGGGTGTGAGTTAGTCTCTTCCTAACATTGAGATTTACTGTCTGATAGATGTTTAAATGATAGCTGGCTCATCATATTAATTTGACATGCTTGTGACTTAATAACAAATGACATTTTTTTCAAATTCTAAATGTCTGAATTTGGAAACTTTACCACAGTCTTTTAGGTTATTTCAGTTCACAACTGTCAAAATGTAACATTTACAAAGTCATAATTTAATATGTTTAACAAATAGATGCCTACCTTTCTTTTGAATTTGAACACTGTAAATTTCCTACTTTGGCACATAATGTTGTAACACTGTGTACCAAGCTTTCTATGTCATAACCACTCGGTCTTTGTTGCTGTAATTATAATAAATGCTTTCACATTATCTGTCCTAATTGGATGGCAAAAAATAATAAACATTTCAATTAGATAGGAATATATCATGATTTTTTTTTATTTCATTTGGATTTTGTATAAATTTGCACTTTGAAACTGCAGGAATATAGACAATGTGAAATGAATTACAAACACTTAATAGAAATCAAAGTGCTTGTGAGCACTGAGGGATAGATTGCTTTCATTTTAAAATGTAAAATGAATTGTTTTAAGCAATGATAATAATAAGGCAATATTTTTAAATTGTGGTTATCTTCCTTTGTCCATAATTGTGGGTAGAAGAGATTTATATGCCATGCACTTCTTTGTTACTTATGTAATTTTTAATAATAACCTTAACCCTACAAATTCTTTTCCAGGTCAGGTTATACACATACACATAATTTTGTAACTTGTTTAAATCCCTCTACAGCCTCACACTGATTGATTAAATAACATACCTCTTCTCCACTAAGAGCTTGTTTAAATCTCTCTACAGCATCACACTGATTGATTAAATAACATACCTCTTCTCCACTAAGAGCTTGTTTAAATCTCTCTACAGCATCACACTGATTGATTAAATAACATACCTCTTCTCCACTAAGAGCTTGTTTAAATCTCTCTACAGCCTCACACTGATTGATTAAATAACATACCTCTTCTCCACTAAGAGCTTGTTTAAATCTCTCTACAGCATCACACTGATTGATTAAATAACATACCTCTTCTCCACTAAGAGCTTGTTTAAATTTTTCTACAGCCTCACATTGATTGATATAATCCAGGAACACTTGTCCACCATAATGCCAATCTGATATTTTACTGCTGTGTGCTGGGTTGGATAATTCTTTCAGATATTTTTTAAGATACTCGTGATTTTCTGAAAAACAGAAATATGCTTTACTTTGATGCCAACTTCTATATTTTCTGAGGAGGGACTGGCTTTTTTTTTTACTTAAGGAACATACTGATCATTTAAATACATTGAAATTATTTACACAGAAGAATTGAAACATTAAAATGTATACAAAAATTGAGCCCTTTTCATGTTAATAGTCATAACAGAAAAACTAACTCAAAAACAATCTCACCATTAATGATAGCATCAGGAGCTATATGTTTTAGTATGACTTTATGACTTGCATTCCAGTGACCCGATTTCAGTAAATGTAGGGCTTCCTCATGACTTTTATTTTCATGCCTTGCTCTCAGTGCCTACAATAAAGGTAGAACTGGTTTACTAAGATTTCTTGACCAATAATACAATGAATCATAGCTAATACAATGACTTGATTAGAAATATGTCTTTTTGTTGTTAGTACTTGCATTCTATTCAAGACGTCACAAATAGCACTCATATTGATTTTCCACGAAAATTGAATGAAAACAGGTAAATTTTAATTCATTTTTTGGACAGGAAACAGAGTGCATGTGTCAACAATTTTTTTTTTATCATAATCCTTGTTATGACATTTTTCATATCTGACTTCTATATTTAGTTTGTCAATGCCTGCACTCTATGTTTCCTAGGCCTTCATGTGACTTAACAATCAGGGTCAAATATGGCCCTTATCAAACTTACTCCTTTTAGAATTGATCAAATATAATCAGTGATATTGGACATTGTACCTTGGCATAGTGTATTCACCTGAGAAAGATATTTACCTTATCATAGTGTATCCACCTGACAGGAATATTTACCTTGGCATAGTGTATTAACCTGAGAGATATTTACCTCAGCATAGTGTATCCACCCAACAGGAATATTTACCTTATCATAGTGTATTCATCTGACAGGAATATTTATCTAAGCATAGTGTATCCACCCAACAGGAATATTTAACTTAGCCTCGTGTATCCATCTGACAGGAATATTTACCTTAGCATAGTGTATCCATCTGATAGGAATATTAACCTTAGCATAGTGTATCCACCCAACAGGAATATTTAACTTAGCCTCGTGTATCCATCTGACAGGAATATTTACCTTAGCCTAGTGTATCCACCCGACAGGAATATTTACCTTAGCCTAGTGTATCCATCTGACAGGAATATTTACCTTAGCAAAGTGTATCCACCCGAACAGGAATATTTACCTTAGCCTAGTGTATCCACCCGACAGGAATATTTACCTTAGCCTAGTGTATCCATCTGACAGGAATATTTACCTTAGCCTAGTGTATCCATCCGACAGGAATATTTACCTTAGCCTAGTGTATCCACCCGACAGGAATATTTACCTTTGCCTAGTGTATCCATCCGACAGGAATATTTACCTCTGCTTAGTGTATCCATCTGACAGGAATATTTACCTTAGCCTAGTGTATCCACCCGACAGGAATATTTACCTTAGCCTAGTGTATCCATCTGACAGGAATATTTACCTTAGCCTAGTGTATCCATCTGACAGGAATATTTACCTGAGCCTAGTGTATCCACCCGACAGGAATATTTACCTTAGCCTAGTGTATCCATCTGACAGGAATATTTACCTTAGCCTAGTGTATCAACCTGACAGGAATATTTACCTTAGGCTAGTGTATCCATCTGACAGGAATATTTACCTTAGCCTAGTGTATCCATCTGACAGGAATATTTACCTTAGCCTAGTGTATCCATCTGACAGGAATATTTACCTTATCATAGTGTATCCATCTGACAGGAATATTTACCTTATCATAGTGTATCCATCTGACAGGAATATTTACCTTAGCCTAGTGTATCCACCCGACAGGAATATTTACCTTAGCCTAGTGTATCCATCTGACAGGAATATTTACCTTATCATAGTGTATCCATCTGACAGGAATATTTACCTTAGCCTAGTGTATCCACCTGACAGGAATATTTACCTTATCATAGTGTATCCATCTGACAGGAATATTTACCTTAGCCTAGTGTATCCACCTGACAGGAATATTTACCTTAGCCTAGTGTATCCATCCGACAGGAATATTTACCTTAGCCTAGTGTATCCATCCGACAGGAATATTTACCTTAGCATAGTGTATCCATCCGACAGGAATATTTACCTTAGCCTAGTGTATCCATCCGACAGGAATATTTACCTTATCATAGTGTATCCATCTGACAGGAATATTTACCTTAGCCTAGTGTATCCATCCGACAGGAATGGAATATTTACCTTATCATAGTGTATCCATCCGACAGGAATATTTACCTTAGCCTAGTGTATCCATCCGACAGGAATATTTACCTTAGCCTAGTGTATCCATCTGACAGGAATATTTACCTGAGCCTAGTGTATCCATCTGACAGGAATATTTACCTTAGCCTAGTGTATCCATCCGACAGGAATATTTACCTTAGCCTAGTGTATCCATCCGACAGGAATATTTACCTTAGCCTAGTGTATCCATCTGACAGGAATATTTACCTTATCATAGTGTATCCATCTGACAGGAATATTTACCTTAGCCTAGTGTATCCATCCGACAGGAATGGAATATTTACCTTATCATAGTGTATCCATCCGACAGGAATATTTACCTTAGCCTAGTGTATCCATCCGACAGGAATATTTACCTTAGCCTAGTGTATCCACCGACAGGAATATTTACCTTTGCCTAGTGTATCCACCCGACAGGAATATTTACCTTTGCCTAGTGTATCCACCCGACAGGAATATTTACCTTTGCCTAGTGTATCCACCCGACAGTAATATTTACCTTTGCCTAGTGTATCCATCCGACAGGAATATTTACCTTTGCCTAGTGTATCCATCCGACAGGAATATTTACCTTTGCCTAGTGTATCCATCCGACAGGAATATTTACCTTGCCTAGTGTATCCATCCGACAGGAATATTTACCTTAGCCTAGTGTATCCATCCGACAGGAATATTTACCTTAGCCTAGTGTATCCATCTGACAGGGACAGGAATATTTACCTTATCATAGTGTATCCATCTGACAGGAATATTTACCTCTGCCTAGTGTATCCATCTGACAGGAATATTTACCTTATCATAGTGTATCAATCTGACAGGAATATTTACCTTATCATAGTGTATCCATCTGACAGGAATATTTACCTGAGCCTAGTGTATCCACCTGACAGGAATATTTACCTTAGCCTAGTGTATCCATCCAACAGGAATATTTACCTTAGCCTAGTGTATCCACCTGACAGGAATATTTACCTTAGCCTAGTGTATCCACCTGACAGGAATATTTACCTTAGCCTAGTGTATCCATCTGACAGGAATATTTACCTTATCATAGTGTATCCATCTGACAGGAATATTTACCTTAGCATAGTGTATCCATCTGACAGGAATATTTACCTTAGCATAGTGTATCCATCTGACAGGAATATTTACCTTAGCCTAGTGTATCCACCCGACAGGAATATTTACCTTAGCCTAGTGTATCCATCCGACAGGAATATTTACCTTATCATAGTGTATCCATCTGACAGGAATATTTACCTTAGCCTAGTGTATCCATCCGACAGGAATGGAATATTTACCTTATCATAGTGTATCCATCCGACAGGAATATTTACCTTAGCCTAGTGTATCCATCCGACAGGAATATTTACCTTAGCCTAGTGTATCCATCTGACAGGAATATTTACCTTAGCCTAGTGTATCCATCTGACAGGAATATTTACCTTAGCCTAGTGTATCCATCCGACAGGAATATTTACCTTAGCCTAGTGTATCCATCCGACAGGAATATTTACCTTAGCCTAGTGTATCCATCTGACAGGAATATTTACCTTATCATAGTGTATCCATCTGACAGGAATATTTACCTTAGCCTAGTGTATCCATCCGACAGGAATGGAATATTTACCTTATCATAGTGTATCCATCCGACAGGAATATTTACCTTAGCCTAGTGTATCCATCCGACAGGAATATTTACCTTAGCCTAGTGTATCCATCCGACAGGAATATTTACCTTAGCCTAGTGTATCCACTTAGCCGACAGGAATATTTACCTTTGCCTAGTGTATCCATCCGACAGGAATATTTACCTTAGCCTAGTGTATCCACCCGACAGGAATATTTACCTTTGCCTAGTGTATCCATCCGACAGGAATATTTACCTTGCCTAGTGTATCCATCCGACAGGAATATTTACCTTAGCCTAGTGTATCCATCCGACAGGAATATTTACCTTATCATAGTGTATCCATCCGACAGGAATATTTACCTTAGCCTAGTGTATCCATCCGACAGGAATGGAATATTTACCTTATCATAGTGTATCCATCCGACAGGAATATTTACCTTAGCCTAGTGTATCCATCCGACAGGAATATTTACCTTAGCCTAGTGTATCCATCTGACAGGAATATTTACCTTAGCCTAGTGTATCCACCTGACAGGAATATTTACCTTATCATAGTGTATCCATCTGACAGGAATATTTACCTTAGCCTAGTGTATCCATCCGACAGGAATGGAATATTTACCTTATCATAGTGTATCCATCCGACAGGAATATTTACCTTAGCCTAGTGTATCCACCCGACAGGAATATTTACCTTAGCCTAGTGTATCCATCTGACAGGAATATTTACCTTAGCCTAGTGTATCCATCTGACAGGAATATTTACCTTAGCCTAGTGTATCCATCCGACAGGAATATTTACCTTAGCCTAGTGTATCCATCCGACAGGAATATTTACCTTAGCCTAGTGTATTCACCTGACAGGAATATTTACCTTATCATAGTGTATCCATCTGACAGGAATATTTACCTTAGCCTAGTGTATCCATCCGACAGGAATGGAATATTTACCTTATCATAGTGTATCCATCCGACAGGAATATTTACCTTAGCCTAGTGTATCCATCCGACAGGAATATTTACCTTAGCCTAGTGTATCCATCCGACAGGAATATTTACCTTAGCCTAGTGTATCCACCCGACAGGAATATTTACCTTTGCCTAGTGTATCCATCCGACAGGAATATTTACCTTAGCCTAGTGTATCCACCCGACAGGAATATTTACCTTTGCCTAGTGTATCCATCCGACAGGAATATTTACCTTTGCCTAGTGTATCCATCCGACAGGAATATTTACCTTAGCCTAGTGTATCCATCCGACAGGAATATTTACCTTATCATAGTGTATCCATCCGACAGGAATATTTACCTTAGCCTAGTGTATCCATCCGACAGGAATGGAATATTTACCTTATCATAGTGTATCCATCCGACAGGAATATTTACCTTAGCCTAGTGTATCCATCCGACAGGAATATTTACCTTAGCCTAGTGTATCCATCTGACAGGAATATTTACCTTAGCCTAGTGTATCCATCTGACAGGAATATTTACCTTAGCCTAGTGTATCCATCCGACAGGAATATTTACCTTAGCCTAGTGTATCCATCCGACAGGAATATTTACCTTAGCCTAGTGTATCCATCTGACAGGAATATTTACCTTAGCCTAGTGTATCCACCCGAACAGGAATATTTACCTTAGCCTAGTGTATCCACCCGACAGGAATATTTACCTTAGCCTAGTGTATCCATCTGACAGGAATATTTACCTTAGCCTAGTGTATCCATCCGACAGGAATATTTACCTTAGCCTAGTGTATCCACCTGAGAGGAATATTTACCTTATCATAATGTATCCACCTGAGAGGAATATTTACCTTATCATAATGTATCCACCCGACAGGAATATTTACCTTTGCCTAGTGTATCCATCTAACAGGAATATTTACCTTAGCCTAGTGTATCCATCTGACAGGAATATTTACCTTAGCCTAGTGTATCCACCTGACAGGAATATTTACCTTAGCCTAGTGTATCCACCTGACAGGAATATTTACCTTAGCCTAGTGTATCCACCTGACAGGAATATTTACCTTATCATAGTGTATCCACCTGACAGGAATATTTACCTTAGCATAGTGTATCCATCTGACAGGAATATTTACCTTAGCATAGTGTATCCACCTGACAGGAATATTGAGTTTCTCCTGTAGGAAGTCTTCCTTATCTTTATCTGTGGACAATGTTACATATCTGTACAGGAGATCCTTAACTGCTGATTCACGACTATAACATAAAAATAACAATGTCCTGTCATAAATATCAAATACCAGGAATATAAATATTCAAAAGTTGTGTTTCATTAAAGTAGTAATTAAATAAACAACTATCAGACACATTTTCTATTTACATCTGCAAAAATGTCTTTTTACAAAGAAGAGGCATGGGGTAATAAGTCTCTTTCAATAAAAATGAAAAACAATTAAAAAAAAAGTTTTGAAAGATATACTGCCATTTCAAATCATAATACATTTCATCTCTTACACAGAGTGTCAAAAAAAGTCATTTACTTAAACATCTTAATTTGATTAAACAAATATAATTTTAAGTGTTTGAATATTGTTTGTGCATATCAGCCTTTAGTCCTTTTTTGTTTTAAAACCCTTTCTGCATTTCTACATCTTAAGTATTAAAGAGTTAAGACAGAGACAGACGATCCTTTTTCAAGAATTTTATAACTTTTTTTTTTCATTCAAAAATCACAATATTTACTCAAGACTCATGAACCATTAACAATCAAATTCTGAAAATTGAACCTGTAACATTTCAAGGTCCATAAAATTCTGAAAATTTGAAATCTATTTGTTTGGGGGGTAATCCAGTCAACATCCAGATATTGAAAACACAAACAATAAGTTTTGGTAACATCAAGGGACAACTCTGGTTATTGTAAAAGTTAAATTTTGTATACTTACAATTGTTCATTATAAATACAGGCAATAAACCAAACTTTTCAGACTAAGTCTTACCATTGTTTGTCTTCTATATGTAGAACAATAAAAACAGCCCAATGCCATAATCCAATAGATTCCAATTGTGAAGCAAAGTTCATGTGGATGTAGGCTCTGTGGTAGGGGGACAGATGTTTATAATCTAAAGACTGTAATATCTGGTACAGATGCCAGCTGAAATAGATAAACATTTCTAATTGTGAGGCAAAGATCATGTGGATGTAGGCTCTGTGGTAGGGAGACAGATGTTTGTAGTCTAAAGACTGTAATATCTGGCACAGATGCCAGCTGAAATAGATATAGTAAGACTGTAATATATGGTACAGATGCCAGCTGAAATAGATATAGTAAGACTGTAATATCTGGTACAGATGCCAGCTGAAATAGATATAGTAAGACTAATATATGGTACAGATGCCAGCTGAAATAGATATAGTAAGACTGTAATATCTGGTACAGATGCCAGCTGAAATAGATATAGTAAGACTGTAATATCTGGTACAGATGCCAGCTGAAATAGATATAGTAAGACTAATATATGGTACAGATGCCAGCTGAAATAGATATAGTAAGACTGTAATATCTGGTACAGATGCCAGCTGAAATAGATATAGTAAGACTGTAATATCTGGTACAGATGCCAGCTGAAATAGATATAGTAAGACTGTAATATCTGGTACAGATGCCAGCTGAAATAGATATAGTAAGACTGTAACATCTGGTACAGATGCCAGCTGAAATAGATATAGTAAGACTGTAACATCTGGTACAGATGCCAGCTGAAATAGATATAGTAAGACCTGGTACAGATGTCAGCTGAAATAGATATAGTAAGACTCTAACATCTGGTACAGATGCCAGCTGAAATAGATATAGTAAGACCTGGTACAGATGTCAGCTGAAATAGATATAGTAAGACTGTAACATCTGGTACAGATGCCAGCTGAAATAGATATAGTAAGACTGTAATATCTGGTACAGATGCCAGCTGAAATAGATATAGTAAGACTGTAATATCTGGTACAGATGCCAGCTGAAATAGATATAGTAAGACTGTAATATCTGGTACAGATGCCAGCTGAAATAAATATAGCATTTTTGTTTTGAATAAATTCTTAGATTTGATATACACAATGTATCATTTTTCATTTAATGTTTAGGATAAATTCTTAAATTTAATATATCATTTTTAATACAATGTTTAGGATAAATTCTGAGATTTGTATAACTTTTCATTTGAGTTTCAGAGGAATATTTCATCATGGTTTGAACTTTGCTAGGTATTTGATAAAACAGGCAAAATTCATCTTTAATAATTCTGTCCAGTGTGTGTAACTTAAGTCTCTGGCTTACCTTAATCTATAATCTAACTAGTTCTCTGTTGAGGATATGTGATTTAAGTTTTTGGCTTACCTTAATCTATAGTCTAACTGGTTCTCTGTTGAGGATATGTGAATTAAGTTTTTGGCTTACCTTAATCTATAGTCTAACTGGTTCTCTGTTGAGGACGTGGGATTTAACAGTCTGTCTAAGCGATGAGATTTCTGACAATATAACTTTAAAACATGATAACAAGTGTCTCTTAACATGTGACCTTCATCCTCCTCTTCAATTGGACAATCTAATACCCCTTCTGAATACGGTGGTAACGGAGGATTACAGTATATTCCACAAGGTGATCTCCCTTTGAAGCCTGCCTCATAATCTAACAAAGCCTGATGGATCGGTGAATTCGATGGACACAAGAACCTGAAATAAATCTCAAAAACTAAATTCATTCTTTGAAATTGGTATTTACAAAATATAGGTAATATACCCTTAATTAATTTTCTAGAAAATGGTTTTGTATACAAAATAAGATTTCTTACGAAACGCAAGTATTTAATACTCATTCTCTGTAACCACTTAAACTTTTTCGGCACACATAGTCACCGATCTTCCTGAAAATTGGCTGATATGTAGATCCTATTAGACTAATCAGAAAAATAATGCCAACCGATATATTTATTGGTTGGTTACCATGGTAACAGCAAAGAAAGTTGGGATTTTTAAGAAAAATACAATATTTGGTGTAGTGTTGTGAAATTATGCGGCTACATCTATTGAAAAGAAACACAAAAACAATTAATTTCAGTCTTGTTTTAGTCAAAAATAAAAAAAAGTTACGGGTAATCTACCTAGAAACATGTGAAATTAATTTCTAAAAAATGATCATTGTGCAATATTCCTCACAATACGAATTATCTCCCTTTGGTGGGTTACTGGCCACAGACCACAATTAAATTCTCTATTAGTTCTTTATAACGCTTTGTTTCATTAAAAAATGCACCGATTCTTTTGTCAAATATTTTGTGTGTGTAAAGTACAGTACTAGTCCAAACATATATCAAACATTCAGAAATATCGCCCCAGCATCTTACAAATTTAGCCAATACACATCCATACCCCTATGGACAAGTCAAGAGATGTTCAAAACTGTAAATATCACCTTTTGCACCTGGCCTAATCACTCTTTCCATATCAAAATCAGTTAAAATACAACATCCAAAAGTTTATTTCACCTCTCTTCTTTCATTTCCATCCAAAAAATCTAAGAAATGAGTGAGGAAGGAAAGAAAAAATTAAGAAAAATACACTCTAATTAAAAGGAACTATATTCGTGGACAACTAAAAGCGGGATCATTAATTGTGGTCTTTGGCCTATTAGGGTCTAAAACTTGACCAATTCTAATAAAACTTGGCATGATTTAAGCTTAGTGTATTATGAAACAGTTTACAAAGTTTCAAAGCCATATGATACCAATTATAAAATTGTGGCATTTTTATATCTGAACTTTTGGTGCTGAATTGTATGTTGAATTAGAATAATTTCAACTATCAAATTTGGGCTTCTAAAACCAAAATATACCAAAACTTACACTTTTAATGTCTCTATGTATAAGTTATCACCTATTAAAAGCAACAGATAGCATACTTCATGTTTCAGACTTATAAAAATGGCCAGAGGTAAATTTCATATCAGCCTGTGCCAAAAATAGAGGTTTTCAAATGAAGTGACGCTTATATGAAATGTAATATTTTTCACTTACCACAATTTTCTGAAGTTGTTAAGTTATAAAAACCTTTACATGTTATAAATGTACTTTTAATGGAAATATAAGTTTCAAATAGCATAACACATGTGAATAAAATGGTCTTCAGCAATGTCAAGCTTAAAAAAACAGGTTGTCAATTTAGGTCGTTACCCACATTTGCATATTAAAAAGCATATAAATGATATGGGAGATGGAGATATGCTTCTTTTGCTCAAATCTTTGCTCAGATATGATAAAACATGGAGCCTGGATGTAACAAGACTGTCACTTTCAACTATATATGTAGACAGTATGATCTGATGCAAAGTTATTTACTTTACTTTTAAAACCGGCATGAAATTTCAGCCTCAAAAGGCCAATATTTTAACCACTAGCTATCAAACAAAAGAAAATAAAGGTAGTCTGTGAAACAGACAAGGTCAAACAACCAGTAATAAGTGTTTTTGATATAGATTTAGTGAAATCTGCTAAAAGGAATTCAACTTGTATGTGCATAGAACCTCATTTTTCACTTGCTTCATACTGACCGTTAGACTAAGACCATTAAAGCAGCACATTTTGCACTCTTATTCTGATTTTATCTACTTTTTTGTATGTTTAGTGTTCAAAAATGAGTTAAACATCTACATTAGATACCACAAACACAAATAGAAAATCAGAAAAACCTGTCAGAGAGAAAGTAAGCATGCTACTTTTGTAAAAATATTGAAACAACTGAAAAAGTTCAATTTTGGGCATGTAGGCTGAAATGTCACTTTTTTACAAAATTTCTATCAAATAAAAGTGGAAATCATTTATTCTCCTGTAGTTTGACAAATTAATACCAATAGATCATTCAGGGAAGTTGTCAAAGTACAAATTCAATATTTCCTGAATTCACCTCTTAGGCCACAGACCACAATTAAATTCTCTATTAGTTCTTTATAACGTTTTGTTTCATTAAAAAAAATGCACCGATTCTTTTTGTCAAATATTTTGTGTGTGTAAAGTACAGTACTAGTCCAAACATATATCAAACATTCAGAAATATCGCTCCCCAGCATCTTACAAATTTAGCCAATACACATCCATACCCCTATGGACAAGTCAAGAGATGTTCAAAACTGTAAATATCACCTTTTGCACCTGGCCTAATCACTCTTTCCATATCAAAATCAGTTAAAATACAACATCCAAAAGTTTATTTCACCTCTCTTCTTTCATTTCCATCCAAAAAATCTAAGAAATGAGTGAGGAAGGAAAGAAAAAAATTAAGAAAAATACACTCTAATTAAAAGGAACTATATTCGTGGACAACGAAAGCGGGATCATTAATTGTGGTCTTTGGCCTACTCTAATGACTAGACCAAAACGAAAATGCTAATAACTTTTTATTTCTAAAAGGATTGATGTCAAATTTAAATTGTTATAAATTTAGACCATTCAATACATAAATATAAGAAAAAATATAGAAAACTGTTTTAAATCTTCATAAACGTGACCTGACCAACGAGACAATGACAGGACCAAATGAAAATGCTAATAACTTTTTATTTCTTAAAGGATTTATGTTAAATTTGAAATATAATAAAATTTGATCATTTAATATACAAATTAATGAATAAATATTGAAAAAATAATAAAAATCAGAAAACGTTACCTTCCTAACGTTGACAATGACCTGACCAACAACAGCAAAAACCTGACCGATGAAAATTTCTGTGTTATTTAATATTATAAAAAAACAGAAAACAATATGTTTTGGGTAAAAACTTGACCTGACCAACGTTTTACTGTGTCCTGGTCGTTCTACTACCTAAAACTTATTTATATCTTATAGGACAAAAATGTAGAATTTGCTTAAAGTTTATGAAAAATTAACATTAAGATTGAATGGTAAAAAACTGGGAAAAACAGTTTAGCGTACTTTGACGAGCACTGGATTATTTAAACTTTTTATGGTATTGAGTAGTATATTGTATTTAACTGTGTTGTAAATTATGTTGTATGTTACTGGTTATAATTTGACACGTTTGATCACAAATATAAACTAACACACAAAAGGTGTGATTGAAGTAGGCCATGCAGTGTATGTTCAATGGTGTTACTATGTCCTTTGATTGAGTTAAGCTATTTCAGTTGATATTTTATAGTGTGTCTTTCTATGTTGTGATGTTACACTATTGTTTCAGAAAAAGGGTGAAGGTTTGGTACCATTAAAACGTTTAAACCCGCTGCATTTGTTTGCACCTGTCCTAAGTCAGGAATCTGATGTTCAGTAGTTGTCGTTTGTTGATGTGGTTCATAAGTGTTACTCGTTTCTCGTTTTTATATAGATTAGACCGTTGGTTTTCCCGTTTGAATGGTTTTACACTAGTAATTTTTGGGGCCCTTTATAGCTTACTGTTCGGTGTGAGCCTAGGCTCCGTGTTGAAGACCGTACTTTGACCTTTAATGGTTTACATTTATAAATTTTGACTTGGATGGAGAGTTGTCTCATTGGCACTCATACCACATCTTCTTATATCTATAAATACATATGTAAGTTGATTAATCCAATATAGTTTGTTTTTTAATATTTTCTTACAGTAAATAATTATTTCCACGTACTACTTAAGGCATGCCCGAGCCTTGTGTTGGATATCTTGGTAGTTTTAAATATTTTCATAAAAAACAAATAAACATTTTGCGGACTACTTGCGGTATGCCCGAGCCCCTGCATGCACGATATCCTGGTAGTTTAAGATATTTTCATAAAATATAAGTATACATATTCGCGGACTTTACTTGAGGGTTGCCAGAGCCTTGTCTTAGTTTTAAATGTTGCCGAAAGTCAATACATTTATCGTTTGCTAATATGTTTGTAAGCATTTTATATTTTCTTATTTGAAAAAATTAATGGTTCAATCTAAATGTTTCTATAAATTTGATGCAAAGCCTATTACATGTAAATAGGTATAAAGTCATTTTTTCCTGGTCATGATAACGGTCAGAATGAAGGACAGAAAGTGACAGACAAAAAGTCGCGGACAAAAAGTCACATGTATAATTTTTTTTTTTATAAACATTGACTCCTGTTTCAAAGTAAAATGTTTTTTTTTTGTTAAACGAAAGAAAATATACTAATTTTGAGAAACATCTTTCTGTAATGGGCTTTCAGTGAAAATCAAAGTATATGTACATGTATATAATTCTTTTAAAGTTACCATGTGTAAAGATCTAAAGTTATCATATTGTCAATATTTTTTAATTTGCTGCTAAAAATCCATGAAGATAATTGTTATTTTCTCAAATTTCAATAATCCAATGCCTATTAGTAATGTTAATATAGTGCTACCATAGGCGGATCCAAGGAGCCCTGAGGGCCCGCCCCCTCCTTTCATTGGAACATTTTGTTGATTACATATGGAATCAATGAAGCATGAATGTAGCGGGCCATCTCTTAAGACAGTCAGTGGGACCCTTATATGAAAATTGTCTTGATGGTATATTTTCCCCTGTTGCTCGTTGTAAGACCCAGTCACCCACTGTCAGATTTTCCAAGGGTCCTCGAGGGAAACCATATTTTTTGAAAATCTCGAAAATTCTCCCCAGCCAGAACGTCAAACAAGAAATGTGTCGGATGGATAGCAGGGACCATCGAGTAGCCGACTATAACCGCCCTTGCTTGTTACGCCTTTGTTTGCTAAAGGACCCTTGTGTTTATTCTTTTAGGGCTCCCTAGTTAACCTATTGAAATTTCTGTCCTTGTTCAATAAACTCATCGTAGATACCAGGATTAAATTTATATTTACCCCAGACGCGTTTAGTCTACAAAAGACTCATCAGTGACGCTCGAATCCAAAAAAGTTAAAGGCCAAATAAAGTACGAAGTTGAAGAGCATTGAGGACCTTTTGAAATTTTCTAATTTTATAACTTCACCTCAAAATTATCTTCATGTAGATACTCATCATCCAATAATACAATATTATTCAAAACGTATAGCTATACATGCTTTGCCATTTCAACATTGAGTTTAAAAGAATGAATAAGAAAATAAACAGCTCATAATAAAGGTATTTTTCCTTTATAGAAAGTTTAGATGGTCATTTATCATTGATTTAGAGGATCAACGTCTGACTCTTTTGGTTCTATTTTTATTGTGTTGAATTGTATCAAATTATTCACTTTAATTAATTTTGGTCAGTAGACTAGCACAGAACCTACAATGTTCCTATTAAATTTATTGATTTTGTTCTCTTCTGAAATATGCATGAGATGTTTGACACTGGACATAAAGCAAACCACAACTAATCGATCATTTCTTTTTACAAAATCTTTCCAGCCCCAAATATTGCACAATTGAATATTTAATTTTTAAATGATTTTACTAGTATTTGTTTTTCTAGTTTTTCTTGTATATTTTCATGATCATGAAAACAGAAATTTCTTCATAATCAGCAATTTTATCCACATTAGAGAAATTGTATTTGATTCCTTCAAGTGGTAACACCATTATATCGATATACTATACTAGCAAAATTATTTATACATACACATGTGTAAATACAGTGAAACTTAATAAGTGTTTTAGTTTTCCTACTTTTATGCACATTTAAGAAACTAACTGAAACTTTTTCAAAATTGTTTTAAACTTGTGTATCATCATGAAATTGTTTCCATAGCAACAGAGTTAAAACTATTATACCTATATAAATGAATATGTTTAAAATTTTAATGATTACAATAATTTCCACAAATTGTATATTTATTTATCTTTTCTGACTGCAGAATTAGGTTTTAAAACATTTTTTTCAAAATTTTTCAATTTTTTTTCTGAAAAATGAAAACTAAGCATTTTGTATCCATGGTAACAAAAAAATGAAACATACTTCCCCATTACTTTTTTGCATCATTGGTAAGATATGACTATGGTATTTATGAATTCATGGTTGACTTTAACTGAGGTGTCCGCAAAAAATTATGGTGAGCATTCAAAATGACCTCAAAGGGTATTTTTACCTAATGCAAACCACATAAAAGGGGGTATATGTGATTATGATTGAAAATGAATATGAAAATATCAGTTATTAAATTACATTAATAAAATGCTCATATTTAATAAAATCATAAAAATTAGTCTTTCTCTTAATCATTTATTATGAAAATTATGTTGAAAATAGCCATTTTCAGCTTAAAATCATAGATATCCAGAAGAGGTAAAACTGGTCATCGGTTGCTATGGCAACCAATATGCTTAGCAACCAAAATTTTGCCATTTTTTGTTTGTTTCATCAAGACAAGTAAGTGTGTGAAGTTTGAAGAAAATCCATGACCATGCGTGCCACACTCCCTATGTAAGAGTTTAAATAGTTACAGAGAACCAGTATTAAAATACAGAGAAAAATTTGGCTTACACTTTTTGAAAACTGATAAATCAGAATTATTACAAAACCTACTGATTTCTTATCAATTCAGCATGACATAACATAATGTCTGAAACCTTACAAAATGATATTGTGGTGCAAAAGCTTCATATAAAATTAAACACAAACAGGAAAAAAAAACCAATTTGAAGTCATTGAACTTAATGATTTATCACAAAATTACTACTCATGTATGGAAAATCTACAATTTTAATGTTAAAATGAATTCATTTATACTGTGAAAAGGTAACAAATTATATACCATAAATGTAAAGCTAGTGCTCTTTTCCAATCCATAGTTTCACATGTATTTATCATGGTGTAAGGTTCAACAGGTGCCCTCCATACCAACTGTCCAGACAACAAGGCATAAATCTTCATGCGAACTATATTTATATATTTATCTGCCTGAAATGTTAAAAATATTTTATTGAATCAATAATTTAACTAAAAGCAACAGTGAAAAATTTCAAAATTATTTGATTTTTATTATAAAACACAACTTTAAAAATCTTGAAATATTTACTGAATGACCATGGGTTGAATTTAACCTATGTTCTCCTGCACTCAAGCAAGCATACACCATGGAGAGAACAATGCATTAACAATTTTGTAGGCTGTGAAAACTGGACTGCTTGCTCAAATTCCAAAGTCATTCTTGAATCACTTGTAACATTTCACCACTAAGCTACTTACTGCCTTATCTTTCTGAAATTTCCTACATCCAACCCGTAGCTTTTGAAAGGGTAGTTAATCAAATATCTTGTACATTAAACCAATGAAATCTCCCAAGTCTTCTGAATGAAATATACATACATATGTTGACCTTGAGGTGTCTTTTCTTTTGTTGGGTTGCTCTCTCAGCAACATATACCACCACATCTCCTTTTGATTATAATTAATTAGGTAATATACATCAATGTTATATTCAGCAACCCCTTCTTATTCGGTTTATGATACCATAAATAAAGATATATTACCCCAAGTTCTGCCCATTCAATCAGTTGTTTTTCTACCAGTTGTCTGACAACATAATGACTTTCTGTCTGAGCCAACAGCAATGCCAGTCTATGGTCACCTGACTTTTGAGCCAATAAACAAGCTTCTGAAATTTTTCTTCCACTCAGATATGCTAATATAGCTGGCAGATGATCTTTGCCCTGAAAAATAGTTTAAACAAGCATTCTGAG
The DNA here is from genome assembly GCA_017311375.1 of Mytilus coruscus. Taxonomy (NCBI): domain Eukaryota; kingdom Metazoa; phylum Mollusca; class Bivalvia; order Mytilida; family Mytilidae; genus Mytilus; species Mytilus coruscus. Next base: position 8,283,889 of record CM029597.1, on the reverse strand, counting down.
AGTATTGAATGGCAATACATAGTCCCCTACCGGTTAAAAATTCATTATACTGGAACAAAATGCTAACTTGATCTATAACTTGTCATGGTGTAAACTATATAACAAATATCAAGTCAATATCTTCAAGCATGACAAACTAGAGGCTCCAAGGACCCTGTGTCGCTCACCTGATATTTTTATTTACAATTGATGCATGATAAATGCAACTGTTGTACTGTCGTTTAGTTTCAGAGATATAAAACTAAAAAGTGCGTTTGAAACCTATGTTTTATTTCAGCCATGTGTGCCATGTTTGCAGGCAGGGTCATCATACACAGTGGTCCCTGGATATCCTAGTGGTGATTTAAACCAAGTTTGGTTTAATTTGACAGTAGTTTCAGAGGAGAATTTTGTAAAATTTATCTAATGAGAAATGTGAAGTGATGAGAAAGTTTGTTGTGAAGTTTTGTTGTTGCAACACCCCAAAAAAAAAAAAAAAACAAAAGGTAATAAAAATTATCATTTAAGGCAATCTTTCCTATTAATGATTTCTGCAAAATTCAGTTGATTGTGCAAGGGTTGTATAGCCAGCTGAGGTCGTTAAAACTCTCATTTGTTCAAGTGGTTTTGAATTGCTTTGTTGATCTTTTTGTATTCAACTTTTAAACAACAAAGTACAACAAATATGATGACTGATACTCATGACACTGAAAATATGGTCTTCATTCTTGTGAAGAAAATGGTAAGGTTTGAAATATTTCTTAAATATTAATTCAATACCAATACTTTAATTTGTATTGGATTTATCCCAGGAAATGAGAACAAGGGACACAATTAAATTCAATTTTTTCCCTAAACTTCTGATAAAATATAAAATGAAGAACTATATTTTATAATGAGAATTTTTTTAATAGTTAATTGATAATTTGAACAATATTAATTAAGTTTTAGATCTTGCATGGTTGATTAATTTTCTCTCAAAATTTCTGATATTCTATTAAAGTTTTAAATATAATATGAGGCAGGCATTACCTGTGAATGGGGATGAAGTCTGTATAAATTAATGTAGGAATTCAAACATCATTTGCACTTGAATCTGTAGAAAATGAAGCCCAAGTACTGAAACATATCTGACATTGGACCTATTGTTCGGGATTACAGTTGTGACATCATTTTCAATGTAAAGAAAGAAACACCATCATCAGGTATTAATGTGTTTTTTTCATGTTATAGAATTATCAATTATTTTTATTGCCAGTTCATTAGTAGATTGTTTTCTATATTGATTTTCTACTGCAGTTTCAGAAAAGAAGATTACAAAAGGAAAACATTTTGTAAAACTTACCAAAATTTACCAAATTAATGAAAATTGTTAAAATTGACTATAAAGGGCAATAACTCCTTAAAGGGTCAACTGACCATTTTGGTCATGTTGACTTATTTGAAGATCTTACTTTGCTGAACATTATTGCTGTTTACAGTTTATCTCTATCTGTAATAATTCAAGATAATAACCAACTAGAGGCTCTAAAGAACCTTGGTCTATGTGCATATTAAACAAAGGACACAGATGGATTCATGACAAAATTGTGTTTTGGTGATGGTGATGTGTTTGTAGATCTTACTTTACTGAACATTCTTGATGCTTCCAATTATCTCTATCTATAATGAACTTGGCCCAGTAGTTACAGTGGAAAATATTTTGTAAAATTTACAAAAATTTACAAAATTTATGAAAATTGTAAAAATGACTATAAAGGGCAATAACTCCTTCAGGGTCAATTGACAATTTTGGTCATGTTGACTTATTTGTAGATCTTACTTTGCTGTACATTATTGCTGTTTACAGTTTATCTCTATCTATAATAATATTCAAGATAATAACCAAAAGCTGCAAAATTTTCTTAAAATTACTAATTCAGGGCAGCAACCCAACAACGTGTTGCCTGATTGGTCTGAAAATTTAAGGGCAGATAGATCTTGACCTAATGAACAATTTTATCCTCGTCAGATTTGCTCTAAATGCTTTGGTTTCAGAGATATGAGCCAAAACTGCATTTTACCCTATGTACTATTTTTAACCATGTCGGCCATCTTGGTTCATGGTGGGGTCATCGGACACATTTTTAAACTAGATACCCTAATGATGATTGTGGACAAGTTTGGTTAATTTTGTCTTAGTAGTTTCAGAGGAGAAGATTTTGTAAAGATTACAAAATTTACAAAAATGGTTAAAATTGACTATAAAGGGCAATAACTCCTTAAGGGGTCAACTGACCATTTTGGTCAAGTTGACTTATTTGTAGATCTTACTTTGCTGAACATTATTGCTGTTTACAGTTTATCTCTATCTATAATAATATTCAAGATAATAACCAAAAGCTTCAAAATTTTCTTAAAATTACCAATTTAGTGGCAGCAACCTAACAACAGGTTCTCTGATTCATCTGAAAATTTCAGGGCAGATAGATCTTGACCTGATTAACAATTTTACTCGTGTCAGATTTGCTCTAAATGCTTTGGTTTCAGAGTTATAAGCCAAAATATACATTTTACCCTATGTTCTATTTTTAGCCATGGCGCCATCTTGGTTGGTTTAGCAGGTCACCGGACACAATTTTTAAACTAGATACCCCAATGATGATTGTGGCCAAGTTTGGTTAAATTTGGCCCAGTAGTTTCAGAGGAGAAGATTTTGTAAAAGATTACAAAATTTACAAAAATGGTTAAAATTGACTATAAAGGCAATAACTCCTTAAGGGGTCAACTGACCATTTTGGTCAAGTTGACTTATTTGTAGATCTTACTTTGCTGAACATTATTGCTGTTTACAGTTTATCTCTATCTATAATAATATTCAAGATAATAACCAAAAGCTTCAAAATTTTCTTAAAATTACCAATTTAGTGGCAGCAACCCAACAACAGGTTCTCCGATTCATCTGAAAATTTCAGGGCAGATAGATCTTGACCTAATAAACAATTTTACCCCATGTCAGATTTGCTCTAAATGCTTTGGTTTCAGAGTTATAAGCCAAAATATACATTTTACCCTATGTTCTATTTTTAGCCATGGCGGCCATCTTGGTTGGTTTGGCAGGTCACCGAACACAATTTTTAAACTAGATACCCCAATGATGATTGTGGCCAAGTTTGGTTAAATTTGGCCCAGTAGTTTCAGAGGAGAAGATTTTGTAAAGATTACAAAATTTACAAAAATGGTTAAAATTGACTATAAAGGGCAATAACTCCTTAAGGGGTCAACTGACCATTTTGGTCAAGTTGACTTATTTGTAGATCTTACTTTGCTGAACATTATTGCTGTTTACAGTTTATCTCTATCTATAATAATATTCAAGATAATAACCAAAAGCTTCAAAATTTTCTTAAAATTACCAATTTAGTGGCAGCAACCCAACAACAGGTTCTCCGATTCATCTGAAAATTTCAGGGCAGATAGATCTTGACCTAATAAACAATTTTACCCCCATGTCAGATTTGCTCTAAATGCTTTGGTTTCAGAGTTATAAGCCAAAATATACATTTTACCCCTATGTTCTATTTTTAGCCATGGCGGCCATCTTGGTTGGTTTGGCAGGTCACCGGACACAATTTTTAAACTAGATACCCTAATGATGATTGTGGCCAAGTTTGGTTAAATTTGGCCCAGTAGTTTCAGAGGAGAAGATTTTTGTAAAAGTTAACGACGACGGACGACGGACGCCAAGTGATGAGAAAAGCTCACTTGGCCCTTTGGGCCAGGTGAGCTAAAACTGCAAAATTTCCTTAAAATTACCAATTCAGGGGCAGCAACCCAACAACCAGTTGTCCAATTCATCTGACAATTTGAGGGCAGATAGATATTTACTTGATAAACAAGTTCATCCCTGTAAGATTTGCTTTAAATGCTTTGGTTTCAGAGTTACAAGCCAAAATCTACATTTTACCCTATGTTCTATTTTTAGCCATGGCAGCCATCTTGGTTGGTTGGCTGGGTCACCACATACATTTTTAAACTAAATACCCTAATAATGATTGTGGCTAAGTTTGGTTGAATTTGGTCCAGTAGTTTCAGAGGAGAAGATTTTGTAAAAGATTACAAAATTTACAAAAATTGGTGAAAATTACTTTAAAGGGCAATAACTCCTTAAGGGGTCAACTGACCATTTTGATCATGTTGACTTATTTGAAGATCTTACTTTGCTTAACATTATTGCTGTTTACAGTTTATCTCTATCTGTAATAATTTTCAAGATAATAACCAAACACGGCAAAATTTCCTTAAAAATTACCAATTCAGGGGCAGCAACCCAACAACCAGTTGTCCAATTCATCTGAAAATTTGAGGGCAGATAGATATTTACTTGATAAACAAGTTAATCCCTGTAAGATTTGCTTTAAATGCTTTGGTTTCAGAGTTACAAGCCAAAATCTACATTTTACCCCTATGTTCTATTTTTAGCCATGGCAGCCATCTTGGTTGGTTTGGCAGGTCACCGGACACAATTTTTAAACTAGATACCCTAATGATGATTGTGGCCAAGTTTGGTTAAATTTGGCCCAGTAGTTTCAGAGGAGAAGATTTTTGTAAAAGTTAACGACGACGGACGACGGACGCCAAGTGATGAGAAAAGCTCACTTGGCCCTTCGGGCCAGGTGAGCTAAAAAAAGTGTGGAAAACTGATTATTTGAGTGAATTTTCGAAGTGCAAAGACCATAACTCTGCACAAAAATCATCGGACCGGAACAAAATTCGAACTTGATCTGTAACTTGTCATGATAAAACTATATACCAATTATCAAATCAATATCTTCAAGCATGACAAAAAAAGTGTGGAAAACTGATTATTTGAGTGAATTTTCTAAGTCCATGGACCATAACTTTGCACAAAATCATCAAACCGGAACAAAGTTTGAACTTGATCTGTAACTTGTCATGATAAAACAATATACCAAATATCAAATCAATATCTTCAAGCACGAAGAAAAAAAGTGTGGAAAACTGATTTGCCGGACTGACGGATGGACAGACAGACAAACAGACAGACAGACGGACGGAGTGCAAACCTAAAGTCCCCTTCGACTTCGTCAGTAGGGGACTAACAAACTTTAAATACATCATAAAAACTTTCCTGCACACCTCAATGTCAATTGCTTTCATTTGTTTTTGAAAAGTCAAAATCTTATTTCTCAAATGAGTTTCCATATACATTTTGAAAAAGGGTGGAAAAGGTACAAAGGTGAAATAAAAAACATGAGTTTGAAAATTAACAGACAAAAAACTTGTAACCTACATATTTTGATTTAACTTTTTACCTATAAATTTGTATATTGATTGTTTGTTGCTTGCTTAGACTCCGGTGTACATTTGTATACTTTAATGAATATCAAATTAATTTTATCTGGATGTTAAATTTGATATATTCAGAGTACCATAACAACTGACATCAAATTAGGAATAAAAGTTTGATATCAGACGTCTAAATAAAAACAGATGCACATGTAAATGAATGCTTTATTCCCTCCACAAACAAATGGACACTTTGACAAAGCATTCTAATGACTTGCACGAATGTAATTTTTTTTCCATTTCACTTGCAAGTCTCATATCAATTCTGACAGGACATTTTCAATGCAATTTTTTATGAATTGTTTCCTTATTGTATTTATAAATGATCTCCTCTGTCCTTTATTTAACAGTTTCTGATTCCCCCATGGAATGTTAGACTGGAGGTAGAGAGGTCATTTAAATCACCTTATATTTGGCCTCCTGTACATCTTCCTGTATTCTCTGTACAGCTGTTGACATCAACCATTTAGACAATGCTTCCCTCCTGGAATGTTGATAGTCATATCCTTCTACTGGCTCTTCTATAAAAAGACAAAATAAATTGTTACCACTCAAATCAATTTACTGCAAACCAACTTATTTTTGTGTTTTGCTCGATTTAGCTTTGCAACAATTCAATTTCATGATTTTCTAACTTTGTTGATGCATTCATATAAGAGATCATGTTTTGACATACCGTTATTTGAAACAATTCATTGAATCCTTTTCTTCTAGAGAAAGTTGCTGAAATAAATTACTTAATCACTTTATTTACACTGTTAACTGACAGTTGCGTCTTTTATACAGAACTTTTCTTATAATGAAAACTGTCTTCTTTTATACTCTATTCTTGATTTTGTATCAAAGCATCATCCTGGTTTAATTCGATGCAATATTGCAAGCACTTATGGTTTCTTTAGTATGTGAAATGACATCTAAATCTGATCTTACTCATCTGAAAGAGCATTCTGTACAGATTTTAGGTGTTAATCACTGCATTTGGCAACATATTTATTAGCCTTATACATAGACATAAACCACATTATTCTATATACAGTTAAACATATTGTTTTAAATATTAATAAATCAAAATTAAAATTCATATTTCTGAAATTACTTCAATTCACACATTCTCAATGTTGTAACCCAAAAACTGTTACAAACTTAAGGTTGTACTGAATATAAGTGTGTGATAGTTTCTACATTGTAGATATAATTACCTTCAATACAGCCTGGTAATCTCCCCCACAAAGCTACACACAAATCAAACACTCTGTCCATCTGCTCCAGGAGAGCCTTATCTGGGTGATTATCTGTAAGTAAAATTGTTAAAGATCATTGAATCAAAATAGGATTACTTTTATGGCTAAATCTCTTTTAGAAAGTAGCTAAAACTAATTCTGGCTAATTCTAATTTGTTTAAACAAATATATAAATTGTTCAAAATTCGCTTGCTGGAATAATATTTTAATAAGGTTTTGGTTAGACTGCTTAAATTTTGGAGAGAACCTGAACTTTTAAACTGATAATTTGCAGCTTAAAAAATGTTACTAAGGTAGTTTGAAAAAAACCCAACACTTGAGACTTGTAATATGGAAAAACTGTTATACATACAAATAAACAAATAAATAGTTAATATCTGATTATTCAACAAAATCTTGTTTTGACCTGTTCAATACACTTCCATGTTGACCAACCTTACACCACACATAGACAGTACAATTAATGGACATTTACATACCTGATTCTTGTAAATCTTGTTTGACTTGTTTAGCACATTGATGTAAACCTTCCACTCCAATGGATGGTACAAATATTGGACAGTCACCCTCTAACGTACTTTCTGAGTTTTCTAACTGTACACTTAACATCTCTACATGGTTATTCTGTCAAGATAACAACAATTTTCTTAATATTAAGTTTCCAACTCACATGCTATTTCACGAATTTTCATACTATGTCTACTGTTTGCAAGAGCTTCTTGTTTCATACATCAGGTACATGCAGTCCACCTATTTACACATAATTTCAGACTTTCTGGTATACTCTTATGATATTGCTTGCTAGTTTGTAATTGTACTCTGGGTTTACCTATCTATTGTAAATGTCAAGGTTGTGATTGGTTTCAACACATCAGGATTGATTTAAATTTTACTTCGTGGGGACTTATATCCGCATTAACCAAGATAAACTTATAAAAAGGCAACATGCATTTAATGAATAGGAATTTTGCTCTATACCTTGATATATCTATATTCTCTTAACAAGGTTTAAATAAAAATATGGAAATGTGGTGTAAGTGATTGCATAAAATTGAAAATCTAACATAATCATTGCTTATAATTTACTGCCTTTGAATCTACTTTTACAAATCATGATTTAAATTTTCTTCTGTTCTGGCAAAAATCCAATTGGAAACAAGCATTCTGTGAGTATTGCATGGCAATACATAGTCCCCTACCGGTTAAAAATTCATAACTTGGAACAAAATTCTATCTTGATCTATAACTTGTCATGGAGTAAACTATATAACAAATACATATATGTATCAAGTCTATATCTTCAAGCATGACGAAAAAAAGTGTTTAAAACTGATTATTTTAGTGAATTTTCCAAGGACCATAACTCTGCACAAAATCAATAGACCGGAACAAAATTGAACTTGATCTGTAAATTGTCATGATAAAACTATATACATTGTACCAAATATCAAATCAATATTTTGTAGAATGACAAAAAAAAGTGCGGAAAACTGATTATTTTAGTGAATTTTCTAAGTCAAAGGAACATAACTCTGCATGAAATCATCAGACCGGAACAAAATTTGAACTTGATCTGTAACTTGTCACGATAAAACTATATACCAAATATCAAATCAATATCTTCAAGCATGAAGAAAAAAAATTTGTGGAAACCTGATTTGCCAGACTGACGGATGGAAAGACGGACAGACAGACGGACGGAGTGCAAACCTAAAGTCCCCTTCGACTTCGTCGGTAGGGGACTAAAAAGCAGTAAAGCATCAAGTTATGTTTTTCTGAAATTTCTGATTAAACAAACATGTATTTTTAGAACCATATTATTTGAACACTGAATAAAAGCTTATTTTTTCACACAACTTGAACTTACAATAACCGTAGGATCTTTAGCTCTGACATAGCCAGCTATGTCTAATTTTTCTATATGAACTGTCCATTCTGATTGTCCACTATTAGTCTGTCCCATTCCAGGAAGTATGGTAAACTGTGAGGTATCTTTGTTACTCTCTACAAAAGTGAATTGCAATACTAAGTACTTCTGGCAAAGAAACATAATAATATATTGTGCTTTCTTTATACAGTTTTGACTTCTATTTATCATTTCTGTGCTCATCAAACAAGTTTGGCTTTTCACAATACCATTGGACCAAAACACCTTGGAAGTTAAAGTTTGATTTTGTTTCCACTGATCAACTTAACTGCATAAGAAAGGTATTTTTTAGTAGCATGCATGTGCAAGTGTAATGAAATATTCTAGTCATCCAATTCCAATACCCTTAAATTGGAGAAGCTGGGTTATATTTTGATGCCCTGGGGATCATGAAGGGACATGCTTTAAGAAAGATGGTAACCTTATGAACAAATGTTTATATATTTCTCTTGAATTTAACATTAAAGATTTGCAGAAACATTGTGGTTCATCCCAGTTATGAACATTCAAAATACCAACCAAGTGGTTGTTACATAAATGTATATGTTACCAATTTCAATAAAATTGTTATATTTATGCATAATACTTTCTCCTTAACTTGATTATATTATTATTTCTTTAGTATGGTTGTTGATCTGCATTTCACAAATATTATTGTTTTAATATAAGAACAACAGATATCTGTAAACAGACTAATACTAATACACAGATATATGTAAGCAATCTTCTTTGACCAGTTGAAAGTACTCACAAACTTCTTCTCATATAAAGAAGCAATTACATACCTTCTTTCTGAACCTCCGATACTGTTCTACCACAACGGGCTAACATGCCACCTGGTATCCCACCCACTTCTAAAGGAACATTACATACCTTCTTTCTAAACCTCCGATACTGTTCTACCACAATGGGCTAACATGCCACCTGGTCCCCACCCACTTCTAATGGAACAATACATACCTTCTTTCTGAACCTCAGATACTGTTCTACCACAATGGGCTAACATGCCACCTGGTCCCCATCCAACTCTAAAGGAACGTCCCATAAACAGTCCAGCATCCTTTATCATAAACTGTTTATCATACATCAGTGAATCTCTAAAGTTTGGGATTGGTCTCTGAACTCTTGACCCTACTATTTTTCTAGGAAAGTCATCTGGGTTGAGACCACTGGCCAGTGGCATGTGTTCGGCAACTGGTGGGGGCTGGTATGTTGGTTTACTTGGTCTAATGGGTTCTGGTGTGAGAATTCTATTGTGGAATAACCCACCTATAAAATATGATGAGAAAACTACATATTTGTTAGGTCATACTAAAGCATTAAATGATGCACAAGAGATTTAGTGAGTAAAAGGTACAGATCTATAAAAGAAACAAAGATCTGAGAGTCTGCACAATTTCAATTTGATACTGGAAATTCAGAAATTCTAATGCAATTATTTTGATTGGATGGCAATAAGCGTAAAATTCTCTATCTCCCTGTCTGTAACTAAGGAAGCCAACATTTTGGAATGTATTGACATGTAATTTCTCCTATAATAAGATAAAAACTCAAAATTTGCACTTAGAAATCCTCTTTTTATCAAATTTTAACACATTCTGAAGCAGACAAGAAACCAGAAAACGCCAGCTGCTTACGTTTGATGCCGGAAGCATACCTATGACGTCATCTAGTTAAGGCGCCAAAGAAGATAACATCATTTCACGGAATTTTCGTTTAATGAAAATTTAACATCGAAACAACGACTAAAAATGAATGATTTGTTTATTTGCATTAGAATAGAGATAACTGTATTGTATTTGAAGCTTTGCGGATGTCCATAGGTAGTTTTACTGTCGCAAATAACCGTTACCTGTCTGCAATACGCATCGCCAGGTAAACTCAATTTGCGACAGTAAAACTACCGATGGACGTCCGCAAAGCTTCAAATACAATACAGTTATCTCTAAATTATTGCATGCATTTATTACTGCGATTCTTAAAGAATGAACAAAAATGTGAGTTTAATTATTGCAATTTTAGGAAAAGCTACATACAGAGATATGTACCAGATATCATAATGCAAGTTCTTATTAAGGAGTTGAATTGTTCGCATAAATAAAAACACTGCAATAATTGCTGAATTTACAGTATTACACTTAGAAGATACACTCCAGTTTTTTTTAATCATTATCATATTATTCCCAAACAAACAGATGCTACTATTTGTTGGAAACTACATTTGTTACTGTAATAATAACGAGACATCACAACTGAAACATTTATGACAAATTGTCTCACGTGTTCTCAACCCTTAGTCCTTTTATTAAAAAAAAAAAAGATTTTACAGAAGAACAATGAATTATTTCTATATGTTTCTCATACCTTGGTCATCTCTTCTTAATTCTGCCTCTTTAGGAAGATGGGTCAGTTTAACAGGGGACATGTATTTTGACTTATAAGCAGAACTAAACAGACTTGGAACATCTCCCTGTTTCTTTGCTGCTGGCTTGGAAAATAATGTCTTTTGACCTGGAAAAATATATAAACAATAATTTCAAAAACTCAAAGAAAGTTCACCAAGTAAATATTAAAATCATCTACATTTTCAAAAAGTCTCAGTTTGGTACTTTGTATAAATGAGTTAAATAGTATAAAAAAAACCTGCACTGAATCTTACCACTGTCTCCAATGACATCTTCATTAAAGAAAGAGGCTTTCATGACCTGAACATTTCTGGCACTAACACCCATACTGCTGGCTAATTTGTGTGATGATGGTTGATCATCCATGTCTTCATCTTCTGAAAAGTAAACAGATGACATGTATCAGAAAATCAGTGTAAAGTAAACAGATAACACGGATCAGGAAATCAGTGAAAAGTAAACAGATGACACGGAACAGGAAATCAGTGTAAAATATACAGATGACACAGATCAATAAATTGGTGTGAAATAAACAGATGACACTGATCAGGAAATCAGTGTAAAGTAAACAGATAACACGGATCAGGGAATCAGTGATGACACGGATCAGGAAATCAGTGTAAAATATACAGATGACATGGAGCAGGAAATCAGTGTACAATAAACAGATGACATGGAGCAGGAAATCAGTGTACAATAAACAGATGACATGGAGCAGGAAATCAGTGTACAATAAACAGATGACATGGAGCAGGAAATCAGTGTACAATAAACAGATGACATGGAGCAGGAAATCAGTGTATAGTAATCAGACATGGAGCAGGAAAAAAAGAGAAATATACAGATGACATAGAGCAGGAAATCAGTGTATAGTAAACAGATGACATGGAGCAGGAAATCAGTGTAAAATATACAGATGACATGGAGCAGGAAATCTATGTACAATAAACAGATGACATGGAGCAGGAAATCAGTGTATAGTAAACAGATGACATGGAGCAGGAAATAAGTGTAAAATATACAGATGACATGGAGCAGGAAATCAGTGTATAGTAAACAGATGACATGGAGCAGGAAATAAGTGTAAAATATACAGATGACATTGAGCAGGAAATCAGTGTATAGTAAACAAATGACATGGAGCAGGAAATAAGTGTAAAATATACAGATGACATGGAGCAGGAAATCAGTGTATAGTAAACAGATGACATGGAGCAGGAAATAAGTGTAAAATATACAGATGACATGGAGCAGGAAATCAGTGTATAGTAAACAGACGACATGGAGCAGGAAATAAGTGTAAAATATACAGATGACATGGAGCAGGAAATCAGTGTATAGTAAACAGATGACATGGAGCAGGAAATAAGTGTAAAATATACAGATGACATGGAGCAGGAAATCAGTGTATAGTAAACAGATGACATGGAGCAGGAAATAAGTGTAAAATATACAGATGACATGGAGCAGGAAATCAGTGTATAGTAAACAGATGACATGGAGCAGGAAATAAGTGTAAAATATACAGATGACATGGAGCAGGAAATCAGTGTACAATAAACAGATGACAAGGAGCAGGAAATCAGTGTATAGTAAACAGATGACATGGAGCAGGAAATCAGTGTAAAATATACAGATGACATTGAGCAGGAAATCAGTGTATAGTAAACAAATGACATGGATCAGGAAATCAGCTGCCTTTTTATGAAACACTATTTTTATTAATTAGTTTAATGTCAAGTCAACAATTGACATGCCTTTAGAAAGTATTGAAAGCCATATTGAATTCCTGAAATCATCTTGTTTAATAATTACAATACCTAAATATAACTGTTTGAAAGATATATCACTTTAATTTGAGTCATACCACATGATCAAAATAACATTAAGTGTGAAATTTATCATTCATATGATCAAATGTTTAGCAATGATGTTTTAGCTCTTAAATTAAACACAATATTTCACAAATTTTATGTTATTTTTTTTTTGGATTTTTTGTAACATTTTCATGTTAAAACAAAGAATTATGAATAATTTTGAATTTCGAGAAAATTGGTAAAAAATGTCTGATGAAAACTAACCCAACTTTTAGGGCTTAGCCATGTGACCTCATACAAAGGCTATAGTTGTATATTATCTTTCTGTGTTTTATTTCGGATGATATCACTTACCTAAATCTTGTAACATGTCATCAGGAATCTTCTCCTGTGTGATATCTTGGATGATATCATCATCATCATCTGCCATGGGGACCACTCTGTCTTGTCTGGGTTCTGTTACAGGGACACTCTGCACTGGTGCCCTGTCAGACTGTGCTGGTGGAGGCTGGCCTGGTTTTAATTGTGCAGTGGCCTGTCAATAAATATTTTGAGAAAATAGGCATCAGGCTCTGTGTAAAATTAATGCTTTTCCCCCCCAAGTTCTCTGTTGGTTTGGAATGATTAAAATATACATCCTGTTTATTTTATAATTTTTTTACTTGAAATTACCAGATAACAGAAAAAATAAAACCAACAAAACGATATCAGCATCCTCATGTTGATTGAATATAATACAAAAAAAAAATCCAGTAAGATGTGAAGGTGGCCTTATACCTTTTACTTCTAAATTAGAGGCAACGGGTGTTAACAGATGTTCAAATCTTGTAAATCCATTTTAAAAGAATACATATACCAAGACAAAAAAATAACAACTGAGGGAATAGCATGAACCTCAAGCAGATCGAGATTGTGTGTGTCAACAGGGTAAGCGTCTCCTTCTATACATACACTTCCCGCCAGGAGAATTCACAATTACTCAAAATGTAACAATAGGTGTTAAGTCGCCATCAATTAAAGTACAGATAAGAGAACAGCTATCTAAAAATCTATGACCGCATAAACATGTCACAGATAAATTCTATTGCCCAATTCATTTTTAATGGAGTAAAACTTGTGTAGTTTCTATTTAAGTTGTTCTTCCTCATAGCCCTGCTAAAGAAGTTTTTTTGTCATGAGCCTAAATTGTCATGAAGTTATCCACCTTTGTCAATACCCAGAAAAAAATAAAAATATGAAGCAGACTTTCTTGTCACTATAGTAATTGTAATGTTAAGTTCACTGGGATATATAAGATACAAGCACTAGTTGACATTCGGGTTACTGAGTGACAGGACATCATTTGTATATCAGAGTAAAATTTAAGAACTTGGCTAGATACTTTTTTCTTCTTGTCTTTGATGTATGCTATGAATTCTACTTCAACTGAGCACAAAAACACTTGGCTGGTAGGGGAGTATAACTAGTACACATTGAAAACCAAATACCTCTTGAAAAATAAATCCACAAACTCAACAATTATGTTGTCAATCAAAAAGTCCAGCATTCAAACTGAATAATTAGTTAAATGTATGACAGGACATACTCGTCTCATTGACAATCCGACTACATCTCCTTATTTCATATAGCTTAAGTTTACTAGTCCATTCCAAGGCTTTCACTAGAGGTCAGTAGAGGATAGTTCTAACTATTTTACCATGATCATTGATGTATGGCTTTCTTTCATGTACACAAAACACCTCCTAATAGTGGTGTATAATAATATCAAGTTTCATTCCCAAACTCAAAGGGATTTTAAGGTAAGAGAGAGGAAATGATTTCTGAACTCATGCACAGATACAGCAAAGTTGAACTTAGTTTTAAGACCATTACATTAAATGAAATTTACTTCATGTACCTAAAGCACTTTCTAGTAGTGACGAATAATAATACCAAGTTCCATCACCTACTACAAGGGATTTTAAAATTAAAGAGTGGAAATGAATCATACATATGCACAGGGTGGCTAAGTTGAACCAAGTTTTAGACTGTGCGTTTCTATGTCTTTTACATGTTTGCAGTATACCTTCAAATAGTGGCCAATGTTCATCACTCAACTTGAACAGATATTTGAGACCGATAGTGGAGAAGATTTGTGACAGACACATTGACAAGCTGCTTAATTGGCTAGGCCTTAATTAAAAGGTTTATCTGTGTTGTGTATAAATGCTTCTCTGTTGGTCTTTCGTTGTTGCAAATTTTCTTATTTTTTCATATTCTTCAATTTTTAGTTTACAGAATGAAATACAGATGTCTTTTTTGCTTACCCGACATATCTATTTATTCAAAAAGGTTGCAAATCCCTTATTAGACAAATAGTATTTTTAGATTGTTTGATAGCTGTGTGGTTGTGTAGCTCCAAAACATTTAATGTATTTGATTTTACAAAACTGTTCAACCTGATGAAGGCTATTTCACAAAATGTGTCATATATATTGAAGCGAAATCACACATTTGTAATGTTAACTTGGAAATGGATCTGTTTGTTAAGTTAAATTGCTTTTATTGTTGTGTGTCCTTGAATCAACTGATACTATTTTCCTCACTTCATGGCACCCTTTTTGGACATTTCAGTATCAATCATACACTAAATTCTGAAGAGCATAAAATATAAAATATGCTCGATCATGCTACCCTATATGTTATTGGAACTCTCTACTTAGACAGTTTTGATGCACTGGACTGAAAGTCTGTTTTTCTTTAAATTTCTATGAATGTTTAAGGTTTTGTTACTCCTTTTTAAAGAAATTGTACCTGCCTTAATACAAATTCTTTGGCCTGGCCTTGGCAAGCGGAATGTGGTTGTGAAACCTGTTGTGATCTTAACAATTGATCTATTGATGATCCATAATGCACATGGGCAAATTGTTCATACATAAACCCACTATAACATGTGCACAAACTTCCCCTTCACCTAATACATCTAGGTGGTAAAAAGTAAAATACACAATAAACAAAGAGTTGTATGGATGTCATGAGAAGTTTACCACCACGTTATTAGACATTGACAAAAAAAACACATATGATACAATAACTGATGCTCAATTTTGATTTAGAAACAGACTTTCCACTGTTGATGCCATTTTTGCTCTACAAAAGTATTATTACAAAAACATTGTCAGAAAAGAAGAAACTGTATTGTTGTTTTTCAAGAAACCAAAGATGGTTTGCAAAGAGATGTTAAATGCATTGTATATTTATACAAAGAAGTGGAAATTAACTGTAAATATTGATAGAACCAAAATCGTAATTATTGGAAATGGTGGCTTTGTAAAGAAAGAAGATAAATGGTTTTATGATGATGTACAAATAGATATAGTTAACAAATTTACTTATCTAGGTGTTGTCTTAGCTTTAATGGAAAATTTTCCATTGCACAAAAACATGTTGCAGAACAAGGAAGAAGAGCAATGTTTTGTTCATTTAGTAATTTTAGACAATATTCATTTAATTATGCCATGTTATTGTCCTTATTTGATACAGATGTTAGTAGTATTCTATGTTATGGTTCTGTAATATGGGGCTTCCATAAAGCTCAAGATGTAGAAAAAATATTCAGATTTGCATGAATGTTTAATAAACTATATTATTGCACTACTAATGTAAAAGACTTGTGCAACTTAGGAAAATATATATTTCGAGCACTGATTTGTACTTGATTTGTTACATATATTTGCTATTTGGAATTATATCTATATATATTTATTTTTATGTGTATTTACTACTTCTGTCTGTTTTGGCATGATCGTCTATTTTTGTTACTTATATTTAGTATATACTTATTATACCTATATGTTGTAAAACATTTGGTTGATAAAGAATTGAAAATTGACAAAAAAATCAAAAGTCTCATCAAACCGGAAGTGACTACCTGGCAGATCTAAGAATGGCTTACACAATGAAACATATATTAATTCCAGTCAAAATCTGTTAATTCAGAAATGTTTGCATTGTTTTCTTTTCATGCGAAATATGTGACAGAACAGGTATTGCAAAAAGTAACTATTGATACCATTATTTGTATTACTAATTTACTTAAATCACAATAACAAATCTTTCATTTTTGCCCTTTCATAAAAAATTGCAATAATATCTGCATGCAAAAATGTATGAATTAACAGTATCAATCATTCTATAATCAATGAAAGAACCTTAGTGAGCGCGCTCACATACCCCACGTCCCCACATTGTCATTGGAGAAATAAAATAAGTGTAAGAAAAAAAATTGTATCAGAAAAAAAAATTGAATCATAATTTCCTGTCAATATGTACATCTACATAGTATGTCCTTATTATCTACACAGTTCCATGAAATTCTGTTGTGTGGTTTGAGAGGAGTAGCGATTACAAAAGGTTGCAGTAGTATATTGGGAAAATAAGTTCAAAGGGGCGTAACTCCTGGAAAAAAAATTGAATCGTAATTTCCTGTCGACATGCACATCTACGTAGTATGTCCTTATTATCTGAAAAGGTTTCATGAAATTCTGTTGTGTGGTTTGAGAGGAGTTGCGATGAAAAAAGGTTGCAGTAGTATATTGGGAAAATAAGTTCAAAGGGGCATAACTCCTGGAAAAAAATTGAATCGTAATTTCCTGACAAATATGCACATCTACGTAGTATGTCCTTATTATCTGAAAAGGTTTCATGAAATTCTGTTGTGTGGTTTGAGAGGAGTTGCGATGACAAACTGTTGCCGTAGTACATTAAAGTAAATAAGTTCAAAGGGGCGTAACTCCTAGAAAAAGAATTGAATCGTAATTTCCTGTCGATATGCACAACTACATAGTATGTCCTTATTATCTAAAAAAAGGTTTCGTGAAATTCTGTTGTGTGGTTTGAGAGGAGTTGCGATGACAAGAAACAGGACTGATGGACGGACGGACGGGTAAAAACATTATACCCTCCGCAATTCGTTACGTGGGGTATAATAAGTTCAAAGGGGCGTAACTCCTAGAAAAAGAATTGAATCGTAATTTCCTGTCGATATGCACAACTACATAGTATGTCCTTATTATCTAGAAAGGTTTCTTGAAATTCTGTTGTGTGGTTTGAGAGGAGTTGCGATGACAAGAAACAGGACTGACGGACA
Source organism: Mytilus coruscus (assembly GCA_017311375.1). Taxonomy (NCBI): domain Eukaryota; kingdom Metazoa; phylum Mollusca; class Bivalvia; order Mytilida; family Mytilidae; genus Mytilus; species Mytilus coruscus. The sequence goes on along the minus strand of CM029597.1, from coordinate 8,266,043 downwards.
GACGGGTCAAAAACATTATACCCTCCGCAACTCGTTGCGTGGGGTATAATTAGCTGAGTAATATGCAAAGGACAGACATAGACAAGGTTAATGTAGTATACAACCCACTCTGTCAATGATTATATATATAAAAAAAAGAAACCTGCATTGTTCAGCTACAGGCAGGATGACTGCGGACTAGCTGGAAATTTATGCTTTTATAGAAATTTGTTTCAAAAAATGAAAACAGTCAATGCATTATCTTTATTGTAAAAACAAACAAATATTTATAGATAAATTTATACAATATAAAATAACATTTAAATCAATTAAAAAAACATATCTGAAAGCATGGAGTATCCTCAGCAACAATTCCATTCAACTACATATCTAGTTTTTTTGTCTTGGATTGAAAGTTACAACACAGATAGATTTTTAATAATTTCATTCCCAATGAAAAGAATCATTTTAACAGGGCCCTTAGCTTATGTCAGTAATGTTTTGATGTTTCTGATTTGTTCAACAACAGACTATTACTGAAGTATAATCCCAATGTTGTAATCATGCTGATAAAAATACAGATATTATAAAAATCATTGTCAATGGACTTGTTTGTATGGTTCATTATAACAAACTTTTTGTTGTTTTTATTTCCTCATCATTATGATGTGACACTTCATCTGATTATAACATACATAATCATTAAAGGAAGATTCTAATGCAGTGTGTTTAATGTATATATAATACCAGTTTTGATTGGATAAAGTCTGCCTTCAACTACATGATTGATAGAAGGAGTCTATAGCTAGGAACACCATTGTGCAATCAAAATTCACTATTGAAGTTTCTGAGATATTGCATATAATATATGTTTAATTCTTAACACTTCACAAGTATTGCATTAAAATAAGAAAATTACTGCATTAAATTGATTGATTGCTGCTTGCTAAATGTCCAGTGGCAATTATTTCATGCTTATTCAGGACGAGAAACTATTAATAATAAATACAATATGTAGGTTCTGTGCAAGGTTGACCGCCCTGAATGAAGGGCAGGAAATTATACCTGCCACTGGAAATGAAGGTATGTCGGATATGGGCAGAAAAGTAGTTTTGCAAAGACCCCTCAAAGAGTTGTTGCAAGGGTCATTTGACATGCTGTCAACATAAATTGGGGATTTAACATATAAAGCAGTTGTTCCATAAATAGATTCACATACTTATAAAACTTGATTATTATTTTTCTAAATAATTTACCACATGAATTCTATTTGGTTTCATAAAAAAAACAATAAAAAATTTATCAATCAAACTTACATGTATATAATATTAAAATTCCTCTGAAATGGTGATTGAATAGGAAACATGAAAGCATAATATGATAACACAAATACACAGGTACATGTATAAAATAAATAAATCCTAGAGGAATTACTATGTAATAATTACATGTATTTACAATCAATAAAAAAATAAATAATACATGATATAAATATAATTCCATAAAAAGGATGGATAAAACATTAGAGTTGAAATAATATAAATAAAATTGAGAATGGAAATGGGAAATATGTCAAAGAGACAACAACCCGACCAAAGAGCAGACAACAGCCGAAGGCCACCAAATAGCATGCAAATCAAGAGTTTAAATGCCTTGCTTGCAAACTTTGTTTGGTTTTTTGCTCTGACATTGTAATTAAGATTGACACCTAAATTCAATTTTAACATTAAACAGAAATTTGGAGGATTACCATGTCATTATAACTTTCTCATATAGTCAATATTAACCCATAATTCTGACGTTTTTCAAAACATACTGACAATGTATTACAAAAACAATTTAATATAACAAACTTTGAAGACAAATTTAAGCATGTAATGATTTCATTCTTGCAAAAGATTCCTGCAAATAAATTAATTGAGAACTGTTAAAACATAAATTTTCCAATATCCTAGGAAAGCAATAAGTGGTATAGAAAAATAAAACTTTCTCATAAACTTCTGTTGTAAGTTAAATTCATAAGACAGTCATCCCTAGTGCCATCTGCTTTTTCTTTCATATGATGTAGGTTGTTCAAATATAGTAATCTTTACAAATATATTAGAATTCAAAGTAAGATGCATTGTTATCACAGTATGTCCTTCCTTATCTTATGTATTGCATGGTTAATTCTGGTCTTCAGTACTATCTTCATTGGTGAGGTCCATTCTAATGTTGATTATCATCCACAAAAAAACATTGGATCTTGGTAACAGACTGATCACATACATGATTCCTGGCACACTGATACTAGGTATTCTCCATGAGGATAATTCTTGTCTGTCCATAAGAAGATAGAATTATGATTTAATTCCAGTGAAGAATTCTAATTATTTTTTTATCCCATCGTTTGATTTATAACGATCTTAAATTAACCACAGTGACTGAGAGTGACACATCAATGACAACAAATAAAGAAAGAAATAAAAATGTTCACCCAACAAGAATTTCATTAGTCCTGAAAGTTGAATATTTTATCTCAATTAATACAACTTAAAGTACACTTTTTCCCATCAACTTAGAGAGATCATTCATGATACCGAAAGATTCTCACAAAGTGTTTATGGATTGTTATAACACTGGTTGTCATCTACTGACCTGCATCTTAGCTTGGTGTTGGGCCAGTTCAGAAAGGTCATCCTCGTCACTTTCATCCATCCCATATTTGGTAAAATGTTTAACCTGAAAAATAGAAATTGATGTTTTAATTAATGAAAACCTAAATTAAAGTCTGACAGGTGCATATATATTTAATAGTTAGGTTAAGCATTCAACATGATACTGAAAAGATATTTTGCGAATTACATTTTTGTGGGATCATTTGTAAAAATTGCTAATGGTTCTGATATTTCTGTTAAAAAATCAATTTGTTGAAATCTTAAATTAACCTCATCCCTCCAACTTTCATTTATAAATGGAATAGCCCTAAGATTTCTTATGGTTCTGATATTTCTGTTTATAAATCAATTTGTTGAAAACTTATATAAAACTCACCTCGAATACCCATGATCCAGTTTCTGGTCTATAGTCTGTAAACCTGCCACCTATCCTTGCTGTGATCCCTTCTATTTTCTCATGGTAATTCATTGCTTTCAATCTTTCTGGATCCTGTTTAAAGGAATATCAATTCTATAACTTTAAGAGAACTGTTCAATCATAAACTGTTATCACAGAGATATGTCTCGCCTTTTTGTAATTTTGATAATGCAAATGTTGAAATTAAAATTGCAATACTTTAACATGTAAGTAATGCAAATATTCAAAGTCAATGAACCATGACTGAAGGTACATGGCTAAACAATCTCCATGGAATGAGATGTGCAAATGCTAATACAACTGCATACCAAATACCATTGACTTATTATAAGTCGTTCCCTTTAAACAAACCTAAACACAAACATTAACTTGTAAACTATGTAAAAGTTTCAAAGTCAATGAACCATGATAAGGGGTGGGGCTATATAATCTACATGGAAACGATACTTGCAAATGCCAATAAATTTGCATACCAAATATCAATGACTTAACATTAGCAGTTCATCTTAAACTGATCTAATCACAAACTAATACATGTAAACTAAGCAAAAGTTTCAAAGTAAATACACCATGACTGAGGAGGCGGGGCCAAATATTCTCAATGGAAATGAGATGTGCTAATGCTTATACAACTGAACACCAATTAACATTGGCCTACCACTAATGGTTCCCCTTGAACTGACCTAATCACAAATTAATATATGTAAACTTAGCAAAATTTGCAAAGTCTATAGACCATGACTAAGAGGAGCCAAATAATCTCCATGGAAATGAGATATGCCAATGCTTATACAACTGCATACCAAATATCATTGACCTACCACTAGTGGTTCCCCATAAATTGACCTAATCACAAACTAATACATGTTAACTATGAAAAGTTTCAAAGTCAATAGACCTTGACTGAGGGGCGGGGCCAAATGATCTCCATGGTAATGAGATGTGCCAATGCTAATACAACTGCATACCAAATATCATTGACCTACCACTAGTGGTTCACCATGAACTAGACCTAATCACAAACTAATACATTGTTGACGCCGCCGTCGCCGCCGGAAACAGCATACCTATGTCTCGCTTTTTGACTCCGTCAAGGCGAGACAATAATTAAGTACTGATAAACTGGTTCTTCAAATGGTTTTATTTTCACATATTAAGAAATGTATTAAATGTCTTATGTTTTATATTTCACTATATTAATCAAACCATGTAGGAGTAATGAATAAAACTACACAATCTTTTCCAGAGATGTTTAAGTCTACTGCTGATTAACAAAAGATAGCGACAGTAACTTTGTAACAGACTATGAAATATTTCAATTTTTGTCATTCTTGTCGTTGTTGGAGCAGAAACATATAATACATAAGATTGACAACTCCATTTAATGGCCATATAAAGATACAAAATAAATGTTTAGGCACGTAACTCAGATTAATATTGTACCAGATTCGGGTAAAATGTTTTTTTTCTGTTCATGCTAGTTTAATATTTAGGGTAAATGATTGTGCTGTATAACTAACAGTAGTTAACTAATCTGTTCATTGAAAAATTGCTCATCTCAAATTACATGTATACATTTATTAATTGGTGTTTAACACACCTTTCAGCACTATTGTACTGTTTTTTGGCAGGTAGTTTTTATTGGTAGGAAAAATTGACAATCCTAGTCAACATAGATTGGAGTCGAGCACACCTGCCACGGTGGGATTCGAACTCACAACCTCAGTATTGACAGTGTCAAATTATAGAAACTGAGATGACAAATGTCAACCGGTTAATTTATTCTGTTGATTACCTGAATGGGTTTTCTTGTTGTCTTGTCTACAGGCCAGACACAGTCCAATGTTATCTCTGCTTTCCTGTTCAGACCATCTCCTTGATCAGGTTTGTTGTCATCGTCAGGATAAACTATCACCTCTTTCCTTCTGATATGTACTGCAAGAACAGGGCATAAATAAATAATGCATGTATAGAATGTTGTATATATTTCTATATTAGTTGAAACCATGTTGTGACTCTCCCTTTTGTTTTGCATAAGTATTTTGAAGTTTACCACTGAATTGGATTTTAACAGAATTTGTTTTAACAGACAGATGTATTTCCTTTGGGTATTTCTAAACCACTTTTTTTCTGAACAGTTTTGCTGTAAATACCTTCAAATAGTTTTTCTTTCTTTGTCTAACTGTTTCTATTATATTTTGTTTGTTTGTTTTTTTTTTTTTTTACAGAGTCTCCATGTCTGATTTCATTCCAAGTTCACAAAACATTAAATAAGAACTCATAAAAAATATCAGGCTTATGATCTGGTATGCCAGACATACGTTTTGTCAACATAAAACTCATCAGTAGCTCTCAAATCAAAACAACTGTGGAAGGCCAAGTTGAAGTACAGTAAAATAAGCTTACCAATCTCATCTAGATTAAGTCAAGTACAGTAAATCTCATCTAGATTAAGTCAAGTACAGTAAAATAAGCTTACCAATCTCATCTAGATTAAGTCAAGTACAGTAAAATAAGCTTACCAATCTCATCTAGATTAAGTCAAGTACAGTAAAATAAGCTTACCAATCTCATCTAGATTAAGTCAAGTACATTAAAATAAGCTTACCAATCTCATCTAGATTAAGTCAAGTACATTAAAATAAGCTTACCAATCTCATCTAGATTAAGTCAAGTACATTAAAATAAGCTTACCAATCTCATCTAGATTAAGTCAAGTACGGTAAAATAAGCTTACCAATCTCATCTAGATTAAGTCAAGTACGGTAAAATAAGCTTACCAATCTCATCTAGATTAAGTCCGGCTACATTGACGACTCCTGGGAAGTACACACTACCATATCCTTCTCTACCAATGGTGAAACCATCAACAAAACAATCACCATTCTCATTCACCATCTCTGCTAACTCCTCCATGCTAGGGAGTGTGTAATACTCTGGTCGAGTCAGGACAATACCTGCAGCATGTGGAGGGGTGGGGGTCTTCTACAAAATAAAAATAAAAATAAAGAAATGTGAATATTCTTTAATAATGTGTGGAAAATAAACCAAACAAAACTGTAAACAGTTATTTAAACATAGCCTAGAAGACATTCAATAGCATTGATTTTCATTTTTTTTATATGGGCCAGAAAAAAAGAAAACGAAAAGAAAATTACTCCGTAACTGCTATATATGCTCATAAAAGACCAAATTTTCTTTGGTGTCTCATTTGCATAAAATGTGTTCTTGATAATAAAAAAATCAGTCAAGTTATTAATTATAATTCCGTCTTCTGAATCCACAATTCTTTTACTATTCAATGTTCAACTTCTGCCATATAATAACTTACCGGTCTTCTTTCTAGACTTTCATCTCTTTGTGTTATATCTAAATCTGTTTCATCAGCTGACCGAGATGACAACTTTCCTCCTTTGTTCTGTTCATTTAACATGGCTATTGTGTCGTCTAAGTTCTGACTTGGTGCTTTCTGGAATCTCAGATTATTCTCTGGTTCTGGAATGTCCTTACTAACACTTCTTTCAATTGGCCTGAATATAAATAATAAACATGTGTACACAAAAGACTACATTCAGTAGTTTAAAGCTCAGAATACTATCAAAGAAGATACTCAAAAACATAAAATTTGAAAAAAAAAATAATAAAAGACTGAAGAATTTTTGTTAAAGAGATCCTCTATAAGTTATGTCTATGTACACACATTTATTAAAAGGTAAAATGATTTTGTACCTAAGATTATCTTATTTGACTTCTTTTCTTCTATTATTTAAAAATATTGACTCCATGTGACAGAGTGGTTTATGGGTACACACCAAGCATTTTGTTTTGGAACAAAGTACTTCCTAGGAAGGTTTAATAATGGAAGGTTGGTACTTTGAAGAGACTTTATATTGTGCCATTGAACTGCTGGCAATTGAGGTTCGAAAGCCTTTTATTCTATAATATAATCTTACTTACATGCTATGAGAAGTATTCTGAAGGAAACTTGGATCAGTATCATTGAGCGATTGTTCATTGTGTAAATCTTCTATCACTGACGAGGCACGACTTGGGGAATTAGATTCCGTTCCTGTTTTCCTTAATACAAGTTTCTTAATGCTCTTCTTTGGCATGAACGATTCATTACCAAAACTAAAGTCTTCATCTTCTAGTCCTTCAAATATCTGGGACTGAAATAAAAATATCATTTTGAAAATAACAATATGGTTAAAATAAACAAAATAAGTGTATAATAGATCATATTCAGTGATTTTGCTAGCGCTCGTCACTTTCGTCATTTACAAAACTGTTTTCAAAATGACGAAAGTATTTCAAATCAATTTCGTCACTTAAATTTGGAAAGTGTAAAAACATTTTCGCATGAAAATACTATAATTCTACCTGTCTTCATGTTTCTGACAAGTTTATGACCCTCAGCTAAATAACATTTACAACAGGTGTTATAAAGTTGTGATTACAGTTAATCCGCTTATCGCCATCAGATGGGTCCGCACTAATCCGTTAATTATTAATAAACCTCATTATTGACTATCATAATTATTTTCTCCAGTAAAATCAGTCAGTCGGCATTTTAATTTCAATATTTCTCTAGGCCAACGACTACAATTTGCAGTTCGTTTGTCGTAGTTTCGTCATTTGAACAAAAGTGTTTTCCCCCGGACAGTTTGCTTTTTAATTTCAATATTTCTAAAACGATCACAATTTGCAGTTTGTTTGTCGTAGTTTCGTCAAATGACCATATTTTCGTTATCTTTGGTATATAACTTTGGACAATTTTGATTAAAAGATAGACCTTTATTCAAAAGGTTTAGAAATGTTTTCACGAGTCAAACAGGTGCTTCCTTTAAGATATGCGTGAAAGTATTCCTATGAATTTATAGACACTAAAACGTAAAATACGAAATAAATTTAGTATCAAAATAAATGAGAGAGACTAATATAGTTCTTACTAAGCAAATCAAATTTAATAAAAGATAATTTCCTGCCTTTTTAAACACGAAACCAATCCGTAGATGAATCCGGATTAATTCTGAATTTATTATCTACTTGTCATTTCCTGTTTACATTTCATTTGAAAATCAAAAGTAAACGTGATCAATTCTTGATTAATTTACAATTTTCAGTTATTAGAATTGTTCCAATAAGGATTTGTACAAATCTTTGGTTCCAACTTTATAGAAATGAATTCTAAATATCGATTAAAACGTTTTATAAGGATAATGATTATGCAGTGAAATAGTCTTACAAAGTTCTACAAGTTCATTCTTACTGTGATTCCTGGTTTTAATAAAATGCTCCAGGGCGCAGCTTGATACGACCGCAGAGGTCGAACCCTGAATAGTTGGGGCAAGTATGGACACAACATTCAAGCTTGATACAGCTCTGAATTTGGATTGTGATTAAATATTTGACACAGCATAGGTTTCTGACACAGAATGAATGTGGTCTAAGAACTTAAAATTTTAAATTGGACATTCACCTATTATGGTCCAATATCCAAAATCTAAATACATGGTTAGATTCAGCATATCAAAGAACCCAAAGAGTTCAATTTTGATGAAATCAAACAAAGTTTAATTTTGGACCCTTTGACCTCAATGTGGACAAAGTTGATAACGGGCCCAAAAATCAAAAATCTAAATACATGGTTAGATTCAGCATATCAAAGAACCCCATATATTCAATTTTGTTGAAATCAAACAAAGTTTAATTTTGGACCCCGATTTGGACCAACTTGAAAACTGGGCCCATAATCAAAATCTAAATACATGTTTAGATTCAGCATATCAAAGAACCCTAAGAATTCAATTTTGTTAAAATCAAACTAAGTTTAATTTTGGACCCTTTGGACCTTAATGTAGACCAATTTGAAAATGGGACCAAAAATTAAGAATCTAAATACACGGTTAGATTCGCATATCAAAGAACCCCAATAATTCAATTTTGATGAAATCAAACAAAGTTTAATTTTGGACCCTTTTGACCTCAATGTGGACAAAGTTGATAACGGGCCCAAAATCAAAAATCTAAATACATGGTTAGATTCAGCATATCAAAGAACCCCATATATTCAATTTTGTTGAAATCAAACAAAGTTTAATTTTGGACCCTGATTTGGACCAACTTGAAAACTGGGCCCATAATCAAAAATCTAAATACATGTTTAGATTCAGCATATCAAAGAACCCTAAGAATTCAATTTTGTTAAAATCAAACTAAGTTTAATTTTGGACCCTTTGGACCTTAATGTAGACCAATTTGAAAACGGGACCAAAATTAAGAATCTAAATACACAGTTAGATTCGCATATCAAAGAACCCCAATAATTCAATTTTGATGAAATCAAACAAAGTTTAATTTTGGACCCTTTGGACCTCAATGTGGACCAATTTAAAACGGGCCCAAAATCCAAAACTTAATACACAATTAGATTCAGCATATTAAAGAACCCCAAGAGTTCAAGAATAAAACCCCATTGAAATTGGTCAAGAAATAAGCAATTTATACAAAGTATCTTCTTTTGCACAATACTGTGCAATTGAATATTTCTTGCAATTGCGCAATACTGTGCAATTGAATATTTCTTGCTATTGCGCAATACTGTACAATTGACAATTTCTTGCTATTGCGCAATATTGTGCTATTGGATATTTCTTGCTATTGTGCAATACTGTGCAATTGAAGATTTCTTGCTATTGCGCAATACTGTGCAATTGAAAATTTCTTGCTATTGCACAATACTTATTATATAATAATTTACACATCCTGTTAGGTGTGTATCTCCTGCCATATCATTATTATTTGCTTTTAAATATAAATCAGAAATAACCAACTTAAAATGGAAAATTTTAAAGAAAAAAAAGGAAAAAAGAACCCCCCAATTTTTGAACCCCTTATGATTCATCACCCCAAACTCAATCCCAGCCTTCCTTTGAGGTATGGTACCTTGCAGTACAATTTCAGAGATCCATACACTTGAACACAAGTTATTGTCTGAAACTAGAAAATGCTTATTTTGGCCCTTTTGGCCCCTAATTCCTAAACGTTTCAGGCAATTACCCCAAACTCAATTCCAGCTTTCCCTTTGTGATATGGAACCTTGTAGTACAATTTCAGAAAAATCCATACACTTACACACAAGTTATTGTCATGAAACTAGAAAATGCTTGTTTTTTGCCCCTTTTTTGGCCCCTAATTCCTAAACGTTTCAGGCAATTACCCCCAAACTCAATTCCAGCTTTCCCTTTGTGATATGGAACCTTGTAGTACAATTTCAGAAAGATCCATACACCTACACACAAGTTATTGTCATGAAACTAGAAAAATGCTTGTTTTTTGCCCCTTTTTTGGCCCCTAATTCCTAAAATTTGGAGGCAATTACCCCCAAAATCAATCCCAGCATTCCCTTTGTGATATGGAACCTTGTGGTACAATGTCAGAGAGATCCATACACTAACACACAAGTTATGTCTGGAAGTTACAAAATGCTTATTTTGGCCCCTTTTGGCCCCTAATTCCTTAACTGTTGGTACCATAACCCCAAAATCAATCCCAACCTTCCTTTTGTGATATTGAACCTTATGGTAAAATTTCATAGAGATCCATTCACTTAAACTAAAGTTAGAGTGCGCCAATGCGTCTTCGGAAACCAATGCGTCTTCGGACGACGCACGACGACGACGCTAACGTCATACCAATATACGACCACAAAAATTTTTTGCGGTCGTATAAAAAATGGAACCGAACTTTTGTTGATAAGGAATGTCCCCTGAAACTAATTGAAGTGAAATTTTGAACTAGATAACCAGATCTTACATTGTTATATCCTGACAAAGATGTATAGCTAGTAATATACATGTCCCTTGCTGTTACCCAAAATAATGTTGATTTTCATCTTGTGCAAAAGTGACTAAAGCCCTCAAAATCCTAGCTTAAACCCTGCATATTTTATATAACAAAAATTCAAGAGTATTGTCAATCAGAAAGAAACAGCCAAGCAGATCTGAAAATCTCTCACACGGTACAACTAAAACATTTATACTTCCAGACCACCTACCAAATCCTTCATTTATTCTTAAGCTAAGTAATACATGTTGCTACAAAAAGTTCCATGCTAAGTGGATGTAAAATGTTTTCAAAATATTGCCAATCAGAAAGTGACAACCACGCTGCTCTGAAAAGTGCTTACATGTTACGAATCAAAGTATATAGTTCCTAGACCAAATATTAAATCAGAATTTATTACAGAAGCTGAAAAATATATAACTGAACTACCCACAGACAAATTGTTGCATTGATTGATTGATTGGTGATTGCTTTACGCCACACCAGCACAAAAGGCTATATCGCTTCGACAAATTGTTGGAAGGAAAGATGAATGGAGAAACAAAGGGACAAGATTACCATCAATTCACAGAGTGGAAATATAATACAGTATTTTCAATATCGGTACAGTAGAAAAACCAAGAATCGGCTGTGGTTAAACTTAGTAACAGCCAGATAATTATTGAACTAAAACTCTTTTATAATCACATTTGAAAAGGTTGTTCACTTTCTTATATTATCAAAATTAAAAAGTCTCCATTTTTTTTAAATGTACTGAAAGATCCTTCTAACTAACTTACAAAATACTAAATTCATTTATAACTGCATCATAAATAGAAGTATTATAACTACCTTGGAACCATTAAGAACATTATGTAATGACTTTGGTTTAACTCTGGTTGTTGGTCTTGGACTAACTTTGAACTGACTGGTCAATACAGCTTTCTGTGCTATTGGGTTTGTTGGCTTTAACAGGTCTTCTCTCTTAGTTTCAGTCTAGAAAAATATAATATGTGACATCATTGGGAATTTATTCATGAAGGTGAAATGATTACATAAACTGTTTCAAGAAATTCAGAACTTCTCTTAAAGATTTCTTTTTTCCCCATGCATGTGACTAAGATTCAGTGAGATGATTTAACAAATTAAATTTTTCTATGATTTGAAATTTTTGCCTGGAAACAAGATGAAAATACCTAATTATGACACGGGCATCTAATTTTTAAAATTTTTTCTTCTTGGACATCTCATTATTTCATGTGGGAGAATAAGCATGACAATAAATATACTGAGGATTCATTATTATTCCTTGGATACCAATTTTCTTGGATTTTGTGGCTTCAGTTGAAACACAAAATTAAATGTTCAACGAACTACAAATTTTCTATAGGCTTGTATGCAGAATTCGGCAAAACCATGAAATTAAATATCCACAAACATGTAAGTTTTACTTAATCCACGAAAATTGGTACCAACAAAAATTAAATTATTCCACAGTAGTGTGTCCATACCTGTTTGAGGTTCCAAAAAAGAGGAGAATCCCCATAAGGAGAGTGATTCAAAGCTAGTAACTGTTGTTGTATCTGTTGTGGGGTGGGTCCTGAATTCTGAGGATTTGCTGCCCTGTAAAATAAAATTAAACACATTTATTTTTGATGCTGGACAAGAGGAAGAAGTTAATATTTTCTGTCAAAAACAAATAACACTGTCTCCAATTCATCACTTGAACATGTTGAAAGTATTCAATATTTTGGTTTACATTTTAGTAAGTGAACACCAAAATATTGATTAGTTAGTTACATCCTAAACAATAAAATAAAGATGTCATGTTATAATCATTCAGGTGTAATCCAAGTCCTTTAGTGTCTGAAAACAGGGAATTGTCAAAATATTGTATTTTAGAAGTTAATGAAAATATTACTGACATATGGACACAAATAATTGATATTTTTTATCCTTCAACAGATTTGATTTTTGATTTTTGGTGTTTTAACGCCACTTTTAATCACCGCTTTTGGGCTATTTCGTGGCGGCCAGTTTTTATTGGTGGAGGAAGCCGGAGTGCCCGGAGAAAACCACCGACCTTTGATAGGAAAACTGACAATCCTAGTCAATTAAGATTGGAGTCGAGTGCACCTGCACGAGCGGGGTTCGAACTCACAACCTCAGTGTTGACTGGCTAGTGATTACAGTAGTAACTACTTAGACCACTCGGCCACCGAGGCCCCTCCTTCAACAGAAATGTTCCATGGAGTTTACTTATTTCTAATGATCATTTATCCTTCAACAGAAATGTTCCATGGAGTTTACTTATTTCTAATGATCATTTATCCTTCAACAGAAATGTTCCATGGAGTTTACTTATTTCTAATGATCATTTATCCTTCAACAGAAATGTTCCATGGAGTTTACTTATTTCTAATGATCATTTATCCTTCAACAGAAATGTTTCATGGAGTTTACTTATTTCTAATGATCATTTATCCTTCAACAGAAATGTTCCATGGAGTTTACTTATTTCTAATGATCATTTATCCTTCAACAGAAATGTTCCATGGAGTTTCCTTTACTTATTTCAGCTTTGTATTCCATGTTTTGTTGTTAAACCTGTGTTGTTTTTGACAATATTTTTTGCGACATCAATATCTTTGAAATTTGAAAATTTATTGTTTCTTTAACATCAAATTCAATTGCATTTTACCACACAAAAGAAAAATTACAAACTAAAATAATTTTGTTCTATCTTATATACTTGTTAACTTTCTTATTTTAATTCATTATTATCAACTGACACCATACCTGAAAAGGATTATATTGAGAAAGACTACAAATTTCATGAACTACCATTTAACTTTAAAGAAATTTTAGAACATTAGATATCCATTTAGTGCTAAGTTTTGTGAGACAGATGATTAGTGTTACATGATGACCAGAACTGATGTTTATTTAGTGATGTGTGCAGGTAAGTCTCTCACCAGTATATCTATATATATGGCCACAGCAGAAATGTTAAATATATTCACTCCCTATATTGAAGATTGATAGTTATTAGCTTCAGGTCCAGTGTCAAATATTTCATGTATGATCTTATTATTCTTGTTTAATTATGATTTCTTTTGGAATTTACAATTGGTTCTATATAAAGGGATTTTTTTCTAAAATTATTCATCAAAACTACAAATAATAATTCTATGTATTATCTGCTTTTGTGTGGATTAAATATGGTGATAATTCAAAGCAATGAGCTGTAAAGCTATTATTTAGCATAGCAAATTTGTTATATAAAAATAAGAAGATGTGGTATGATTGCCAACCAATTAACTATCTACCAAAGTTCAAATGAAGAGGATATATGTTTGTTTTAAGTTATATCATGTCTATTATTTGGAGAAGTGATCACTATATTTATACAACTTCATTTAAACAATGTAAAGCAAAGGAAAATAAACTTTCCTGAAATCCCAATGACAAACCAAAAATTATTTTGTGCAATCTTGAAGTCATCACATGAAAACTTTGAGATGAAGAACAGCAATAATTGATGTTCCTATGCTTTAGGTTTTGTTAAGTGGGTGAAGGGATTTTGTGTCATGAATAAATGTAATTTAAGATTTTTTGTGTGATTAAGCTATTCTAAAAGTTCTGTTAACAAGAGTGCACACGCTGAAATGTCTCGCCTTCTTTACTAACCCTTGATTTTATGCTGATAGCCCTAAATATAAAGCTTTACTACAAGTAACACATAAACTTAACATGATCCAAGAAAATGAGGTCAAGGTCAGATAAACAAAACGAGAAATACATGTACACCTTACAATCATTCAATAAACCAAACATAGTTGACCTATTGCTTATAGTTTCTTAGAAACAGTCTTAACCAAGAAAACTTAACATTGACCAATGAACCATGAAAATGAGGTCAAGGTCAGATGAACCATGCCAGACAGACATGTACACCTTACAATCAATTTATGCATTAAATATAGTTGACCTATTGCTTATAGTATCCAAGAAACAAACTTAACCATGAAAACTTAACATTGACCAATGAACCATGAAAATGAGGTCAAGGTCAGATGATACCTGCCAGACAGACATATACACCTTACAATCCTTCCATACAACAAATATAGTTGATCTATTGCTTATAGTTGAAGAAAAACAGACCAAAACACAAAAAACTTAACACTGAGAAATGAACCTAAAAAATGAGGTCAAGGTCAAATAAAACCTGCGAGACTGACATATACATCATAAAATATTTCCATACACCAAATATAGTTGACCTATTGCATATAGTATAAGAAAAAAAGACCAAAACTCAAAAACTTAATTGGACCACTCAACCATGAAAATGAGGTCAAGGTCAGATGACACCTACCAGTTGGACATGTACACCTTACAATCATTCCATATACCAAATATAGTAGACCTACTGCTTATAGTATCTGATATATGGACTTGACCACGAAAACTTAACCTTGTTCACTGATCCATGAAATGAGGTCGAGGTCAAATGAAAATTGTCTGACGGGCATGAGGACCTTGCAAGGTACGCACATACTAAATATACTTATCCTATTACTCATAATAAGAAAGAAATTAACATTACAAAAAATGTTGCCTTTTTTCAAGTAGTCACTGAACCATGAAAATGAGGTCAAGGACAATGGACATATGACAGACGGAAACTTTGTAACATAAGGCATCTATATACAAAGTATGAAGCATCCAGGTCTTCTAGCTTCTAAAATATAAAGCTTTTAAGAAGTTAGCTAACGCCGCCGCCGCCGAATCACTATCCCTATGTCGAGCTTTCTGCGACAAAGGTCGCAGGCTCGACAAAAATGTTTAGTTTAAGGAAAAAAAATTTGTGTATTTGGTATTAAAGTCAATGAACCCTTGTATTAATTTAATTGTTTAGGCTTACTGCGTCAGAAATTATTAGTTAGATATTTTGTTGAAATGGGAAGTTTGAATAGTAAAAAAGAAAAACTAGCTGTCTTCAATATCAAAATACAAATCACATCAAA
Source organism: Mytilus coruscus (assembly GCA_017311375.1). NCBI lineage: Eukaryota > Metazoa > Mollusca > Bivalvia > Mytilida > Mytilidae > Mytilus > Mytilus coruscus. The sequence continues at coordinate 8,250,132 of CM029597.1, read as the reverse complement.
CACAACTTACAACTCAAACATTTGTTTTTTCCTCCTACAAAGCATTTTTACTATCTTAACAAAAAACATTTCAATTTAATGACTTCCAAAATCCCTTTCATTGAATGCAATGAGGAAAATATTTTACACCTTACATTTCTGAAAAGAAGATTCTATGAAATTTTTCTCAAGTAAAATCAAATACAAAAAAAACAAATAAATTGAATTATTGAAGTGTGAAAACAACTGGCATTTGTATCTTTTGTGTATCTTAACAATTGCTTTAAAATGTTTATCAATACTTACAATTTAGTGTGCAGTGAAATTAAATAAAACTTATCACAAGAAAATTTCTCTTTCATTTTAGAAGAACAAACATCTATTTTCCCTCCAAAGCTATCGAATGATCAGAGAGAAAACATCATTGATTGATGGAAAGGCCATCTCTGTTTGGATCAATTTTCTGCAACAATTGGTCGGACAAAAAGAATAATAATCTTAACTGACATCTTAAGCTAGTTCATCTGCAAGATTTAGATGAAGGCAGCAGATTTTTCTGGAAAATACAAATTCCTGTTGCACAATTTTTTAATTCCTTCAGTTTCTCTAGAGAAACAAGGACAAATTATGAACTTAAATCAACAGAAGTAACTCACGTTGACAACATCGTGCTGGCTCCTCCCAGATTTAATGAAGGCTGTGTTGCATTGAATCCTCCTCCAAAACCTACAACAAGAACATTGTATCAATAATTTCTTATTTCTAAACATTCGGTAAATGATCCTAGCAAGTAAATTCTTTGGTCCAATAACTCTATTTGTTAACAGTTTTGACAACAAAATGCAAGAACAAATAGATTATTTATAAATTCTACCACTGCATCATGTTTGAAACGAAATTTCTCCACTGGAGACAATTTAATGTTCAAACTTAAACAGAAGGCTTGATGAGTTTTTAAATATTTAAAATTTAACTGTTGAGTGTGGAGAAATATCATACTGCAGTAGATACAGTGGTGGAATCTGTTTCTCTAATGCTTTTTAGACGATATGTAGACAAACTTTATCTTTCTTTTTCAATGATCTTCAAAAAGATGCATTCTTTCAATATGAGGTCATCAGACATGGTCACCCTTTTCAGGATGTCACAATAAAATAATTAGAGGACAGCAAGAATATTTGACTTCTTAGTTATATTTTGATCAATGAGACACTGATAATAGATTGGAAAACATTTCAGCTTGAAATCAAAATAAGAAAAACACATTTGTTCATCATATAATCTTTCTAATGATCGATTCAGCCCATGACTCTAGATATACCTGTAAAAGTACTAGCTCCAGTACTAGTACCAAAACCAAATCCAGCAGGTTTAGCTGTGTTCGCTCCAAACAGGCCACCAGGAGTTCCACCTAGGCTGAAGCTAGGAGCTGATGTTGTAGTACCAAATCCAACTGGTTTAGCTCCAAATAAACTGCTACCTGTACTGGTACCTGTAACATTGCTAAGAATTTTAGTACAATTCATAATTTTTCTATTAAAAATAAATTATGAAAATTATGCTACATTCATACATAATTTCACGTAATAAAAAAAATATAATAATTTCTTACATTTCAGAATTAAAACATAGTTCTTTTGTTTTGAAACTGGAACTTGTGGATATTTTTTTTAAAAACATTAAACATTTTTTTTTAATTTTAAACTTAATAGTGCTTGCTTTTCTGAAAAGGATGATCCTAGATTCTGTGAATAAATGATGCACTTTTCATAAAATTACTCTGATGATTGAATGGTGCTTGCTAAATATTTCATGCATGTTCAATAGGAAACTACTCTGATGAAAAAAAACATAAAATTGTTAGACAATGTCATGCCAAAGTTTAACCAAATTAATTCACCTGTCACTTTTGCTAATGATTTTATTATTTGAAAGAATTTTCTAGGAAAGTTTTACATATATAGTACATGTTTTCACACATACTAATCATCTTTTCCCTGCAATGGAGTGGTGAGATACTTTGACCTTTGATTTACATTTTACAACTAATTTTCGCGAGCGATTTATTTCCGCGACTTTCACGAGCTGAAAAATAACGCGAATATAAATCGTTGCAAATATGTAAAATTTAGATCTTTCCTTATAAGAAGATTTAAAAATCGCGAAATTCAATCGCCATGACTTGTCTACTGCCAAAAAGCCAGAGGAAACTATTCCTGAACTAATCCATCTTAAACCAATTAAGAAATACCATTTTTTCAGGGCTCACGCTACCAGGCGACTAGGGCGAAGAAGTCGCTTTCCCGTCCGTCACTTCGCTTTGCCCGACCCTCAAAAGCGAAAACAAGTCGCCCTGTTGTTTACGATACTCGCTTTCAGTCGCTTTCGTCATCGGACATTTTCAATTTTTACCAAGTTGATAAAACATCAATTTTTTATTGGTTATTAAAGAAATTCAGACATAAACGATTCATTTTCTTAAGAAAAGATGTTTAAACATTGACTTTACAGTGTGTAGCAGGTTATTTAATAAAAAGACAACTTTTTATCACTGCTTGCACTTCCGGTACTTGTTACTCAAAGAGCGTACATCAATTAACTTTCGGCGGCAAAATAAGTTTGTTACTTCATTTGAAAGTGATAAAAGTTGCCTCCAGTAAATGTTTAATCCATTTATTGCATTAAAAACGTCATATTCCTTTCCAAATACAATGAAATAGCTTGTCAAACATCGTTTATTTTTGTAAATTTTCTTCGTCCGCCATTAATCGTTTTCTAACTACGGATCGGAACCGGACGAGCTATGACCGAAATCCGTATTTTTACAATAATAACTACGGACGCATGAATGGAAAAGCTAACAGAAGAATATTGATCCCAAAAGGAAAAATTACGCATTCCACACACATTAACAGACTTTTGGTTAGATCTAATTGATTAATGTATATAATTTCATATAATTTATATGGATTGTTTCAAAATATTGATTAAAGTTGCTTAACTACTAATATCAATATATTATGGCCCAGCTTAACTTTGTATATCTTTTGATGAGAAACACTGAATTTCATAACATGATAAACAAGATAGTTTTTAATTGAATTGTAATTCATATATTATAATTTCTTTACCTTTTGACATAAAAAAATATTTTAGTGCTAGATATTTAGTTGGTAGTTTCTCACAAGAACCTAAACTTAAACAACTTTGAATTTGAACTGTTAATTTCATTGTATACTCAGATATGAATTGAACAATATAAAAAGAACATTATTTATATATGACCCTTTATACTATAGTAAAATCAAAACATTGTAGCGCAGCGCGCGAAGGAGCACTTCTCTTTCAAATCTCACCACTTCTCCCTATCAGTTTCAAAAAGAGAAGTCACTTCTCCCTATGATTCTGAAGTAGTGTGAGCCCTGTTTTTAATTGAATAAATCCTATTTTACTTACCAAAAGCTGGTGCTTGTGAAGTAGCCCCAAAGAGTCCAGTCCCTGCAGGTTTATTAAACAGATTTGTCTGACCAAACCCTGTTGTTGATGTCACAGGTGTAGCCCCAAATGCTGGCTTGTTAGTACCAAATAAGCCTCCCTACAAATAAAATATATGAAGGAAAGATGTCACTTCCAATAGGTTATTTTGATAAATAGTAATCATAAGTGTTATTAAATCAAAAGGAATATGCAAGAACTGTGGGGGGGGACTTTTCTATGGGTATATCTTTATAAAATTTCTCATGAGGTCAAGTTTATCCTATTAAATAGTAACATAATTTCCTTAGAAAATATTTATCCTGACATTTTGAAGTCAGTGTTCAAACTGCCAACTGTATTTTAAGATTTCAGCTGCGTTGGATAGAAATCACCCTTATGCAAAATGAATATCAATACATCTGTTATCCTATTTCGGGTTGAAAAAAATATCTACGGAAAGGGTGTCACTGTTTGAAAATTGAGTTGTAATAAGAACCCTACAAAGCAGACCAAAATTCCTTTATTTCGTATTTGAATGTTACAAAATCAATCAAAGTCTTTTACATGTACATGTGCACTTGTACAAGATGGATGCAGCTCATTCATGGCTTTGTGTTAACTTTCACTTTAAAATTTTGTTCAACTTCTAAATATTATCCAGAAACAAGAATGTGTCTATAGTACACGGATGCCCCACTCGCACTATCATTTTCTATGTTCAGTGGACCATGAAATTGGGGTCAAAACTATAATTTGACTAAATTAGAAAGATCATCTCATAGGGAACATGTGTTCTAAGTTTCAAGTTGATTGGACTTCAACTTCATCAAAAACTACCTTGACCAAAAACTTTAACCTGAAGCGGGACAGACGGACAAACGGACGGACAGATGAACGAACGGACGCAGACTATCGTAGGTGGGGCATAAAAACAACCCAACTCATCCAATAAAAAATGCTTGTAATTCTTGGAATGGTAAATGCAAAATCTATTAAAAACAACCACAACCAGAAATTTTAGTTGTCCATAACACTGTGTAGGTTTCAAAACTTTTGCTAATAAGTACAATCACAATCTCTTAAAAAAAAAAATTTTTAAATCCTCATTTCTAAAGAGACATCCCTTAGTTTATTTATTTTGAATTTACATTGTATCATAGGTCAAATTTATTTGTTCAGTGTATGTTCAATGGTGTTAATATGTCCTTTGATTGAGTTAAGCTATTTCAGTTGATATTTTATAGTGTGTCTTTCTATGCTGTGATGTTACACTATTGTTTCAGAAAAAGGGTGAAGGTTTGGTACCACTAAAACGTTTAAACCCGCTGCATTTGTTTGCACCTGTCCTAAGTCAGGAATCTGATGTTCAGTAGTTGTCGTTTGTTGATGTGGTTCATAAGTGTTTCTCGTTTTTATATAGATTAGACTGTTGGTTTTCCCGTTTGAATGGTTTTACACTAGTAATTTTTGGGGCCATTTATAGCTTACTGTTCGGTGTGAGCCAAGGCTCCGTGTTGAAGACCGTACTTTGACCTATAATGGTTTACTTTTATAAATTTTGACTTGGATGGAGAGTTGTCTCATTGGCACTCATACCACATCTTCTTATATCTAATAGCTCTTAACAACTTAATATTGAACTTTATTTTTTATTGTGAGCATGAATAGGTTTACTCACGTTGTATCAATAATATCAATCTTTTTACTCTATCAATAAAAGTTTTATAATACTTACCGTGGAGGTACTAGTACCGAATCCTCCCGCCCCTCCACCAAAACCAGTGGATGCTCCAAATCCTGTTGTTCCTGAGCTTCCAAATAATGAAGACTGTGTTGTAGCTGCTTGGGTACTTCCAAATAAAGGCTGAAAACACAGCAATAATGAAGTTTGAAAGTAGTATCCTTGATATTATACATTAAAGACTTTGCAAATCATTTTTTAATATACTGTTGACACGTAATTTTGACAGTAAAATGCAAATGTTGAAATTGAAATGACAATACTTGAACATGTCAAGTATACAAAAGTTCAAAAGTCAATGAACCATGACTGAGAATGAAGGGGCCAGAAAATCTCCATGGATATGAGATGTGCTGATGCTAATACAACATGTACAATTGCATTCCAAAAAGCATTGACTTACTATTATCTGTTCCCCTTAAACTAATCTAATCATAAACTTACATTTAAACTAAGCAAAAGTTCATAAGTCAACAGACCATGTCTGAGGGGGCAGGCTGGATAATCTTCATGGAAATCAGATGTGCAAATGCTAATTCAACTGCATACAAAATAGTATTGGCTTACAATTAGTGGCTCCTTATAACTGACCAAATCACTAACTTTAATCAACAGTTGATGCTGCTGCCAGAAACAGCATGCTTATGTCTTGCCTTCACAACTTTATTGAGGCAAAAACAAAAATAGAATGTAACAAGTGCACTGAAATATTAATTTTCAGATCAAATGTCAAAACCACTTAAAAGTGAAAACAGTAGAACAATAATGGAACAGTTATCATATGAGGGCTTTTAAATTATAATGGGTACCACCAAGTTTTACACCATGCCAATGTCACTGGATTTCTGACATTCTCAAAGTAAAACAATCATGTACTCAATTTGTCCCCATGTCAACAATCAAGTATTTTTTAATATATCTTTGTGCAATTTAGGCATAATTTATAGGTTAATGTGTTTGGTAATGATTGATTGTTGTAACTTAACGTCCAGTGGCAAATATTTCTTTGCATGTTCAGGACGAGAACTAATTAACAATGAATACAATAGGTAGGTCCTGTAATAGAGGCCATCCTGGATGAAGGTCAGGATAATTGGACTACCACTGGAAATTAAGGGTAAATTTGGATAGCGACAGAAGTTTTGCCTGGAACAGGCCACCTAAGGACCTGTCAAAGAATTGTTGCAAGTGATCTTAATGTGCAGAGGGCGAGGCACTTTTACACAAGGCATCAGATTTAACGTCCCCATTCTGACAAGATGTGGCTGCGTACTTGTTAATTATGCACATCCAAACAGACATTCCAGTTTGGCAAGGGTTTTATTGCTGGTAAAAAGAACAAAGGAGACCAAATTTTTATTCGCCAGTCACCCTTTTGGGGTGTTTGGTAATGTTAATAGCTCATATTGTTATTGACAAACAATGTTTTAGGAACATCTTTAACTTCAATGACTGTGAAATAAAGTTTTGTGCAAAAGATATCCAGGTCCACAGTAGTTGATGTGCCATATAACACACCTTATTTTGATTTCCAAACAAAGAAGTTCCAGTACCAGCACTGCCACCAAATCCAAACCCTGCAGTGCTTGTTGTTGCAGTTCCGAACAATGGTTTGTTAGTTTGACCAAATAATGCTCCTGCAGAACTCTGTGGCTGGGCTCCAAATAATGTTGATCCAGTTGAAGCCGGTTGTTGTTGTTGTTGTTGCTGCTGTTGCCCAAATGCTGAAAGTGCAAAAAATTTATAAATCAAATAAATATCAATGTTGAGTTGAAACCTATGAGATTTCATTTTTAAGTGATATTCAAGATTTGCATAGAACTTCCTTTAGGAATTTTGCATTACTCAAGTTAATAAAGAGAAGAAAATTTGTATACATTTGTATTTTGAAACAAATTTGAATAGTAAACCATTCATTTAAATTAATAGTCAGCACTGTATCTTTTAACGAGTTGTACTGCAATTTTAAGGGAAACTATATAATAAACAATATAATATCTACATTTATCCCTTGCTATTTATAAATTAAAATCTGTGCAATTTAGAGCTTGATATTTGATGTGGTTATTTGTCTGTCATTAAATATATTGTTGGGTTGCCAATAAGATTGATGTATATATATATATACTGTAAATTCAGAAATTATTGTGAGGTTTTATTTATGCGAATAATGCAACTGGTTGAGTATCGCAATAAAAAAAACAAAAAAAACTCGCATAAATAAAACTCGCATTTTTGTCCATTCTTGAAAAATCACAATAATAAATACACGCAATAATTTCTGAATTTACAGTATATATATATAATATAACACTTAATTCCCTCAATATTTGCCATGAGTAACTTCTTGCCTGTATTTTATATTATGATTTATTTAAAGGTGATATATCTTACCAGATGAGATCCATGCAGTATTATGAGTACTTACGACTTGCAGTCATTCCAAAGTTGAATCCTGTACTCTGTTGTTGGGTAGCTGTTGGCTGAGTTCCAAATAACCCTCCACTACCTGGCTGTTTACCCTTCCGGTTAGCTGCATAATCTTCCATTCTTAATTCCTATATACACAAAGAAAATCATTATCATATTCTATATATAGATAGTATGTTCAAGACTGTATTTTGACATTAATGCCTTTTAGTTTTTTGTGTCAATGGGTTCCAGTCTTATTGACACATACCCCACATATCATTTTTAATAAAATATTAAACTCTTTTATGTTGCATACATTTTTTGTTTTATCATTTTATATCCTTAATCAGATCAATAATAACTTTTATTTCTGATAAAGGAAAGTAGCTATGATTAAGATGAAAAATAAATATACAATTTTTTTTGTTTCAAACATTTATAAAAGCAGAATATTAAAATATAATAAACTTTTAACATTCAGTTCATTCAATTTTTTAAAAATAAGCCCCAAAACATTGCTGATGTATTAATGGATTGCAAGTCATTAATTCTGTATGCATGTAACCTATGATACAACCTTTGCTGGAGATGAGTCACACATGTGCTCAGCATGTACAATGATTGGAAAGAATGTTAGCTGAAAAAACAAAACTAGGGGAGGCAGCAGTAGGAAGATCCATTTCGTTGACTGATTGGACACATAAAAAAATCAGTCTTTTATAGGTTTTAGTAATAATTTACATTTCATTTATATGTTTTGATCTATGAAATGAGACCAAACTGAACTAAGAATATAGACTTTATCCTGTTTATTTGTATTTTATGTTTAACAGTGTGTTTATATTCATAACTATAATGGGGTACATGCCCATCAACAGGTTTTGTGCATCATGTCAATAGTTAAATTAGTAATTACACTGTAATCAATAAAATTCTGTGTGTTCTGGTCTGTTTGACAATGGTTAGTAGTTACATTGTAATCATTAAAGCTCTATGTGTTCTGGTCTGTTTGACAATAGTTAGTAGTTACATTGTAATCATTAAAGCTCTATGTGTTCTGGGCTGTTTGACAATGGTTAGTAGTTACATTGTAATCATTAAAGCTCTATGTGTTCTGGTCTGTTTGACAACGGTTAGTAGTTACATTGTAATCATGAAAGCTCTATGTGTTCTGGTCTGTTTGACAACAGTTAGTAGTTACATTGTAATCATTAAAGCTTTATGTGTTCTGGTCTGTTTGACAATGGTTAGTAGTTACCTTGTAATCATTAAAGCTCTATGTGTTCTGGTCTGTTTGACAATAGTTAGTAGTTACATTGTAATCATTAAAGCTCTATGTGTTCTGGGCTGTTTGACAATGGTTAGTAGTTACATTGTAATCATTAAATTCTATGTGTTCTGGTCTGTTTGACAATGGTTAGTAGTTTCATTGTAATCATTAAAGCTCTATGTGTTCTGGTCTGTTTGACAATGGTTAGTAGTTACATTGTAATCATTAAATTCTATGTGTTCTGGTCTGTTTGACAATGGTTAGTAGTTACATTGTAATCATTAAAGCTCTATGTGTTCTGGTCTGTTTGACAATGGTTAGTAGTTACATTGTAATCATGAAAGCTCTATGTGTTCTGGTCTGTTTGACAACAGTTAGTAGATACATTGTAATCATTAAAGCTCTATGTGTTCTGGTCTGTTTGACAATAGTTAGTAGTTACATTGTAATCATTAAAGCTCTATGTGTTCTGGTCTGTTTGACAATGGTTAGTAGTTACATTGTAATCATTAAAGTTCTATGTGTTCTGGGCTGTTTGACAATGGTTAGTAGTTATATTGTAATCATTAAAGCTCTATGTGTTCTGGGCTGTTTGACATGGTTAGTAGTTACATTGTAATCATTAAAGCTCTATGTATTCTGGTCTGTTTGACAATAGTTACTAGTTACATTGTAATCATGAAAGCTCTATGTGTTCTGGTCTGTTTGACAATAGTTAGTAGTTACATTGTAATCATAAAAGCTCTATGCGTTCTTGGCTGTTTGACAAGTTAGTAGTTACCTTGTAATCATTAAAGCTCCATGTGTTCTGGTCTGTTTGACAATAGTTAGTAGTTACATTGTAATCATTAAAGCTCGATGTGTTCTTGGCTGTTTGACAATAGTTAGTAGTTACATTGTAATCATGAAAGCTCTATGTATTCTGGTCTGTTTGGCAATAGTTAGTAGTTACATTGTAATCATTAAAGCTCTATGTGCTCTGGGCTGTTTGACAATGGTTAGTAGTTACATTGTAATCATTAAAGCTCTATGTGTTCTGGTCTGTTTGACAACGGTTAGTAGTTACATTGTAATCATGAAAGCTCTATGTGTTCTGGTCTGTTTGACAACAGTTAGTAGTTACATTGTAATCATTAAAGCTTTATGTGTTCTGGTCTGTTTGACAATGGTTAGTAGTTACCTTGTAATCATTAAAGCTCTATGTGTTCTGGTCTGTTTGACAATAGTTAGTAGTTACATTGTAATCATGAAAGCTCTATGTGTTCTGGTCTGTTTGACAATAGTTAGTAGTTACATTGTAATCATTAAAGCTCTATGTGTTCTGGTCTGTTTGACAATGGGTTAGTAGTTACATTGTAATCATTAAAGTTCTATGCATTCTGGTCTGTTTGACAATGGTTAGTAGTTACATTGTAATCATTAAAGCTCTGTGTGTTCTGGGCTGTTTGACATGGTTAGTAGTTACATTGTAATCATTAAAGCTCTATGTATTCTGGTCTGTTTGACAATAGTTACTAGTTACATTGTAATCATGAAAGCTCTATGTGTTCTGGTCTGTTTGACAATAGTTAGTAGTTACATTGTAATCATAAAAGCTCTATGCGTTCTTGGCTGTTTGACAAGTTAGTAGTTACCTTGTAATCATTAAAGCTCCATGTGTTCTGGTCTGTTTGACAATAGTTAGTAGTTACATTGTAATTATTAAAGCTCGATGTGTTCTTGGCTGTTTGACAATAGTTAGTAGTTACATTGTAATCATGAAAGCTCTATGTATTCTGGTCTGTTTGACAATAGTTAGTAGTTACATTGTAATCATGAAAGCTCTATGTGTTCTGGTCTGTTTGACAATAGTTAGTAGTTACATTGAAATCATGAAAGCTCTATGTGTTCTTGGCTGTTTGACAACGGTTAGTAGTTACCTTGTAATCATTAAAGCTCTATGTGTTCTGGTCTGTTTGACAACGGTTAGTAGTTACCTTGTAATCATTAAAGCTCTATGTGTTCTGGACTGTTTGACAATAGTTAGTAGTTACATTGTAATTATTAAAGCTCTATGTGTTCTTGGCTGTTTGACAATAGTTAGTAGTTACATTGTAATGATGAAAGCTCTATGTATTCTGGTCTGTTTGACAATAGTTAGTAGTTACATTGTAATCATTAAAGCTCTTTGTGTTCTGGTCTGTTTTACAATGGTTAGTAGTTACATTGTAATCATGAAAGCTCTATGTGTTCTGGTCTGTTTGACAAAAGTTAGTAGTTACATTGTAATCATTAAAGCTCTATGTGTTCTGGTCTGTTTGACAATGGTTAGTAGTTACATTGTAATCATTAAAGCTCTGTGTGTTCTGGACTGTTTGACATGGTTAGTAGTTACATTGTAGTCATTAAAGCTCTATGTGTTTGGTCTGTTTGACAATGGTTAGTAGTTACATTGTAATCATTAAAGCTCTATGTGTTCTGGGCTGTTTGACAATGGTTAGTAGTTACATTGTAATCATTAAAGCTCTATGTGTTCTGGGCTGTTTGACAATGGTTAGTAGTTACATTGTAATCATTAAAGCTCTATGTTCTGGTCTGTTTGACAATGGATAGTAGTTACATTGTAATCATTAAAGTTCTGTGTATTCTGGTCTGTTTGACAATGGTTAGTAGTTACATTGTAATCATTAAAGTTCTATGCGTTCTGGTCTGTTTGACAATGGTTAGTAGTTACATTGTAATCATTAAAGTTCTATGCGTTCTGGTCTGTTTGACAATGGTTAGTAGTTACATTGTAATCATTTAAGCTCTATGTGTTCTTGGCTGTTTGACAATAGTTAGTAGTAACATTGTAATCATTAAAGCTCTATGTGTTCTTGGCTGTTTTACAATGGTTAGTAGTTACATTGTAATCATTAAAGCTCTATGTGTTCTGGTCTGTTTGACATTGGTTAGCACCTTATTCACACTAATTTATTTACTTATCCTTCCCTAGGTTTTATACTTTTGAAATTATAGATATGCAGTTAAAGCTATTCCTTGTTGTTATAAATTAATGTTTATTGTATGATTGAGTTAACTACCTCTTAACTGTTACTTCGATATTCTTTTGAAGCTGTAATACACTGATTTATTAAGAATGACTCAATATCAAAATTACCGAAAGTTTTTCTTTTGGTATTCCTTCATAGCTGTGACACACTGATGTCTTTTTGGTAAAACTTAAGTATGACTAAATGTTAATTACCTCTAAGCTTTTCATTTGATACTCCTTCGTAGCTTTGACAGGGTTAAAGTTTAAGTATGACTAAATGTTATATCTTTAAGGTTTTCATTTGGTATTCCTTCATAGCTGTGCCACAGACGCCTCATGGGTAAAAGTTTAAGTATGACTAAATGTTAAATTACCTCTAAGCTTTTCATTTGGTAATCTTTCATAGCAGTAATACACTGGTGTCTAATGGGTAAAAGTTTAAGTGTGACAAAATGTTAAATTACCTCTAAGCTTTTCATTTGGTATTCCTTCATAGC